>BLSH010249135.1:39193-50315 GCA_018402905.1 Glandirana rugosa | reverse complement strand
CGCACTCCTCTCCCTGCACATCCCACCCACCGCCATACACTCTGCACTCCTCTCCCTGCTCATCCTACCCACTGCTATACACTCCGCACTCCTCTACCTGCTCATACCACCCACCACCCTACACTTCGCACTCCTCTACCTGCGCATCCCACCCACCACCATACACTCCGCACTCCTCTACCTGCGCATCCCACCCACCGCCATACACTACGCCAGTGGTTCTCAACTCCGGTCCTCAGGACCCACCAACAGGCCAGATTTTAAGTATTACCTTGGGGAGATGCAGACTAGAACACTGCAATCGCTGAGCAGCAAATGATATCATCTGTGATGCATTTCAGTTATCCTGCAAACCTGGCCTGTTGGGGGGTCCCGAGGACCGGAGTTGAGAACCACTGCACTACGCACTCCTCTCCCTGCAGTGCAATTTAAACCACACCCACTTTTCGCAGCGGCGCACCACATTTTTTTTACGATGCCGGGGGCCCACTCTTGATCTTGCACACGGGCCCACTCATTTGATGATACGCCCCTGGCTGTGTGGCAGATTGGTAAAACAGCAGGCAGGCTGAGGGGACTCTCAGAAGGTTGCTTAGAGCGGCCACTTCCTGGTATGATAGGAACACCCTCTCCCATGCTCTCGTTCCTGCTTCCCTGCTGTGATTACAGCACCTGTCACTCCAGCTTGTTTCAAAAGCACTGATTCTGTGGTGAGTGATGTGGGATTTCAAAATGGCTGCTACATTGGGTTGCTGGATAGATCTCTGGCTGTCTATATGTTCCCAGGTATCCATGGCCCTCCTGCATGCCTCTATAGCACTGAAGAATGCATGGAAAGGTTTCTATTCTTAAAGTTTTTTAGTTTTTTTGTTTTTAAAAGAGTTCACTCTTCTTCTCTACACAGAGAGAAGACCCAGATGTGGGATAAACGGGAAGTACTAAAGAGCCGCATCACCTGCAAAGAAAGAAGCGCTCAAATCATGATAAGTCTGGACAGAGGAGTGGTCGGTGGCGGGTAAATATCCTTGTGGAACGCCACTCCAGATCCCCCTCACCGGTGCCTCATTGCAGTACCTTGAGCCCAAGCCAATTGTTGTCGCAACACCAAAATGCAACCAGTAAGTGCAAGCATGTGCATAAACACAGATGCGGATCCTCTTCATCTTCTGGAAGGGCCTCCGCCCGGGAAGAGGAGAAGGCCTGCTGGGCATGCAGGGCAAACTCCCTACTGGAGAGGTGTGTATGCTTCTCTTGTTTGAAGGAAGCCGTGCGTGATAATGCAGCAGACGCACGCCAGGTGAAGCACTATATTAAGGCGGCAGTCAAAGAAGGCTTGAAAACAGTATCTAAGAGATCTCGGCCTAGGCACTCATCAGCTTCAGAATCAGAGCCAGGTGCTACATATCGCTGCAGTTCAGATGAACATTCAGACACTCATGCATTTCGATTTTTCCTTGATTCCTTCCTTGGGCCAGATTCGCACCCGTGCATTTTTGGTGCATTTTGCGGATTTGCACTACAGTCCATTTAACATAGTTTCCTATGGAGCATGTTCTGTGGTGCGCGTCTGTGGGATGCATGGGTGTGAATCAAGCCTTAGTGGAGTCAGTAAGGAGGCTATGAAATGGCCTCACCCCCTAGAAAACAGCAAAAATATTATCCGGACTTGAAAAGGTCACTCCTATCCTTCCCATAAATTTTTTGAAAAACAGGAACTAATGGAAGATGAATGGGCAATGCCCAATAAAAGATTGAACATCCACAACAGAGCATCAAAGTTGTACCCTTTCTGCTCTAAGGATGCTGAACTTTGGGATTCCACGCCTAAGGTGGATGCCTCATTAAAGAGACTAGCTCGGCACATCACTTTGCCTCTAGATGACTCGGTATCCTTTAAGATCAGATGGATTGTAGGATAGATACAGATCTCAAAAGAATGTACACAGTAACAGGAGCGGCCTGCAGGCTGGCTATAGCACTTACCCCAGTGGCAGCAGCCTTAAAGGTATGCATTGCGGAGGCCAGTTCTTTGGTTTAAGTGATTAGAGACGAAGGTCCCCCCCTTCCCCTTTGCAGTCCATTAAGATCATGGTGGATTTTCTAGCAGAAGTAGCCGTGGACCAGGTCAGGATGACGGTGAAATTGATGGCTCATTCTGTGATGGCATGCAGAACAAGCAGTTTAACCCGAAGCCAGGGAAACTGAAGTTGATGGCGTGGAGGTTGGGAGAAGATCTTTACAGCATTTAGTCCTTTCCCATAGAGTAATGGATACCTTGTTACAAGCCCAAAAGAAAACTACCAATAATACTTATTATAAGATCTATAAAGCCTTTTGTCACTTCTCAGCAGGAAAGAGCTGGGATCTGAGGTCACCCTCAGTCTCTAACATATTGGAATTTCTCCAGGAAGGTCTGGGCAAAGGTTTAGCGTATAGCTCCTTAAAAGTTCAAGCCTGCCCTGTCAGCTATGTTGAACAAAGATGGGCCTTGGATCCTCTAGTGATGCATTTCTTAAAGGCAGCAATAAACATCAGGTCTCCAATAAATCTTTTTCCGAAGTGGGACCTGCCTTTAGTTCTGAAAGCCTTATTAGCACCTCCATTTGGTCCGGTGTCATCATGCTCTTTGATTCACTTGACTCTAAGTGCAATTTTTTTATGGCAATTGCATCAGCCAGAAGGGTGTCTGAACTGTGTGCATTCTCAGCCAGAGAGCTGGATTGCCTAATAATCCAAGGTAAAATAGTACTCAGACGAGTCCCAAGTTTTCTTCCAAAAGTAACATTGGCTTTGCTTGTGAATTAGGAATCAGTCTTATCGGCTTTCCCAGATAGTAACTCGGAAGATGAATGAACTAGGCTGAATCTAGTGCAGGCCTTATCAATATACCTAGAGCGAACTAAGGATTTCCGGAAACAAGATCAGCTCTTCATTTTTCCAGGTGGCTCCAGGAAAGGCATGGCTATGTCACCTAGAATGGTGTCTTCATGGATCGTAAAAACTATCCAGATGACATATAGAGAGTCGGGATATCCTCCCCCATTGGAGGTCAAAGCACATTCTATGAGAGGCATGGCAGCTTCCTGGGCATCATACGCTAAGGTGTCAGCAGAAGCAGTGTGCAGGGCAGCCAGCTGGAGTGCACTTAATACTTTCATTCTACACTACAGAGTGAATGTAACTCTGGCGGTTTCTGAAGCTTTTGGGTCTACTGTTCTGTCAGCGGCTGTCGGGTATTAAAATAATTTATATCGGTTTATGATTCTAGTTATTTGTGTCTTTCCCTCCCCTTATGTGGTTGTTTGCTTGTCAAGTCCTATAGTAGGCTGACATGAGGAGGTCCAGGAATAAGGAAAATTGTTTTCATACTTACCGTAATTTTCCTATCCTTGATCCTCCTCATGTCAGCCGAGGGACTCCCACCCAAAGTCTGTCTCGAGGTGGGTAAACTGAACACTGCATAGGGGCAGACAGCTGCCTCTTATAGGCTTGGAAAGAGGTTGTCCTGAAGGAGTCAGAGGGGCCGGAGTTGACCCATAGTAGGTTGACATGAGGAAGATCCAGGAAAGGAAAATTACGGTAAGTGTGAAAACAATTTTCCTTAAAATTGGTGGTCAGTAGGAGATGGAATTGTGCCCAACTTCTCCAAACCTCAGAGCAACTCTAGACCCTGCACCCATTTTGCACCAAGACTGAAAGTCCGCAGGATGTAATGGTTTAAAATAAATCAGTCCCACCTGCTCCTCAATCAGTACTGGACATAATAATTGCCTTTGAGATCCATGTATTATGCAGGAGGGGTGGCAACCTTACACCTGACAAGCACCTAGCCTTTCAGCCCAAAAATTCATGCATATATTTCAGGATATAAGTATTTATTTCTTATCATTACCAGCTTCATCTGTTGGCCAAAATGTTGTATGTTCCTAATTAATTCTTCTTTATGAATGAAAAACATTTTGCCTGGCGATAAAAATAGCTGGTTGTAAAGGCGCAAGGTTTTTTTTACTTTCATGCATTCATGCACGATAGTAAAAAAACTTCTGTGTGCAGCAGCCCCCTCAGCCCCCCCTAATACTTACCTGAGCCCCCTCTTGATCCAGTGATGTCCATGAGAGCCTTGGCTCTCCAGGGACTCACACTTCTGATTGGCTTTTGGCAGCAGTGGGAGCCATTGGCTCCTGTTGCTGTTAATCACAATCAGTGAGCCAATCAGAAGATGGAGTGCACACTGCTTGCTGTGGAGGCACTTGGCAGGAGGAAGGGGCCAGGAGCACTAGTGTGGGATCCGAGAAGAGGAGGATCTGGGCTGCTCTGCGCAGTGGTTTTGTATGACATATTTATTATTTAAAAAAACAAGACTTTAATATCACCGTAATAACATTAAATATTGTCCCCATTTGCACAGAACAAATGTACACATAGTTTTCCAGGATGTTTAATAAATAAATCCCATGGAGTAGCCCACATTTTCAAAACGACATGCACTATGCAGATTTTAAGCATGCATTTTAACAATAAAGGGTATCTAAGTCACAGAAAAAAGGAAGGAGTATTATACAGACTCCATGAAACATATGGAGTAGGCTGCCTTTTAGGAATTACAGACAATATGTAACTTTTAAACCCAGAAATCCACATCAAAGTGTAAATATTTTGCAGGAAAAAATACTGTACAGCATCCATAAAGAGTATTTAAACAATTGGGGGGTTGATTTACTAAAACTGAAGAGTACACAATCTGGTGCAGCATGCATGATAGCCAATCAGCTTCTAACTTCAGCTTGTTGAATTAAAATTAGTAAAAAAAAAAAAAAAATGGAAGCTGATTGCAGTGCTACACCTGATGTTGCACTCTCCAGTTTTAGTAAGTCAACCCCTTTGAGTAGGACTAATTTTCAAAATAGCACACAGCATGCAGCTTCTCAGCACAAAAAAGATCAAAGTATATAAATGTCTTACAAAAAGGAAAGAATATTGTACAGATTCCATAGACAGTATTTTAACACTTGGAATACGCTACATTTTCAACTCAAAAAAAATCATAGAGTGCATGCAGTATGTCACAGAAAAAAGAAAGGAGTTCATAAACAGTATTTAACCACTTAGTGAAGGCTGCATTTTAAAAACGACACACAGCATGCAGCTGTTCAGCCCCAAAAAGTCAACACAAGAGTGTATATATTTCACAGACACAAGAGAATGAACATAGCATGGAATCCATAAACAACATTTAACCACTTGCCGATCAGCCGCTGCACTTATACTGCGGGAGGTTGGCTCTCCTGCGGGAAGCGATGTACCCGTACGTCGGTCCGTTCATGTGGGATTGCGGGCACGCACGCGCCCGCAATCCCACATGCATGGACCAACGTCTCCCGGCCACCCATGATTGATGTACACAGAGGCAGAACGGGGATCTGCCTATGTAAACAAGGCAGATCCCCGTTCTGACAGGGGACATCTCTGAGATCTGCTGTTCCCAGTGATTGGGAACAATGATCTCTGTCATGTCCCTGGCAGCCCACCCCCCCTGTAGTTAGAACACACCCAGGGAACACAGTTAACCCCTTGATCACCCCCTAGTGTTAACCCCTTCCCTATCAGTGTCATTTATACATTGATCAGTGCATTTTTATAGCACAGGTCAAAGTAATAATATCACTGGTCCCCAAAAAGTGTCATTTGGGGTCAGATTTGTCCGCCGCAATCTCGCAGCCCCACTAAAAAACACAGATTGCCGCCATTACCGGAAAAAAAAAATGGATAAAAGTCCTTAAATCCATCCCATACTTTGTAGACGCAATAACTTGCGCAAACCAATCAATATAGGCCTATTGCGATTTTTTTACTAAAAATATTTAGAAGAATACATATTGGCCTAAACTGATGAATACATTTTCTTTTTAATTGATATGTAGTATAACAGAAAGTTAAAAAAAAATTTTTTTTTTTCAAAATTGTTACTCTTTTTTTTGTTTATAGCGCAAAAAATAAAAAACGCAGAGGTGATCAAATACCACCAAAAGAAAGCTCTATTTGTGGGGGAAAAAGTACATGCAGGCGTACGGCGTGCTGTTCGCCTGCCAAGCACCCCAAAATGTACTGTGTGCTGCACAGTGTATTCTAAGCCCTGATTGGCTGAAGCAATGCACCTTACCAATCCGGGCACAGTGAGTAGCTGGTTCTTAAGGAGCGGGCAGAGAAGACAGCTGCTGTGTCCTTAACAACGGATGAGTCATCAGGGGGCTTATCGGAATATGGAATCCCCCTTTGACAAGGGGGCCCCAAGACCCCGCCCCCTCCATGTGAATGAGTATGGAGCACATAGTACCCCTACCCATTCACCAGAAAGTTTCAAAAAGAAATAAAAACATGCACACCGTTTTTGACAATTCCCTTATTAAAAATAAAAAAAAAATGTTCCCTGATAGATCCATCGTCAATCACAATGCCCGTTGCCTGAGAAAAGAAAAAAAAGCTCTGCCGTCGACGTAGGCTAGCCACCGATTGACTGCTCCGCCCTCTGACAGTTCTTAAATAGTTAAGGGGCAGGGCCACCCAGTGACATCATCTAGTCGCACTGCCCCATGTGACATCACCGACCCAGCATGCACCAATTGGTGACGTCACAGAGAGCAGAGCTTTTTTTTTTCATTTTTCGGGTCTGGCAAAGCGGCGGGCATCATGATTGACGATAGATCTACCTTAGAAGACATTGTTTTTTTTATTTTTAATAAAGGAATTGTCAAAAACTGTGTGTGTTTTTATTTCTTTTTGACACTTTTTTGGTAGGTAATTTAAGTAATATGTACCCCATACTCATTCTCATGGAGGGTGTCGGGATCTGGGGGACCCCTTGTTAAATATGGTGATAAGCCCCCTGCCTGCAGACCCCCACAACCACAGCCCTCCCCACCCCAAAGCACCTCCTTATGGTGAGGGCATGTGGCCTAGTATGGTTCAGGAGGGGGGTGCTCGCTCACCCCCCCCCTTTACTGGCCTGCCAGGCTGCATGCTCGGTTAAGGGTCTGGTTTGGATATTGGGGGGACATTATGCCATTTTTTAAAAAATGTTGGCGTGGCGTTCCCTTTAAAATCCATACCAGACCCAAAGGGCCCCCATAGCCTTTTTATGGCCAATAAATTGCATATAAGCCTTCAAAATGGGGACTTTTGATTTTTTAAGTCGGGTGCCAACTATTTCCATGTTCGGGAGTTCTGCTGCGAACCGAACCAAGGGTGTTGGGCCCAACTCCACACCAGTGAGTGAAATAGTGTACCATTATTGGTTTTAGTGGCCAGAATAGTACCCATTTTTGATTTCAGTGGAAAAATAATGCCTCACCCATCATTAGTGTCAGTCAGAGAAATAGTGCCCTTTGTTGTTTTCAGTGGAACACCATCATTGGAATTAGATTGAAGACTGCTGTCATAGACTGTAGAGACATTATAATAGTATAAGTGTTTGTTTCAGTATATATCTATGGAATAGTAACAGTTATAAATCAAAATCATGAAAGCCATGAATTTCTAAACCAGCAGTAGAACAAAATCCATCATATGGGGATATCCATTATATCTTTGCTATAATCTATGTTTTCTAAGACCTGGGAATATATTTCACCCGTTACCAACATAATTTATTTTTGATGACAAAAATATAATATGGTAATGCGAAGATTACATCATTATCAGCAGGAATGTTGTTTGAAATTGTAATGTGTCACCTTGTAATTGGCCATTTTCCAAACATTAAATGGAAGCTTTCTAATTGACTAATATTTGTAATCTTGTCTTCTGAAAATATCACAATGCTCAGGAGGATCTATTATTTTCTGTTTGGCTTAAAGTAATTTTCTTTCACCAATTATATCTTGTAAGAAGTAATTAACATGAAGTGATTACATGATACCTGTGGAACAAATGCTTACAGAATATATAATTGGCAAAGAAGTAAATATGCTATTATTTAATAAATTAACTATGTTTGCTCAGATGAATGGAATTTGCATTTTATTGCACATTTTGCACCCTCATTTACATCATTATAATTTATACTAACTGCATCTTAGTGAGTAATTGAATAGCACAACTTGCTATACAATACTTAGCCTATGATGTTAAATTATGTATTATGTAGAATTTGCAAAGAGCAAAAAAAAAGTAAAATAAAAACACATATTGTATATACTGTATATGTACATGGATGGTACACTGAACAGTTTACTGTAAGTATATTGGCCATAACCCTAGCAAAATAACTTTTCAACTCTCTAATTTATACAGTATCTCACAAAAGTGAGTATACCCCTCACATTTTTGTAAATATTTTATTATATCTTTTCATGTGACAACACTGAAAAAATGACGCTTTGCTGCAATGTAAAGTAGTGAGTCATGTGACTCGTTAGTGTTACAAGATCTCAAGTGTGAATGTGGAGCAGGTGTGTTAAAGTGGTTGTCAACCCTTGACAACCACTGTAACCTACAGGTAAGCCTATAATAAGGCTTAACTGTAGGTTCCTTGCATATCTCCTAAACCTGCACAGTTTAGGAGATATACAGTATACTGCGATGTGCCCACATCATCGGGCACATGCGCAGTGAAGAAATGGCCTCCATGCCGTTCCTTCACTGAGAACGTGCCGCGATTGGCGGCTACCACATGGGAGTGATGTCACGCTACTCCGGCCAGCCACAGAGCCAGAGATCGCGGCCCCGGAAGGAAGAGGGCCAGAAGATGAATGTGGCCTGGAGCGGGGACATCGTGGGACAGTGCGGGATTAAAATGCAGTTAAGTGCCACATAATGGGCTAATATACGATGCATACTAGCCCATTATGCTTTTGCATTGCAGGGTAATAAAGAGGACGTAAAACCAATCTAGGTTTACTTCCTCTTTAAATTTGGTGTTATCGCTCTCACTCTCTCATACTGGTCACTGGAAGTTGAACATGTCACTTCATGTCAAAGAACTCTCTGAGGGTCTGGAAAAGATGGCCTAGGTTATAAGAAGATTGCCAAGAACCTGAAACTGAGCTGCAGCATGGTGGCCAAGACCATACAGCGACTTAACAGGACATATTACACTCAGAACAGGCCTTGCCATGGTTGACCAAAGAAGTTGAGTGCACATGCTCAGCATCATATCCACAGGTTGTCTTTGGGAAATAGACCTATAAGGGCTGCCAGCATTGCTGCAGAGGTTGAAAGGGTGGGGGGGTCAGCCTTTTAGTGCTCAGACCATATACAGCACACTGCATCAAATTGGTCTGTATGGGGGGGGGGCGTGGCTGGACGGCGGCAAGGGAAGACGTGTCTCTGCATAGCTCCAGAGCCCTGTCGCACTAAACTAAAGACAAAAGCCGCAAGAACCCAGAGATTCTGCCTGCACCTATAAGGACGGACACCCCTTGTTCCGGGCTACAATTTGAGCCCCTCCACGAGAGAATCCGCCGCTCACAACCGAGAAAAGCGGTAATAAGCTGCACGAAGCGCGGGACAAGGAGGTCGGCGCCATCTTGGAGGCCCTACCCTGGCAGCGGGCACATCAGAGATCTGGTAAGAGAATATCTCACCGGGGAGCCCATCCGACACCTGAGGCCCCCGTGCTGCCCCTCAACCCAACTCACCACCAAAGGGCAACCTTAGACAACACAGGGTACCCCAACAATTCCATAAGCCCGAGCGGACACCACACAGGCCGTTATCGATCTTACCCTACAACACATCAAGGGGGACAGGCCTTGTGGGGAACACTGAGACCCAACATAGCTTCGTGGGATCTTCCAGTCCACAGGGGCCCGCGATCCACCGGGGCGGCCTTCACTAGGAAAGACCGGGGATCCAGTGCGGCCTACATAAGCTCCAGGCGGCGGCCATATTGCTACTCCCAGACCGGCCTAACACAGCCAAACATGCAGCAATAGCACACAGCGGTTTTGATCCACTGAAGATCAAACACAAGGCAGAAGTATGACCAAACAGCTTGATGTCCCAATAGACTAAAACACCAGACAGCACTGAACAAATCACTACCTGAGGGGGTTACCACTGAAGCAAGAATAACAGTTAAGCATATTACACAAATGACGCGCAAAAGGAAAGATACCACTCAACCCAAAAAGTTGAAAGACTTTTTTACCCCAAACCCAAGGAGTCCTCACCAAGAAGTCATGGGGGGCAAATCTCCATCATCCTCACCTGGCTCTGCGTCCACGGCCCCCAGTCCTGCTTCCCAAGGTGGCTCTGAACGCCGCTCTCCAGGTGTATCAACGCCGACCACCCGCAGTCCGGCAAAATCCAGACCTAGATTATCAGAGGAACTATCCCATAACAAGACAAGACCATACCAGGACTCATTAGAAGACACCAGAGAACTAAGCGACACCATTAATACCTTTCCCACATCCAACCAACCCATCTCAGATACCACATTGAAAGACATGCTGGTCTCCCTACGCAGCTCACTACATACTGATATGATGGACTGTATGAGAAATTTTAAAGGGGAAATTCAGGAGCTAGGGGGCAGAGTAGACCACATTGAAAAAAAGATGGGAGAATATGCAACATCTTATAATTCTCTAGTGGACTCCCATAATGACCAAACAGACGAAGTAGCATGGCTAAGGTCAAAGGTCGCTGACCTTGAAGACAGGTCTCGAAGAAACAACGTTAAAATCAGGGGGCTCCCAGAGTCTGTCCAACCAAGCCAACTTCTACAGTACGCCAAAGACCTACGTGCAGTGCCCCCTACAATAGACCATCCTTCCTCCCAAAACCATCAGCCACTTAGGACAGATACTGGTCAAGTCTAAACCCGTGGAGCCCGTACATGAGTACGTAATCCAGAAACCGCATGACATCTTCAACCGAACCAACCTGTCTGAGACCCTCGGGGGACTAAAATTGCAACAAAGAAGCTCTGGACAGAAGTTCCAGTCGCTGGAAACTGGAATCGGTACGATGAAGCAGACAAACCAGTAATACCCTCAGGTGATCTCTTAATATTCTACAACGTATAAGAGGGTAGAAAAAAAGTTACACCAGATGAGACGGGGGATCGAGGACTTAAAGGGGAAATTTTAAAGAGTATGTCAGGTAGTATAGTCATACA
>BLSH010249135.1:0-23546 GCA_018402905.1 Glandirana rugosa | reverse complement strand
GGAAGCTGGGTTCACGGCTAATCCAAAAAAGTGTACCATTGGACAGGAAGAGGCCAAATATTTGGGGTACACTATTGGGAGGGGAGTAATAAAACCCAAGTCAATAAAGTGGAAGCCATAAATAGCTGGCCGCGCCCCAACAGCAAGAAGCAGGTTTGAGCATTCCTCGGAATTGCTGGATACTATCAGCGATTCATTCCTCACTTTGCTTTGTAGGCTGTGCCCCTCATGAACCTGACTAAAGGGAAAGAGTCTACCTTAGTGAAATGAACTCCGGAGGCTGAAGCAGCCTTCCAGGCTTTAAAAAAAGCCCAATGTAGCCAACCAGTGCTCTACTCACCTGACTTCGCTTTGTGGTACAGACTGATGCGTCAGACGTAGGCTTAGGAGCAGTGTTGTCCCAGGTCTGGAAGGGAGAAGAGCACCCAGTCATTTATCTTAGCAGGAAACTGAAACCCCACAAAGAAAACTATGCCACAATTGAGAAAGAATTTCTAGCGGTGAAATGTGTGCTAGACTCCCTGCGATACTATTTGCTGGGTAGACACTTTGATCTGATTACAGATCACACACCCTTAGAGTGGATGGCTCAAAAAAAGGAGACCAATAGAAGGGTAAATTGGTGGTTCTTGGCCCTGCAAGAATACAACTTCACCTTGAAGCATCACCCTGGGGTTCAAATGGGGAATGTGGATGCTCTATCTCGGGTACCTGCTTACCTGGCTGCGTGTGTCTCAAACCCCAGTTTAAAACAATGAGCTGGCTCATTAAGGCCTCTACAAGAGCTCCCAGCAGGCATAGGTGGATGCTCCATCCTGGAACCAGTTTCTGTGACCATAGACTGGGGAGCGTAACACACATCCTGTACAAGGTAAGGCCTATGTGGCTGAGTGTCCTGCAGTGAGAGCTAGGAGCTAGGTACAGCAGTAGGCTGTACCCAGCTGACAGTCAGGGAAACCTATTGTGCAGTCAGTGGCCAAGTGGCCTAGGATTTATTTTGTTGTTTGTTTTTGTTTTGCTGTTTTTCACATTGTAACTACCTTTTTGTTTTCACCTGAAACTGCTTTCTCGCTGTGCCTACATTGTGTAGTGCACCCTTCCAGGGGGTCACACACACCCGCTGCTGAGCTAACCCCCTTACAATATATATATTTTGACGTTAAGCGAGGTGCGATGGTGGACGGGTGATAATTGTCGCATTCGTTCACTTGGGGTGGACTGGTGAGAGTTCGACCTGGGTTTTGCCAGCCACAGTGGCAGAGCTGGTTCCGGCCTGGAGTTTCTAGTCCACTCAAATGTCTCTCCAGCTGCTTGAAATAACCATGAAGAGCTCTCAGTGGAGCTCACCCTGGGACTCAGAATGTGTAGACTGAGAGAGCTAAGACCTTGAGTTGTTGGTTGCTCTAAAAGACTGCAAAAGACAGAGGTTTGCGTTTGTTTGTTTGAAGGTGTCAGGGACAAGCCAACATCATATAGAGAGCTATTCTGCTGTATTAGTTTAGTGCCGGATGACAAGTTTTTGTATTGATCTGCAACCTTTACCAAATAAACCTGGCAACCCACTAGATTTTAAGAATGTTTGCCTACCAGCTGCCTTCCTCCCAGCAAAGGCGATCCAAACGAGCTAATCTCCCACATGTGGTGCATTCAGCAGACATCTTTCCAAAATGGAGAAATTGGTGAAGGCCCTGCTGCAAGCCAATTAATCTCAGTGGGAAACCAACCGTCAGGTCACAACACAACAGGTAGCTCACCAACAGGCCACTGCAACACAACAGGTAGCTCTGCAGAAAACCAATCTCCAGGTCACAGAGGCCACTGCAGCTCAGCAAGAGGAGAGTCGCCAGGCTATCACAGGACAACAGGCTGCTCAGCAGGAGATGAACCAACAGTTTGCGGAGATCCTGCTCGAGTTAAAGAAGTGGCCCGCACCTCCTGTGGCAGTGGAACCAAAGTCGGTACGTGCCTCTTACCACATGCAGAAGATGACACCTACAGAAAAAGTGGAGGCATATCTCACGACTTTTGAAAGAGTTTTGTGAAGAATGGCCAAAAAAACAGGGGGCAGAACTGTTAGCACCATTCTTGACCGGCTTACTTTTATCTGGAATCAGATAAGGCCAAGGACTATGAGACTCTAAAAGCAGAGATACTTGCACGCCTAGGGGTCACTATGGCAGTCTGGGCACAACGAGTGCATCAGTGGACCTACCACACTGACAAGCTCGCAGATGTTCGACCTGGTCCACCTCACTCGGAAGTGGCTACAGCAGGAGACTTTGCCAGGTCTCCAGATTGTGGAGCACGTGGTCATGGACTGCTATCTACGTGCTCTTCCTTCTGCTTTGAGGAAATGGGTCAGTCATGGGGACCCCAAAACCACCAACCAATTTGTGGACCTTGTGGAGAGATACACGGCGGCTGAGGACTTGGTGAACCCATCTGTGCCAAATTTCTGTGTGCCTAGGGGTGAGAGGGCCCCCTGCTGATCCTGTAAGACTGTCCCAACGCTCAAGGGCATCAGGAAGAGTTATAAAACTGCTATGGGCTCTAGACCTGGAGACTGGCCAAAGAAGCCAGGAAGGTCTTTGCTGCCAATTGTCCCCTGAATGATGAACCCATACAATGCGATTATAATTTTGTGAATAGACGCCTTTCTCTTTTTGCACAGGTCGCATATACAGCATCATGTACAGGTTGCATGGAGATGCAGATGTGTGTGATTACTATTGATGGAAACCAGTCACTGCACTGCTTGACTCGGGTAGTGTGGTAACGTTGGTCAAAAGCAATTGTATAAATCCTGCAAGGTTACACCCTAGCACTATCAGGGTCATCCATGGGGACACTCGGGACTACCAGATGGCGGTGGTTGAGATTGACACCCCTTAGGTCAGGATGACACATTCAGTGGGGGTGGTACCTTCACTTTTTTATGAAGCTCTGGTGGGGAGGGATTTTCCCCATTTTTGGAGGTTATGGGAAGGCACAGAGAGTCTGGAGGAAAGAGCTCCCCCTTCTGAGGAAGCACAGGAACTCTCACCAGACCCTTTTTGCCAAATGCAAGGGGAGACTGGTGACAGGACAGAGGAAGAAGGAGACCCTCTTCCTTTTCCTGTAATGGCTGGGGAACCAGAGGAGCCACAAGATGGCTCCCAGCTGGTGGCTAATGACCCTGAAAATATCTTTGATCCTGACTGTGAGAGTGAACAGAATGTAGTACCAAACAGGCGCATGCGTGGAAGCATCCAAGATGGCCACATAGCATAGGAGCTCCGTACCACTCCGGCCCCATCTCACCTGCCAAAGCTGTCAGAGCCCTCGTTTCTTCTCAGGCACCCCACCAATCGATTGGGGACACCACCAGGACACACTAGATGTCTGCCTCTTCTGCCAGGAGAGATCTGTCCCACCAGCTGGAGACCTCGCTGACACATCCTGGCCTAGGCAAGATGGATGGACACACAAAGCTCTCACACTGACATGGAGGAATCAATAGTGGACCAAGACGTTCCAGTCCCTTCATCTGACATACAAGGGACAACTACAGTGAGTACCCCAAACAGGTTGCCCCGTCCCCATCATCTTCTGGAGTTGGACAAGGTGCATAGAACCCTGCAGCCTATACGCTCTGATGATTTACCATGAGACATTATAGTCAAACCACATTTCTACTCGATCAAAGAACAAGTTATGCACCTTGCACGCAACTCTGATAACCTTTCCATCCAGGGACATTGCGTCCAAATTTTTGCAGACCTCTCCCCATACACAGTCCAAAAATGGAGAGCCCTAAAGCCACTACTGCAAGTCCTATCACAAAAGGAGATCGGTTATAAGTGGTCCTTCCCTCTGAGACTGAACTTTTCCTTTCAAAATAGATCTCACCATTTTTCTACCTTCCCGGAGGGTGAACACTCACTCTTCTGCCTGGGTCTCATCTCAAAAGGGGATCTCAGGAACTCCCACTACTAAAGGAGCTGCAACTTCTTCTTCAAAAAGACCTCCACCGCAAAGCCCCATCAACCCCATCTGGCAGAAGCAGCAGCCTAAGAGATCGAGGGAAACTCACCCGCCGTGAGGGCGAAGAGTAATCAAAGTGGGTTCCCAACTTTCCAGGTCTCTTCGAATCTGCAGCTTCTAAATTGCTCCCACATGGAGTTTAACCTGGTTCAACTGCTATTAACTTTGACTTTCAAGTTTGGTTTCTCATCATTGAATATATTTCCCCCAGATGTACTTGAAACCCAGCAGGTGTTTGCTACAGTTATGTTTGAGAAGAATACTCTCTCCAGTTTGCTCGGGTTTAACTGTCTACAGATGGCAAGTTGCTGTCATCCTGTGCAGTCTCGCACACAAAGTTCTGGTTGTTCTGGCTACTCTGTACAGACCACCTCCACTTAATCTGCTAGTCCAATAGTCTATATTTCCAGATTAAGAGAACAGGTCACCCAAAATCAACAGCACCATGTCCAGATTTTCTCTGACTTACCTTTAGAAGGTTCCCCAATAGTCCAACCATATTTCTCATGCACTCCTCTTCACTGGCTTGGGGAGGGATGCCCTGCCTTCCCTGCTCAGCCTCATGTAGCTCCACATACTTTGTATAACCATGGGGCTGCGGGGGGTTGGGGGGATGTGGTGGGGGATCCAAACCCTCTCGGAGCCTTCACAATTTATCTCACTACTGAGGCTCTGATATGTCTGGCTTACTGTTATCCACTTTGTCTGGGGGGACCGGAGTGGCTCCATTGCATCTCTATCTGTCTCCGAGAAGGTTTCTCCTTGTCTTCTCGCTGACAGACTTTCTCTCCTATACTTAGGAGTTGGGGCATTTTTAGGGCAAGTGTGGTGGAGTCTGGTTTTTGCAGGGAACAACCACTCTTGCGCAACTGATTCAGGGACCCCTGGTAGAGCAGACAGGGAGTCCAAGAGTGCAGGACAGATCAAGCTGGGTCAAACAGGAAACAGGAAGGATCACAGGTGCAGGGAAACAGGAACAGAGCTGGGGCTCACAGGTACTCAGACGCTGTAGAATGGACAGCACTGGCTGCAGGGCGCTGGGGGATCTAAATAGTGTTATCTGGTTATCTGGTGCTGTTCCCGGGGGCGTGCGCAAACACGCACAGGCGCGCATAGGTGGCAAAAGTCCATCAGAAGTACAGTTTTTCCCTAACATTGCCCCCCCCAAGGGGCAGTCTCCGGATGCCCAACTTGGCCACTTTGGCAGGGTTGCTGTCTCTGAATGCTCGAATGCATTCATCTGCATGAAGGTTGGCTTCGGGCTCCCAAGAGCTCTCCTCTGGACCGTATCCCCTCCACTTCACAAGATACTGGATCCTACCGCCCCTCCTCCTGCAGTCAAGTACTGACTTGAACTCGAATTCCTCTTCCCATCAATCAGGACAGGAGCAGGGGAGCACTTGCTCTACTCAGGAAGGGATACGGGGTCACCGGCTTCAGCAAGGTCACGTGGAACACCGTATGTATCCGCAAGGATGATGGAAGCTCCAGTTCGTAAGAGACCTGGTTAATCTTTCTCTGTACAGGAAAGGGGGCGATAAATCGCAGACCCAGCTTTCTGGACAGGTATGACAATCTCAAGTTTCTTGTGGACAGCCAGACCTGGTCACCAGGTTGAAGGTTCAGTTCCCCACGTTTCTTTTTATCAAAAACAGCTTTGCTCAGTTCTTGCGTTTTAGCAAGCGTTTCCTGTAGCAGTTTACAATTGGAACTGAAGAATTGAGTGGTCTCATGGACCGCTGGCACCACAGTTTCACTTGCCAAACTAGGAAGCACTGTGGGGTGGAAGCCATAGTTGGACCAGAATGGTGATTTTTTTGTTGCGAAATGAATAGAATTGTAGGCAAATTCTGCCAAAGGTAATAGTGTGTACCAGTCATCCTGAGAATAGGAAGAAAAGCAGTGGAGGTACTGCTCCAGGGTCTGATATGTTCTCTCAGTTTGGCCGTTGGTTTGCAGGTGAAAGGCCAAGTAGAACGAGAGGTCAATCTCCAGAGCAGAACAGAGGGCTCTCCAGAAGCGTGAAGTAAATTGGACTCCCCAATCAGACACTATTTCCTTAATGAAGATTTTGGCAGTCCCTCTTGCAGTAGGAGTGCCCTTCATTGGGAGAAAATGTGCCGTTTTGGTAAGCCGGTCCACAACTACAAAGACCGTGGTGTGTCCGTTGGCTGGGGGCAGTTCCACTATGAAGTCCATAGATATCTTGGACCATGGCCGTTCAGGTATTGGGAGTGGTTTCAACAACCCCCAGGACTTGGTTTTATCCGTCTTTTTCCTGGCACAGACAGAACAAGAACGAACATAGGCCTGACAATCTTCACCAAGTAATGGCCACCAGACAGAACGAAGCACAAGTTCGGTAGTCTTCTGTGTGCCAAAGTGCCCGGCTAACTTGTGATCGTAACAGAGTTTCAGAATAGCGGGGCGTAGTTCCTTTGGCACGAAAATTTGGTTATTGTGCCACCAGAGACCATCTTTCCAAGTCAGCCCTTGATTAGGTAATCCAGAAGAGCAGGCAGAAGTTCTCTGCATCTGAGAAAGTAGATCATCCTGGGTAAGCAAGAAATTCCTAGGCTGGATGATGGTGTCGGAAGAAGCAGATGTTCGGAAAACATACGGGATAGGGCATCAGGTTTAATGTCCTTCAAACAATTGAAAGTATGGCACATAAGGCCATACAAAAAGTACCACTTATGGCCACTGGGGTGAATTGTAAAGGAAAAAATGACTGAAAATGTCTATTGAAAAAATAATAATTTTGCCCCATCATATCAGCCATTAATGGTCCGTTTGACCGAATTGGCAGATACCTGGACGGCCTTCTAAAAACTATGGTCTCTACTCTTGCATCATACGTTAGAGATACCAAAGATGTCCTTGAAAAACTGCAGAATAAAACCATACGGGAAGATTGGTTTTTAGTAGGAGTCGATGTAGAATCGTTATATACATCAATTCCACATCATTGCGGAATGGAGGCAGCTGCCTTTTACCTGGAAAAAATTTACCCGGAAATGGCCCATCAAAACAAATTCGCTTTAGACTTACTCCAGTTCGCGTTAAGTAACAACTATTTTCAGTTTTGTGAAACATATTATCAGCAAATCTCGGGCACGTCTATGGGGGCATCGTGGGCTCCTCATACGCCTGTTTGCATTTGGGCTTATGGGAGGAATCCACGGTGTACACGACAACAGCCTTCAAGGAACATGTTGATTTATGGATTCGCTATGTGGACGATGTCCTAATGATATGGAAAGGCACGCAAGACGAGTTAAATTCATTCATCGGCAAATTAAATGTCAACACACGTAATATCAAGTTGACGTTCGTTTATAACATTTTGGTGATCCCTTTCTTGTACCTCTTGGTATCTAAACATAATGGTAGGATTGTGACTAGCACCGACCGTAAACCTACTGCTGCTAACACCCTGTTAAGAGTGGACAGTTTCCATCCACATAGATTGAAGCAAGGTATTCCCGTTGGCCAGTTCCTCCGGATTCTGAGGAACTGTTCAACGGATGAAGAATTTAGGAAGAAGAAGCACGGGAGATATACTCCCATTTTCGGGAGAGAGGGTACTCCCATAAAGTACTCAAAAGGGCTAAATGGAGAGCCATGCACACTGATCGGGAAAGTACTCTAAAGCAAAGAGACGTTACCCCCTTGGAGACAGGAAAAGAACCAGTGCGTTTCATAAGTGAGTTTGGAACCAAATGGCCCACTTTGAGAGGTATTTTGGCCAAGCATTGGTCATCTTTAACGCAATGCCCAATCTTGGCCAGTATTGTAGGGACATACCCTCATATGGTAGCCAGAAGGGCTCCCAATTTATCTGATCTCCTGACAAAATCAGAATACGTACCTTCTTCGAGGGACAGCTGGCTATCTTCTTATCCACGGAGCAGGGGCATGTTCGCATGTGGACACTGCCAAATTTGTAAATTCATAGAAAGGACTGATCAATTCACAGACGTAGACTGTAAAAAAACGTACAAAATTTATAGTCTAATAAATTGTGCCACAACGCGGGTTATATACCTGTGGACATGCCCTTGTAACCTAATTTACGTGGGCAAGACGAAACGTCAGTTAAGAATTCGGATGGGTTAGCACCTCAGCAGTATCAAAAATAAAGACCCCAACAACCCCCTGGCACAACACTATCTTACGTGCCATGGGTCTGAAATAGCTGGAACCAAAATCAAAGGCATTTAGCATTGAAATTGAGTAAACGCAGGGGAGATTTTGATAAGATCCTCCAGCGTAAGGAGAAATCCTAGATTTATAAATTGGGGGCCCTTCGGCCAAGAGGTTTAAACACTGCATTAAATTTAAAAGTCTTCCTTGATAATATATGAAATATCAGGTCATGGGAACGAAAGCCCCTTCCCTTTCCTTCCTTTTCCCCCCTTTTTTTTTTGATCCTGCCAGCAACCTTTTCCTCTGGTGGTTTAGATCACGCACCTTTAAGAACCATTACCTGAAAGCTACATGATTGCATGACAGCTGTGAGTGCCCCCACCCTCATTAGTAATTAGCAATACAAAGGCTCTTGAGGTGTATTTAAACTGCAGCAGCACTAGGGAGCGCTAGTCCTGAGGAAGCTGGTCTATCCAGCGAAACGCGTTGACGTCATGACCGGCGTCAACCCCTGCTTTGACTGACCATCCAGCTTGTGGTAGCACGAGGACCGTTTAGCCCACGCAACAGAGGGGCCATCCATCCCTCCCAGGTTGCAGCCATCCCATCGGCCAGCACGGCCAGCCAGCACGGCTAACCCACCAGCGGTAACATTGCCTCTGAATCACATATGTTAAGAATCGCTTGGAGATAGATCTGGATACGACTGTTTGGCAAGACGCACGTATGGTTGGGTGAGACCGTTTCCATTTAATTGCAGTGTGTAATACAGCACAAACGGTTGAGGACACGTCCGCATGGACATAAGACCACCCTGTAACCTTGTAACCATACCTCCCCAGCATTGACCCCCTGTTTGTACATATATCTCCTGATACGCATCCATGAGGATATACAGCTTTTGTCTGCACAGGTGAACTGATTTATCCTGCCCTGTGATTATATGGAAGGACTTGTGTTATAATACACGTATCTTTGTGGCTCCACCAGCATAATTAACAAAGTTACATGGACTTTATGGTCTTCCTAATTGTGGCTCTCTACAAAGCTCTTTATAGTCCCGGCAATTAAACTACTCTAGCTTATTTGGAATCCATTGTCCATGGTCTGGCATTTCAACAGTTAATGCTAATCTGCTTGAGTCTGTTTGCTGCTACTTCCACACACATGCTTGAGATTTTGGACTTTATGGTCTTCCTAATTTTGGCTCTCCACACAGCTCTACATAGTTCCGGCAATTGAGCTAATCTAGTTTATTTGGAATCCATGGTTCATGGTCTGGCATTTTAACAGTTAATGCTAATCTGCTTGAGCCTGTTTGCTGCTACTTCCACATACATGCTTGAGAATTTTTTATTCCTGTTATAGGAGACTCCGCATGCATGGTATTATGTGGTATGGATGGTTTGAATGATAGCGGGGATGACGTCCGGATCTTTTTTCTTTTTCTTTTGAGTTTTGTATTTTATGTAGTGTACACTGCAGTGATAATCTATTTTTACTAATAATGGGTTTCTATACGCCATTCGGCATTTTGGTGGTGAAGGAGGTCGCACAGTTATGAATTTCTTAAATTCTGGTGTCCTGTTTTTTGTATATCGCAATTTGTCAAATTTTTATAATAAAAGTATTATTTTTTCAATAGACATTTTCAGTCATTTTGTCCTTTACAATTCACCCCAGTGGCCATAAGTGGTACTTTTTGTATGGCCTTATGTGCCATACTTTCAATTGTTTGCAGTTCTCCCTTTACCACTGGCCCCAGGCCCACATAGTTCTGAGTAGGGTGGCGATTAGGACAATAACTTTACTATGGGTCATTGGTTTCAATTGGTTTCTTTTTCTATTTAATGTCCTTCAACCCAGGCCTGTATGTGAGGTGAAATTGAAACCTCAAAAAGAAGAGTGCCCAGCGAGCTTGACGAGGTTGAAGTCTTTTGGCAGTCCTGAGATATTCAAAATTTTTATAATCAGTATAGATCAGGATGAGGTGCTGGGCTCCCTCGAGCAGATAGCGCCATTCCTCAAGAGCGGCCTTGATGGAAAGCAACTCCCTGTCCCCCACATCATAATTCTTTTCCAGGGCTGAAAGTTTATGAGAGAAGAAGGCTACAGGGTGGAGGAGCCCCTTAGCTCCTTGCCTCTGGGAAAGCATGGCTCCAACAGCAGTCTCAGAGGCGTCTACCTCCAGGACGTAGGACAGAGTTGCGTTTGGATATTTGAGGATGGGCGCAGAAGTAAAACATTTTTTCAAGGCTTGGAAGGCGTTTTGCGCCTCAGAAGACCAGTGGAAGTGCTGACCCTGCTTCATGAGTAATGGGGGCAATGATTGTAGAAAACCCTCTGATGAATCTTCTGTAGAAATTGGAGAATCCTACACAGCGTTGGAACGCCTGGTCCACAAAACAACTATATGCCCCGGAATAAAAAATGGCCGGTACTTGGATGTTCACTCCGGGCAACTGCAAAGAGATTAGAAGAGTCAGGTGAGATATGTTACTGACGGTAGGTGTTTCATCCTCATTGGACCGACGGTGCCACTTACCGGATTTGGCAGGGCAGGTCCTCACCATGTGTCCAGGTTCCCCGCAGTACAGGCACAGGTTCAGAGTGCCATGCCGCTGTCTCTCTTCTGGGGTGTGAGACAGGCGGAGAAGGCCAATCTGCATCAGCTCTGACTGATCAACTAATGCGGAGGTGGTAGGAGCCGGAACAGGGTGACTGGGTACACAGGGCATCATCCATGTTAGGCGCAGGACAGCAGATGTTCCGGAAGCTCTTTAGGCGTTCCCTGAGCCGCCTGTCAATTTGGATGGCTAGGTTTATGAGGGCGTCCAGGGTCGCGGGCACCCCAACGCAGGCGAGCTCGTCCTTTAAGGGTTCAAACAACCCTAGGCGGAAATGGTAGCCGAGTGCTGCATCGTTCCATGCTGTGTCAGCACTCCAGCGCCTGAACTCGGCTACATAGTCCTCTTCTGTGCACCAACCCTGTTGCAGGGCATGCAGAGTGGCTTTGGATGTGGCTGCAAGATGGGATCCTTGTACAGCTTGGCCATAGCATCAAAAAACGCACTCAGAGTGGCAACTTTAGGCGTTTTCTGTTCCCAGAGCCGATGAGCCCAGGTCTGAGGTTCACCTTGTAGCAGTAGAAATTGGAGAATCCTACACAGCGTTGGACCCCTTTTTTATCCATGGGTGCTGGCCACTCCAATATAGCTGAGACCTATATTACAAGCCCCACCTTTGTAACTTCCAAGGAAAAGGTACGGGCTGCAGGCCGAAGTATAGCTCGCAGGAGCTGCGGAATGCCCTACATTTACTTTGTCCCCCACAAACTTGTTGGGAAGGGGGACCTTAGGCTCTGATGGCAGGACCACAATGGTACAGGCCGCTGCGGCTCCCCCTCCAGGTGCAAAGAGGCTGAGAGATCACGCACTTGTTCCTCCAGCCAGGTTTATCCCTCTTGTAGGTTGTTCACCGCTTGCGTGAGCCTGGCCAAGTGGACACACAGTTTGCCCATAGCAAAGGGTGCTCCCTGCGCAGACTCGGACATGGCTCTCCGTTACTGTCACGATCCTGGTGATGGAGTCTGGCTTATGCAGGGAACAACCACTCTTGCGCACCTGATTCAGGGACCCCTGGTAGAGCAGACAGGAAGCCCAAGAGTGCAGGATGGCACGAGGGCTGGATGGTCACTGATGGTGATGTGGCGGTCATGCAGATCAGAAGAATGGTGGTACAGGCTGGGTCGGCAACTGGCTGGCTGTGTGGTACAAAGGGGTCAGGCAAGAGAATGGTCAAGTTCAAGCAAAGTTTGTAATCAGGCTGGCAGCAGAAGTACAGAAGGATCAGACAATCGGGTGGTTGTGGATAGCCGGGGGGTTGGTGCACGCAGATATCAGCAAGTCAGATCAAGCCGGGTCAAACAGGAAACAGGAAGGATCACAGGTGCAGGGAAACAGGAACAGAGCTGGGGCTCACAGATACTCAGATGCTGTAGAATGGACAGCACTGGCTGCAGGGAGCTGGGGTTTAAATAGTGTCATCTGGCGCAGTTTCCAGTGCGTGCACGCGCACAGGAGCAAGCGCAAACACGCACAGGCACGCGCATATGCGCCAAAGTCCATCAGAAGTACAGTTTTTCCCTAACAGCAAGGGTTGGGATGAGTATGACCCCTCCTTACCCTAACGGGTTAGGGTTTTTTGTATAAATGTTTGCATTAATCACTCTTCTTTTTGCCTCCTATCTTTGTTCTTTCTCTCAGCTTTGGTCTCCCCTCCCCTTTCACTTCTCTTTCCCTTCTCAAAAGGTTCCTGGAGACTCGGATACAGATGCTCATGAGACTGGTCATACTTAGCAGTAGGAGAGTACTGGGTCTACTGAACTTCTGGTGGTACTACCAAGCTACACAATTGGCACAATTTTCAATAATTTACTCCAAAAGACCCAAACCGGATTGGGTTAATATGGAAAGGCAGGCAGTGCCTTCTTATACAATTAACTATCTCCTCTGGAGACATCCCAGTCAAAGACCAGTGGCTCTAGCTCCCACTCTGTCTCACTCCCTAGCATTCTTCGGTATCAGAAACAAAGCCCACCTTTTTAATTCTCCCGAGTTCCCACATGGAATGAATATCCAAGCATTCCGTTGGTGATTGAACAAGGGGCTTTTTAGGATAGGGCCCTTCTTGACTAGCGCAGGCCCACTCTCATACAGCTACTGCAGAAATAATCTTGAAATGCCCCCCCACTGAGAGGTTCAGACTACAGGCGGTCCCCGGGTCACAAACAAGATAGGGTCTGTATGTTTGTTCTTAAGTTGAATTTGTTTGTAAGTCGGAACAGGTACATTTTTTCAGTGTAGCTTCAGCCAAAAAAACTATTTTTAAGCTTTTTGGATAGCATATGGAAGGGTTAACACCCCTGTAATGTTTGTTGTGCTGTCTATATGTCTGTTCAGAAGATTTCATCTCACTTCCTGCCCCAATAATAATTGGATTTTGAAAATGTTGAGTTGTTGTGGAGACAAACCTTGGTGATAAAGTGTCAGTGGAGACACAATTTTCTCATAATAACTCTTACAGGAGTGAATTTCCCTTCCTAGGGGTAGATTTCCTGTCACTTCCTGTTGTCTCTCTCCGTTTGTAAGTAGGAGTCGTTTGTAAGTCAGATGTTTGTAACTAGGGAACCGCCTGTATCCCAGATTACCCACTACTTGCATACTATTTTTTCCAACAAACCAGACCCCCCGTCTCCCACTAAATATGAAATTTGATGTTCTGATATTCTGGATTAGAGGGGAGGAATCTCTATAATTTATGCCTCACTGGCTGTAAAAGTCACCATCCTGCCTTATGCATGAGCATAGAAGTCTGAATTGGATGCTCATTCAGACTCAGACCTATGGTTCCGTGCGTTCCAGCGCTTTTTCAAAGGACTTATGAACATTTCACTGATCGTAGCCAATATAAAAGTGATCACCAGGTGGTATTATGTTCCGGTCAGATTAGCAAAAATGTATCCAGACTCCTTATCTCTATGTTTTAGAACAGTGTTTTTCAACTCCAGTCCTCAAGGCACACCAACAGGTCATGTTTTCAGGATTTCCCTCAGATGAAACAGCTGTGGTAATTACTAAGGCAGTGAAACTGGTCAAATCACCTGTGCAAACTCATGGAAATCCTGAAAACATGACCTGTTGGTGTGCCTTGAGGACTGGAGCTGAAAAACACTGTTTTAGAGGATGCAACCACATAGGTTCTATGTTTCATGTCTGGTGGTCTTGTCTATGTATCAGATCCTTCTGGAATTCAGTGTTTCACTTAATTTGCAAGGTAATGGGCTCTCCAATTCAGCAAGATCCCAAATACGCTCTGCTAAACTTCACGATCCATAAAATTCCTAAACACACACACTCCCTGTTCATGTTTATGTTCCCAGGGGTGAAAATTACCTTGGCAAGAGCATGGAAAAGGAAATCGGTCTCATTCCTCGCAACTGAGAGGAACATTTCCTGGATAATGTCTCAGGAACAGATAGTGGCTAAAATCAAGGAGGAAGTTAGTCGTTTCTGAACAATCTGGGAGCCTTGGATTAAATTTATCAAAGTGCTTTTGTACCCGGGACACCTAGACATCGGATGGGACCCCCAGGAGCCGCTCTTCCCCCCCTACCATCACCCTCTCACCCAATATTCACCTGACTCTTATCTCTACTAATCCTTTCCTTCTCCATCTACTCTTCTTTTACAGTTTCCCTATTCTAATGTGAGTCAAGCAGTCACCTTATGATACACCGTATAGATTAAATTGTTTTCTTAAAATGTTTGGAAACTAGAAGTCTGATTCCAGGCTTATGGTAATGAGGCTCCTTAAGCATGAGCTTCATTCCTTTCCGGGAGCTATAGTGATGTGTTTATTAATAATTAATCTTGCGTTCTCCCTCCCTCCACCCAGTGTTACACTTGCAATGGGTCCTAAGACATCTGGGGAATAACAGGGATTTGTTTTCCAACATGGGCGGTGGGGTGAGACCCCAGCCGGTGACCCACTCAAGACCACAGTGTGTGCCCATTGGGGTGGTCTGGGAGTCTTTGGGTTGTCGGCCTACCTTGGCCCTCGGATCATGTCCTGCTTTCCAGGTATGCTTGTTTTCCTGGTTCTCCCCATCAGGGATTTTCTTTCTTTCCCCAAGGATCTCTTCTTAAAGGTGATGTGGAGTTCATACAACCCTTGATTTACTAAACATGGTTATCTTAGTTCTTCACGCTCTTATTGCTTATTGTAAATATTCTCTACCTTGTTTTGCCCTGTTACAGTGATGATATTTTAGGCCTCCTGGCCTTCTCATTCTCTGTCTGAAAATCTTTTAACATTGTATGTGTTCATGTTTTGCATCAAACTCAATAAAAATATTGAAATATAATGTAATACCTGACTTAGGGGTCTTAGAGGACTTCTGTACAGAACAACTACGCAATTTCACCCTCATTAGAGCCAGAGAAAATGTTAAGGTGACAGATGGGTAACCCGTGGAACCTAATTGGGTGGCGTCTTTTCCCTATATGGCTCTGAAGAACCAGTTGTTTTATCAGGTGGTGAAACACCAGGAGGAGGAGAAGGAGGAGGTGGAGCAGCTGGTGGTTCCCAAACCCTACCGCAGGATGGTGTTAGACTTGGCCATTGGGCATGTAATGGGGGGCATCTGGGTGTAGAGAAGACCAGGGAGAGAATAACCCAGAGGTTTTCGTAATCCACTTGTTCCACTGCCCATAATTGAAGTGCCATTCAAAAGAATTGCCATGGATCTCATGGGACCCATAGTAAAGTGTACCTGGGGACACCAGCACATCCTTGTAATATTAGATTACACAACCCACTATCCTGTAGCCATACCCTGGAAAACCTCTGCTAAGATTATTGCCAAGGAGTTGGTCCAGGTATTTAGTGGGGTGGGGATCCCTAAATAATTCTTAACGGATCAGGGCACCCCGTTTATGTCCCGCGTAACCAAGGAACTGTGCAAGTTGTATAAAATCTCCCATCTCCGTACCTCGGTCTACCACCAACAAAAAGATGGACTTGTGGAGAGGTTTAATAAAACGCTCAAAAGCATGTTGAAAAAGGTAGTGGAAAAATATGGGAAAGATTGGAAAATATTGCAGCCGTCTCTCATGTTTGCCATACGAGAGGTTCCACAGACGTCTACGGGGTACTCCCCATTTGAACTCTTGTATAGTAGACATCCCCGGGGATTGTTAGATGTTGCCAAAGAAATGTGGGAAGGAGATGTCACCCCTCATAGGAGCGTCATCGAGCATATTTCCTTGATGCACGATCGCATCTCAGCGGTCCTGCCCCTAGTTAGGGATGGGCGAACGGTTCGGCCCGAGCATATGTTCAGGCCGAACTTACGTTGTTTGCCCGATTCCCGAATTTAGAACATTATGGGGTGTTTGGCGTGACTTCGGCACCACCAAATGCCCCATAAGGCATAGTCCGCAGACAACGCGCACAGCTCCTCCTTCACAGGAGGGATGCCGCCATCTGAGCTCGGTTTGTTTTGACAGTTTATTTATAGTGAAGGGCGGGGCCACCTGGTGACGTATGGGTGACTGCCCCCCTTCTGATGCCATGTGACGTCAGAGGGGAAGGTCACTCAATTATGTCACCAGGTGGCCCCGCCCTTCACTATAAATAAACTGTCAAAACAAACCAAGCTTAGTCGGCGGGAGCCCTCCCATGGAGGAGGAGCTGTTGCGGCTTTTTTTTTTGGGTCCATCGCGCACCGTGATTGACGATGGATTACAACGGGGGACACTTATTTTATTTTTTATTTTTAAATAAAGGACTTGCCCCCAATTGTCTCCTGTGTTTTTTTCTTTTTTAACACTTTTTGGTGAATTAGTAGGGGTACGATGTACCCGATACTAATTCACATAGGGGGTGGGATCTGGGGGCTTCCAGATTCGGATAAAACCCCCACCTGCAGAGCCCGACAGCCACAGCCAAGGGTTGTGGGTAAGAGGCTCTTGTCCCCATCAACATGGGGACAAGGTGCTTTGGGGTGGGGGGCGCAGAGCCCTTCCTGCCCCAAAGCACCCATACTCCCCATGTTGAGGGCATGTAGACTGGCTCGCTTGTCCCCCCCAATTCTGACTGGAAAGGTTGCATTCTCGAAAAAGGGTCTAGTTTGGATTTTAGTGGGGTCCCCACGTTAATTTTTTTAAACATTTTGGCGTGGAATTCCCCTTAACATCCATATCAGACCCGAAGGCAATACATTACAGCTGCGTTAATAAATGACAATTTTTCCTTTACAAATGTAATTTTGCTCTGGCACTATTCTAAACATCACAGAGGTGCGCCCTCTTACATGCAGACTAAGGAGACCCCCAGGCACATTATTTAAAGGCATATTTCATTTTTATTGTTTCACTATGAGCATTATTAAAATCACTGCTCCTGAAAAAATGATTGATTTAAAAACTTTTTTTGCATTGATACATGTCCCCTAGGGCAGGACCCGGGTCCCCATACACTTTTTATGGCAATAACTTGCATATAAGCTTTTAAAATTAGCACTTTTGAGTTTTCATGTTTGGGTCCCATAGACTTTAACGGTATTCAAATTTTCAGACAAATTTTTTGTCTGTTTGCATGTTCTGGTGCGAACTGAATCGGGGTGTGTTTGGCCCATCCCTACCCCTGGTATGAGAGCATATGGGACATTCCCAGGAGGCTCAGAGAAGGGTTTATAATCGGGGTGCTAAGACCCGAACTTTCAACCCCGGGGATAGAGTACTGGTGCTGGTCCCCACTGTTGAAATTACTGTTAAATTCTTTGCAAAGTGGCAGGGTCCCTTTGAGATTAAGGAAAGGGGAAGTAAACTACAAAGTTTACCAGCCAGGGAAAAGGAAGCCCGAACAGATCTATCATGTTAATTTCTTAAAATCATGGAAGGACAGAGAGGCTTTGTTGGCCGTACTGCCTCCTCAAAAAGATAGGGTACCAATGACACTGGACATCCCCCTGATGAAATCCCTGGCAGTAGCCCAACAACAGGACATTAAAGAGTTTGTGAACCAAAATAGACTTTTCCTCCCATTTGCCCAGACTGACCACAGTGATTCAGCATGACATAATCACAGAACCAGGTGTTCGCATAAATGTGAAACCTTATAGAATACCTGAGGCTAGGTGCGAGGCAGTAGCAAAGGAGATACAGAACATGTTAGAATTGGATGTGATAGAAGAGTGACTGGTCGAGTTCCATAGTGCTGGTCCCAAAGCCAGATGGCCCTATTCGGTTCTGTAACGACTTTAGAAGACTGAATAGCTTGTCCAAGTTTGATGCATACCAGATGCCTCGGGTTGACGAACTTATGGATCATTTGCGAGGGGCACATAACAACCCTGGACCTAACTAAGGGCTACTGGCAGATACCCCTAACAGAATCAGCCAAGGAGAAAACGTCCTTTTCTACTCCCGAGGGCTCCCTCCAGTACAAACGAATGCCGTTTGGTCTGCATGGGGCTCCTGCATCATTCCAGAGGATGGTGAAGAAGATGTTGAGGCCACATCGCCCCTATGCAGCCACCTACTTGGATGATGTGGTCATCCACAGTCCTGATTGAGAATCCCATTTGCCCCGAGTGCAAGTGGTTGTTGATTCCCTTCAGGAAAGCAGGGCTCACAGCCAACCCTAAAAAGTGTGCCATCGGTCTCAAGGAGGCCAAATACCTTGGCCACATTATTGGGCGGGACTCATTAAACCGCGGACCAACAAACTAGAGGTAATCCAGAAGTGGCCCCAACCCTGAACAAAAAAGAAGGTGTGTGCGTTCCTGGGGATCATGGGGTACTATAGAAACTTCATACCAGACTTTGCCACCATTGCCATTCCCCTGAAGGACCTCACAAGGGGCAGAGGAACGGTTATGGTGAAGTGGAGCCCGGAAGCCGAGAGGGCATTTCAGAAGTTGAAGCAAGCCCTGTGTGTACAACTGGTGCTTGTGACCCCGACTTCACCAAAGAATTTGTGGTGCAGACCGATGCCTCTGATGTGGGTTTAGGGGAGGTACTGTCCCAGATCAGAGACGGGGAGGAGCACTTGGTTGTATACCTAAGCTGGAAGGCCGTTTAGACTGGCCACCGACCATGCCCCCCTGGATCTGGGACAACAGAGAAAAGAATAGTCGGGTGACAAGGTGGTTTTTGGCCCTACAGCCCAATAAATTCACAGTGGAACATAGGGCGGGAAAGCTGCAGAACAATGCAGATGCACTTTCCCAGGTCCACTGTATGGGGTAACAGTTGCTCAGCTGCAAGGGCTTGAGCAGGGGGGGGAGATATGTGATGTTATGCGAGGTGTGATGGTGGACGGGTGATATTTGTCGCCTCGCATGGGTTCAATTGGAGTGGATTGGTGAGAGTCCGACCCGGGTTTTGCCAGCCACCGTGGCAGAGCTGGTTCCGGCCCGGAGTTTCTGGTCCACTCAATTCCCTCTCCAGCTGCTTGAAATAACCAGGAAGAGCTCTCAGTGGAGCTCACCCTGGGACTCAGTATGCTTAGACTGAGAGAGCTAAGACCTTGAGTTGTTGGTTGATCTAAAGGACTGCAAAAGACAGAGGTTTCTGTTTGTTTGTTTGAAGGTGTCAGGGACAAGCCCAACATTGTATAGAGAGGTATCCTGCTGTATTAGTTTAGCGCTGGACGGCAAGGTTTTGTTTTGGCTATTTTTTTGTTTGTTTATGATCTGCAACCTTTACCAAATAAACCTGGCAACCCGCCAGTTGTTAAGAAAGTTTGCCTACCAGCTGCCTTCTTCCCAGTAAAGGCGATCCACACGAGCTAATCTCCCACAATGTATATATATATATATATATATATATATATATATATATATATATATACTGGTGGTTAAATATGTTAAAACTATAAAAGTAAGCAGTAGTAAAGTACTAAGATTGCTAGAGGCTAAAATAAAAGTTAAATCTTAAAAGTAAACCTTTTCTTCTTTAAAGCCTCTTCTGCTTTCAGTAGAAATCTTCACCTTTCAAACTACCACCCCTCCCCAACCCCACCACCATAATCTTCTGGTTCAGTGGGAGTTAATACGGCTATAGAGCTGTCAAGAACTCTCATCCAGAGATCGGTGAGACTGCAAAAAAGTCCTGTTTATCGTCCGTTTAGCAGAGGCACCCTTTATAATATGTGTTTCATGGCTTTAAATTGCCATTTTCTCAGTTCAGGGTGATAACACTGGTTCCATAGGGTACAGGATATCAGGACTAGTCAAAAAAAATGATAGAGTAAATTACAATTTAACAGCTGGACCTCCGGAAGGTTTTACCCCCCTTCATGACCAGTCCATTTTATACGGCACTGAATTATGTTAAGTTACAATCATATTTTAGTGTATATGACATAATGTTTTCATGATTTTCTTTTAAATACCTATACAAAGAAACTCTGCTTTTATCATAATTTAAACCTATTTGCCTTGCTAACTCATCTAAGCCAATAAGTAACTATTTGTTTTCACCTTTATCCATTTCCTAATACTGTGAAGATTTGTACAGTTGTTTCATTTTCCAGCATGCAGCAGAATACATTTCAAGTAATAATTGAGCTTCTATGTCAGTATTAGCTGAACCTCTGACATCGGAAGCGTTCTCACATCTCTTTAGAAATGAAAACGAGGAGATACAGGCATATTGTCTGCCTGGTGCAGCAATAATTAATGACTTACTGCTAACTTTTCCCACAAGTGAGGATCTATAATCACAGTAAAAAAATGTTGAAGTTCTGTGTGCTTTTTACATCTTAAAAGCTGTAAAGAAATAGAACTTTGTGAAATATGACTGGCTATGCATGCCATATATTCAATGTGGCTTGGTCATGGAGATTATTTCTCCTATCAATTTGTCACTGTTCCACATTTCAAATATGTAGGGCAAACCTTTTTTTTTTTTCTAGATGTGTGCATTCTTTGAGAAGTCAGACATCCAATTAATCAAGTGACAGAACCTGGTGTTCACTCTTTATTTTATTATGAATTCATGAATATTAGGGAAAACATTAACATTTGCCCAGGGGAATGGCAATAATGATGCATCTCTTAGAATGTGATTATTTCACAAGTATTTGCTTAATTTTCAACTATTGCAAAATCTACTGAACCTATTCATCAAATGTACTTATTTTTCTCAAGTGAGATATGTGAGATACATCTTTCTGTTATTCAATCGAGTTTATTCATCAAACAGTGAAATTTAGACATATTAATGAATTCATCTCATGTACCAACATATGAGTGTGACTTATTTATTTCATGGGACAGAAAAAGAGATCATTTGATGAATGTCCCAGAGTGTTAAGCTGTACAGGAAATTGGAAATATATATATACAGTATATATATATATATATATATATATATATATATATATATATATATATATATATATTAAACCTTTGTTTGTATAGAACAATTCTCACATTCTATTTTATTTTCTGTATTGATTGACAACAAAGTTTAAAGCATGTGTTTTGTCACTCTTCTTAAAATATTTAGGCTCCATGCACAAGGGTGTTTTGAGGTTGTAGCAAAAAATCTGAATATGGCCACATATAGACATTCACTTGTATGGCTGGCTGTGTTTAATACCTGAAGCTCCCTGGTGGAAAAATATCTGGATTTTATGCTAGAGAGTCAAAATGTCTGTGTGCATGAAGCCTTACTGCGATAATTAAATTTTGTGAATAATTTTTTTTTTTTTTTTTTTTTTTTTAATTCCAATAATTTTTATTGAAAAGATTCAATGACATACAGGAAAGCAATACTATTAAAAGTACATCATATATGTGAATGTGTAACATCAAAAATTTCAGGATTGACAGTAAACAGAGGTAGTAACACTTTAAATGTTTAAGATTTATCCTTGGACTTAGAGTCAGGATTTATCTATCTATCTATGGGGAGCAGTACCCCACACCCCCAAATGGGATCAAACTGTGCATGGGGCACTGCCTACCCCCAGTTTAGGATACACAGATCTAAAAAAGAAACAAGTAATGCAGCTTGTATGTTAATTAAGATTAAAGCTGAACCGTATGTATGCATTGATAAACGCGTACGGGAATGTTTGAACTTTTTATTTCCTTTTGTTAAAGGGAAGGGGAGGGGGTGAGAGAGTGGGGTATGGTGGGGAGGGGAGGGAAGCAGGGAGTGTGGGAGGGGGCAGGGAATGGAAATTGAGCATGAGTTAGCTTAGAATTTTGATACCTGGTTCCTTATGGTTTGATAAACCTTTTGTACCAATTGGACCATGGGTCCCAGAGTTCTAGGGTACGGTTTATATTATCAGAAAGTGTCTTTTCGAACGTATAGTGAGTCTGTACTTGGTTTATGAGTTGTAGGTAAGTTGGAGGAGTTATGCTTTTCCAGTGTTGGGTTACTATGTTTCTGGCTGATAGTAGGATGTGTATCATAACCATTTTTATTGGGTGGTGGGAATGACTGACCCGTAGGCTGAGGAGAGCCATGTCTGGTTGGGGAGTTAGTTTAGTTCCTGCTATTTGTGAAATGATGTTGAAGACATCAGTCCAGTATCTTTTAATGTGGGGACATTCCCATAATATGTGGAGAAGTGTGCCTGGCATACCACATTGTCTCCAGCACTCTGGCGACATCTTGTGGTCAAATTTGGCAATTTTTGTTGGTGTTAAATATCTTCTTTGAATGATGTTTTGTGTGGTTTCCCATAGGGACACACATTTTGTATATTTGTAAGATAGTTTTAAGGCCTCTTGCCATTCTTTTTTGGTGTATGATTGGTTTAAGTCTTTTTCCCATTCCTTGAATGTCTCCGCGGGGGTAAAGTGAAGTTTTTCTTTTAGCAGATTATAAAAGATTGTTATTCCTTTGACGCCTGGGGATTCTGGTGAGAAGTATTGGGCTGCTTGGGACGGTATGCGGCTGAGCAGGTGCGGGCTGTTGTTTATGCAGTGGGATATTTGCATAAATTGGTAGGCTAGGTTGGGAGGGAGTATATGTTCCGAGGTTAGAGTGTGAAAGGGTTTGACTCTGCCATTATGCATTAGTGCGTCCAATGTGGTCTGGTTTTCTGGGGGCCAATATTTAGTTTGAAAATTGGGTATTAGGGATTTAAGGGCTGTTATTGGTAGATGTAAGCTAGTAGTTGGGGTGTTCGTCCATTTAGTCGTTATGAGCTTTTGCCAGGCTATGACTGTGGCTTTGATCGTGGGAGATAATGTGTTGGATAATTTAGAGTCAGGGTGTCTAGTGCATAGCCAATGTTTTAGATGTTTTCCTGGGATGGCATTCCTTTCAATGTCACCCCATTTCGTTGTTGTGTCAGGTAGAAACCATTCTCTTAATTGCACTAGGATAGATGCTGTATGATAATCGGCTATATCCACGAGCCCTGAACCCCCAGCTATTCTATGCTTAATCAATTTGTGTTGTGCTACTCTCGGTTTTTTCCCAGCCCAAATATAATGTTGGCGGGTGGATTGGATGTGTCTTGTATGTTTCTTAGGGAGTGAAATGGGGAGAGTTCTAAAAAAATATAAGATTTGGGGGAGGACCATCATTTTGAAGGCCGCTAGTCTCCCAGCCCAGGAGAATTCCCATTTCGCTAAGTTGTTTAACGCTGAAGTCACTATATGTTTGAGATTTTCCCAATTTATTGACAGTAGTGTTTTTGTGTGTTTTGTTAGGGTGATTCCCAGGTATTTTAATCCCTTTTCTGCCCACTGAAATGGGAGTTGTGAAGTTATAAGATTTCTTGTTGTTCCGTCTATTCCAAGGTCTAGGATAAAGGACTTAGTGACGTTGGCTTTATAA
>BLSH010249123.1:14685-27360 GCA_018402905.1 Glandirana rugosa | reverse complement strand
GAATGTTAAAGGGTTTTAAGGTTCCACCACTATATATGTCTGATAATTGTTTGATCCCCCTCTTTTCCCACAATTGGTGGGGGAAACCTGATATTAGGTGTGAGATTGTTGCTAGGGGTATTGGTATTTGGATTGAGGTGGGCCCTTTATGTACATGGAGTTTGCAATGATTAACCACTTCACCTCCGGAAGAATTTCACACCAGAGCACTTTTTGACTGACAATTGCACGGTCATGCGACGTTGTACCCAAACAAAATTTGCGTCCTTTTTTTCCCAGAAATAGAGCTTTCTTTTGGTGGTATTTGATCCCCTCTGCGTCATTTCTGATTGCTGTTATAAACAAAAGAAGAGCGACAATTTTGCAAAAAAAAAAAAACTAATTTCTTACTTTTTGCTAGAATTCAAATCCAAAAAAAATATATAAAAACATTTTTTTTCACCGGTTTTGGCCGATTTATATTCTTCCTCATATTTGTGATAAAAAAATCGCAATCTGCGTTTATTGATTGGTTTGCGCAAAAATGCCCGCGTTTACGGATGGTGAGAATTCATTTCTGGGGTTTTTATTTTGTAAAAATTTTTTACTAGTAATGGCGGCGATCTGCGATTTTTAGCAGTACTGCAATATTGCAGAGGACATGTAGGACATTTTTTACACTTTTTTGGGACCAATGACATTTATTCAGCGATCAGAAATGTAAATGTCCACTGATTACTGTATAAATGTTATTGGCAGTGAAGGGGTTAACCTGCAGGGGGAGATCTAGGGGTTAACTGTGTTCCCTGGGTGTGTTCTTACTGGGGGGGGGGGGGGGGGTTGGGCTACCATGGGCATGAGAGATCTAACTGATCTCAGTGACAGGGATCAGTAGATCTCCCATGCCGCACTGTCAGAATGGGGAACCGCCGTGTTTACATCGGCGGTTCCCCGTTCTTTTCCTGTGACCGCTGATCGCGGCTCGCCGGCGGACATTGGGTCCGCCTGAGCCACGGGCACACTCCTCAGGAGTGCGACGGGTGTGCACGCCCCCTAGCGGCCATTCGCAGATCGCAGCGCAGATCGCAGCGCAGATACGCGGCCAAAGTCCACACTGTCGCTGTAAATATGCGGTAGGCAGTGTGGAACTAGTTAAAGGCCTTAATAGAAACTTGGATTTTGATATGTGATAGCCATTTGATTTCAGTTTGGGGTTGCTTAAGATCCAGGCTCTTACAGTAGGTCATTGCCTGGTATTTGATATTTTTCAATATCTTTCCATGGACATTGGTAAGAGTCTAGGAACCAGGGTTTAATTTGTGCTAAGATGGTGGTGTAGTAATAGTCCCTTATTTGAACCTACCCTGCCCCTCCTACTGAGTTGTGTTTGGTTAAATTGATTCTAGCACTCCTGGGTTTGGACGCTTTCCAAAGGAACTTACCCACTATGTTTTGCAGAGATAGAAAAAACATATTAGGGACAGGTACAGGGATGGATCGGAATATGTGTAAGATTTGGGGAAGTTTAAGCATCTTAAATGCAGCTAACCTGCATGACCATGAGAGATAGAGTTTGGACATTTTATCCAACTCATTGGGGAGACTTGACAGGATTGGTAGGTATGAATATAAGGAATGAACCAAAAAATGATAATACGAGATATGAATTATAGTGTGTACCATCATCCGAAAGGAGACAATTGAACAAAGGATGTATGGGGTATGAATGTCCCACTAGCACCTAGACACCATAATTAGAGTAGGCATGGACTATCTCGGCACTCAAAGGTAACACAAATATGTATAAGAAATTTAAAACAATTTATTTGAAAAATATGACATACAGAAACATACAGTGAAATAAAAGATACAGCATTGGGTACAAGCTCCAATGATTTTTACATATAGTGCCTGGACTGGTCCCCACAGGGGGTACCGCCGGCCCTTGGCATGTAAGCTGTGGATGGTGTAAAGCTCTCGACCGGTTTCGCGGGACTTCCGCTTCTTCAGGAGATTTGAACAGCATACAGCTATAATGTTTAAAAACTATGTGTACACAAAAAAAATAGGGCATTAATATTCACAGAAAGAAAATAGATAAAACTGGGAAAAACCAAAGTATGAACTTACCCACAGTGATCACAGCCAAACAGAATGGTCAAAAACATGCCCACTAAAGGGCTATCCCCCCATGGCGGACATGGGGGACAAAGGGAGCTGAGTAACTAAATTGAAAAGAAGTATATGGTTCAATCGGTTAGAAGCGCCATAAGAGGCGTGTGAAGAGGTAACCCTGTGATAGAAATGAGAAAAGTGCTGGAAGAAAGAAGAGGGGAAGGAAAGTCAGATAAAGAAAGAGAGAAGGAAAAGATGAAAAAGGGGAGATGGGCAATAGAAAGAGGAAAGAAAAACAGGGCAGCAAAAAATGGGAGAACAGGCGCAAACAAAGAAGGACATGAAGGGAAAATAAAAAGGCAGAGGTGGAGAGAGAAACAAAGAGATCAGGGGAGAGAGTGAAGAAAAAGAAAAAAAGAAAGAAAAATGAGTGGAGAAAAGAAGAATAGGAAGGGAGGAAGAGAGGGGAGGAATAAAAAGAGAGAGGGGGGGAGGGAGAAGAGAAGGGGAAAACGGGAAGAGAAGGGGAAGGAAGAGATATAAAGAAAAGAAAGGAAGAGAGGGGGACACTGTAAAGAGCATAGATAAGAAGTGCCAACGTGCCTGGGGAGACAGAATCAAAGTAAAGTAACGAAATGTAAAATGTATATCATAAACCCACCTTCCAATTAAAATGACGGCATAAACACGTTCCCCCAGAGACACTATCAAAGGATAAATCACATATGTCCAAAATGTACAGAGCCAGGACTCAGAGGGTAAACTGAGATCCGTAATTGAGGAGGTATGCAAGGAGCATGTCTGGAAAGATAGATGGAATGCATACATATAAGTGAGTTGCGAGGGCAAGCCGCCCAAGCAGACTACAAGGAAGGACATGGATCACTGCACAGCCAACAGCTGCAGAAGCCTGTAACAGAGCCAGAACTTACCAGACAAAGTAGTAGAACGCCAGATGTCTCTGGGGGAAAAAGCTGTGCTGAAAGTAAGGCTGGAAGCTCCATTTATCCCCTGCATGGAGACGCCAGGAAATCAGCAACAGCTGAGTCCAGCGTGTCCGTGCCTGACCCCTCCCACACACTCAGAGAAGCGAGTGTGAGGCTAACTATGGTACACCCTGGGAGGGGTGGGAACCAAGGCAGATGCAGGAATGCTGCTAACAACGCTGCTGCAAGCAGAGAGGTCACATGCCCGCCGTATGGGGGCAAATATCCTCAACCCTGGGAGGTATGGTCACGGTGGGATATGTATGGAACATAAACGTAGCAATAACAATTGGCATCAGATCAGAGGTCCACTGACGTTTCGACAGGGCACCTGACCGAGACCAAGATATAATACCACCAACATTCATAGAGGGGTCAACCGTAAACATAAATGACACGGTGGGATGATTACAGTTATGAACATACAGGAAATGTATTTCAAACATAAACCGAGTGACCACCAAGGTCCACATTGTGACATGTGGAGCAAGGAGTATCAAGACATAAGGTCAAAAATCAACCATTTATATATTTTATATAGCCTAAGTCTTGATTAACTTTATAGAGTGACCCTCTAACCATTTATATACACTGCTTTTTGAGCATCATTTGTTGGGGGCCCTTTTCGGGTAGGACTCTCCCCTTGTCCCTTCCCCCTCCCTCTCCCTCCACCCTCTTCCCCCTTCCCCATCTTTCCCTTCCACCTTCCAACTTTCCTTCCCTTTCTTTTCCCTTTTTTGCTTTTCTCTCCCCTTACCTTGGTCAGTTTGTGGTTGCCATTGTAATTTCAAACATGGATGTTCTCGGCCAGAGTTGGTCAGGTTTTATGTCCAATATACAGGCTACCTGCCTTAAGGATCAACAATTTGATGATGAATCTACATTTTTTCTAGATCGTGTCTTTAATTTATTAAAGAAGAAATCACATCTTTACTGGCATATTCGCTATTTGGAGGAATATGCCAGGGAAAAATATATGTCCTATGGGCCTCAGAATTCAAATTTTCCCCACGTTCAAAGAACCCTCTATGGAGTTCAGAAAAACATGGGAGAAAACCCTTACGGCATTTAGCATTGACCTGATGACACAACTCACCACCCAATACCGTCATGATTTGACGAGTCTTGATGGTGAGATAGATCGCTTAAACGCTCAGTTTAAACACATTATTGAGTCCCCTCGTTTGCCTCTAAATGGAAAACGGTTATAGAACGTCTCGAGAAAATAAACAAAGATATCATCATTAAGAAACAAACCAAATTCATGAAGGACAAAATGGCCTTCAGTGAAGGATATGCCTACAAATGGACCAATAGTTTAAAGATGAAACGACAGTTTCCTCGTAAACGACCAATGGTAGACAATCCGATGACATCTGATTATACTGAATCTGACTCTATTTCTTCTAATCTCTCACAGGCCCTGCACAGAGTATCCTCTGTGATCCCTCTCAATACCTCACATAAAAGGTTTCTTACCGGAGAGGAATCTCGTTCCTCTAAATCTCCGAAAAAGGGCAAGAAACAGGGTAAAACCCCTACACCTACAACACCCCATCCTACCACCCAATTGGGCAACCGCTACTCCCCACCCATCACTTCACGCGGTCTTACCTAAGGTACTTCAGTCTCCTTTTATTCAAAATCAGCAACCTGACAACACTGATTTTTTAGAGCACGGCACTCCCGAATCACTCAGACAGAGCAATCTGGACACTTACGTCCTCAAGCCCACGCTGTCCCACACCACCCCCCCAAGTCCACATCCTTAGATAAGGTGGAACTGACACCCTTAATATTATTAACCTCACACCTATAGCACTTACCCCAATGGAAACTAATGTACTACAACTCGGCTTGGGCTTTTGCCCTTCGGAACCCATTGATATTTTTGAAACAATAAAGGACCTTTACCTTTTTGCACGGAACCTTACGTATCGCTTTATTTTTGACAAAGACCGCCACAATGCACAAATGGAAAAGGCCCTTATTGATAAGACACAACACTTTACCATGCGGGAATTTCGGGTCCTTAGAGACCTTATGCTTTTGTATGACGAAGGGGCTACCGATGGGGACCCCCCTCTTCTGGGGGGACCCCATCGATGGCCCCGCCTCCAGATACTCCCTCTGTGTCCTCCTCACAGCCAGCCATCAGTAGCTTCAAATTAAAATCTCGGAAGTTTCCAGATTTGATGATATGCCCGGAGATATGGGCTTTCTTACACAAATCTGTCCTTTCTCTTAAAAAACAACAATGGATCCACTACACACCTAACATGACTCAGGCACAAACTCAAGCGCTTCATAGTCTTCGACAGCGCAAGAACCTAGTCATTAAACCATCCGATAAGGGAGGAAAACATAGTGATTATGACTCACATACAATATCAGGACATGTGTCTCACAGTCTTGAACAACAGGGACTGGTATGTCCCTATTGATTCTCCACAAGTTGAGGGTTTTATCAATGAATTCAGAAATCTTTGCACTGCTGCATATGTACGTGGATTGATTGATAAGGACACTCTAGAATATCTAAATAACAAGTTCCCCCGCACACCGACTTTTTACACTCTGCCTAAGACCCACAAGAACATTCGGTCCCCTCCAGTATCTGGTATAGGGTCTCTAACTGAAAATGCCAGCAAATTTGTTGACTCTTTTCTATTACCACATGTGCTTAGTCTACCATCTTACATTCGCGTCCATGTCCCTCCGGACGCCTTGCTCGTGGCCATCGATATCGAGGCTCTTTACTCGAGTATCCCCCACAGGCAGGGCGTCCGGATGGCTGGCTCCTTTCTATATGAGCAGGACCACACTATGTGGCCCTTAGTGGACTTTATTCTAGAACTCCTACATTTTATACTTACGAGAAATTGTTTTACATTCATGGAACAGCTGTACCTACAGGCCCAAGGTGTCGCAATGGGCACAGCATGTGCACCATCCTATGCCAACTTATTTTTAGGGGGATGGGAAAGATCAATCTTCTCAGAAGATTTGTTCCAACCATACCTTCTACATGTGCTGTGGCACAGGTTCATTGATGACCTACTGATTATATGGACTGGTGGTGTGCATTTATACACCAGTTCATACAACAACTCAATGGAAACTCACTTAATCTCCACTGTACATATGTATATGATCCGAAAAGTATCCCCTTCCTGGATATTAGATTAATCATTAATGATCAACATCAAATTGAGACAGATCTATATAGAAAGCCCACTGCAGGCAATACTCTCTTGTATGCGTCCAGTGCACACCCTCGCTCTCTTGTACAAAGCATTCCATATGCCCAGTATTTACGTTTACGGCGGAACTGCACTAGAGATGAGGAATTTTTATCTCAAGCTGCAGCCCTCCGACAACGTTTACTGGCAAGAGGGTATACACATACCACTCTTAGAAAATCCTTCAATAAGGCTTTTTCACAATCTCGCAACTCCCTTCTCTTTAGATGCCCTAGGCCTAAAACATGGGAAACAGTGGGGGTGGTCACCCGCTACTCTGCCCATCATAGCTCGCTGCGGTCTGCCCTGTCTAAACACTGGCACCTTCTTGCTGAACATCACATCCTGAAAAAAGAAGTTCGTTCTACCCCGGAACTAATCTTTAGGAGAGCTACCTCTCTCTGGGATATACTCACTAGTAGTCACTACCAATCTGCCACCACATGCCCCCTGGGGCCTCAGGGGACGTTCCACTGTGGAGACTGTCCGCGATGCCCCTGGGTGTTGGAAGGTACTTGTTTTGAACTCCCAAATGGCCAGAAATTTTCACCCTCGTTCCACGCGAATTGTGGAACTAAGGGCTTAGTGTACCTTATGGTCTGTGAATGTGGTGCCTTTTATACGCGAGTTTAGACAGCGTATCGGGGACCACCTGTATGTCTCCTATGGTGGTAAACTTACCACCATGGGCAGACATATTGGTCTGTACCATCGATATAACATTAAGATGGTGAAATTTATGGTCCTGGAGGTGATCCCTGAGGATCCTAGGGGAGGAGATTGGGATCGTCGTATCCTACAGCGAGAAACTCTGTGGATTGAACAGTTGGGGGCCAAATCTCCCTCGGGTATTAATGAGGCACATAGCTACAAATCGTTCCAATGAGTAGGTTCACTGCGAGAACCCGTACTGTTCATGATCCCCTTGCTTTTTCCCCTACCCAACCCCATCAATGTTTGCTTTTGCATCATCACAATGGTTGATTTTTGACCTTATGTCTTGATACTCCTTGCTCAACATGTCACAATGTGGACCTTGGTGGTCACTCTGTTTATGTTTGAAATAAATTTCTTGTATGTTCATAACTGTAATTATCCCACGTGTCATTTATGTTTACGGTTGACCCCTCTATGAATGTTGGTGGTATTATATCTTGGTCTCGGTCAGGTGCCCTGTCGAAACGTCAGTGGACCTCCGATCCAATGCCAATTGTTATTGCTACGTTTATGTTCCATACATATCCCACCGTGATCATACCTCCCAGGGTTGAGGATATTTGTCCCCATACGGCGGGCATGTGACCTTTCTGCTTGCAGCAGCGTTGTTAGCAGCGTTCCTGCATCTGCCTTGGTTCCCACCCCTCCCAGGGTGTACCATAGTTGGCCTCACACTCGCCTCTCTGAGTGTGTGGGAGGGGTCAGGCACGGACACGCTGGACTCAGCTGTTGCTGATTTCCTGGCGTCTCCTTGCAGGGGATAAATGGAGCTTCCAGCCTTACCTTCAGCATGGCTTTTTCCCCCAGAGACATCTTGCATTCTACTACTTTTTCTGGTAAGTTCTGGCTCTGTTACAGGCTTCTGCAGCTGTTGGCTGTGCAGTGATCCATGTCCTTCCTTGTAATCTGCTTGGGCGACTTGCCCTCGCAACTCACTCATATGTATGTATTCCATCTATCTTTCCAGACATGCTCCTTGCATATCTCCTCAATTCCGGATCTCAGTTTACCCTCTGAGTCCTGGCTCTGTACATTTTGGACATATGTGATTTATCCTTTGATAGTGTCTCTGGGGGAACGTGTTTATGCCGTCATTTTAATTAGAAGGAGGGTTTATGATATACATTTTACATTTCGTTACTTTGCTTTGATTCTGTCTCCCCAGGCACGTTGGTACTTCTTATCTATGCTCTTTACAGTGTCCCCCTCTCTTCCTTTCTTTTCTTTATATCTCTTCTTTCCCCTTCTCTTCCCTTTTTCCCCTTCTCTTCTCCCCCCCTCTTTTTCTTCCTCCCCTCTCTTCCTCCCTTCCTATTCTTCTTTTCTCCACTCATTTTTCTTTCTATTTTTCTTTTTCTTCACTCTCTCCCCTGATCTCTTTGTTTCTCTCTCCACCTCTGCCTTTTTATTTTCCCTTCATGTCCTTCTTTATTTGCTCCTGTTCTCCCATTTTTTGCTGCCCTGTTTTTCTTTCCTCTTTCTATTGCCCATCCCCCCTTTTTCATCTTTTCCTTCTCTCTTTCTGTATCTGACTTTCCTTCCCCTCTTCTTTTTCCCAGCTATTTTCTCATTTCTATCACGGGGTTACCTTTTCACATGCCTCTTATGGCGCTTCTAACTGATTGAACCATATACTTCTTTTCAATTTAGTTACTCAGCTCCCTTTGTCCCCCATGTCCGCCGTGGGGGGATAGCCCTTTAGTGGGCATGTTTTTGACCCTTCTGTTTGGCTGTGATCACTGTGGGTAAGTTCAAACTTTGATTGTTCCCAGTTCTATCTATTTTCTTTCTGTGAATATTAATGCCCTATTTTTTTGTGTACACATAGTTTTTAAACATTATAGTTGTATGCTGTTCAAATCTCCTGAAGAAGCGGAAGTCCCGCGAAACCGGTCGAGAGCTTTACACCATCCACAGCTTACATGCCAAGGGCCGGCGGTACCCCCTGTGGGGACCGGTCCAGGCACTATATGTAAAAATCATTGGAGCTTGTACCCAGTGCTGTATCTTTTATTTCACTGTATGTTTCTGTATGTCATATTTTTCAAATAAATTGTTTTAAATTTCTTATACATATTTGTGTTACCTTTGAGTGCCGAGATAGTCCATGCCTACTCTAGTTATGGTGTCTGGGTGCTAGTGGGACACCCATACCCCATACATCCTTTGTAGGATTGGTAGGTAGTTGGATTTGAATAGGAAGGATGTTTTGTTAGTTAATCTGACCTTGGTAGAAGATAGAGTCCTCATCCCACGCATATGGGTAAATTGATTGCAATAGTTTTTATTGCTTCTGTTGAATCCCTATGGGCAAAATGAATGATTTTGTAGAATTGACCTTGTAGTACGAGATATAGCTGAACTTCTCTAAAATATTACTTACCGAAGCCAGGGAGGAAGTGGGTTGGAGAGAATTAGTAGTATGTCGTCAGTGAAAAGATAAATCTTGTGTTCTTGTACACCATATTTTAAGCAAGTGATATTTGGGAGGGATCAAATTTTTTCTGCTAAGGGTTCTAGGATTAAATTGAAAATTAGAGAGGAGAGTGGGCAGCCCTGTCTAGTGCCGTTCAATATACTAAAGGGGGTAGATAACATGGCCGAGCATAGCACTTGAGCTGAGGGGTTGGAATATAGGGCTAGGATAGCAGAGAGAATGCGACCCTGAAAGCCAAATTTTCAAAGGGCCTTCTCTGCATCCAAAGATAGGAACAGACCAGGCGTTTTAGAAGTTTCTGCATAGTGGATTAAGTTGATCATCCTGCATGTTGCGTCTGATGATTGTCTCCCTTTGTTGAAGCCAGATTGATCAGGGTGAATGAGCTTGGGAAGAAGGTCCACTAATCTCTGTGCTAGCACCTTGGCGTACATTTTTGTATCATGGTTGAGTAGGGAGATGGGTCTAAAATTTGGAGGGGAGGTGGGTTCTTTCCCTGGCTTCGGCAAGGCAATGACTGTTGCTTTCAACATTTCTGATGGGATGGAGGCAGAGGAGGCAGCATCATTGTATACTGGAATTAGGTGTTCGAGTAAAATGTTTTGGAAACTCTTGTAGTATTCACAGACTAACCCATCAGGCCCCGGAGCTTTGTTTTTAGGAAAGGAATTAATAACTTTACTAATCTCTGAAGCAGTGAATGGGACATTCAGTCAAGCCAGCTGGTCGTCCGAGATCATGGGAAACTGGACAGAATCAAGGAATGATTGGATAAGATGTGTTTAAGGTTGGGCAGTGGTCCCATCCTCCTTCAGGTTATATAGGTTTTTATAAAAGTCACTACAAGTGTTTGCAATAATTTGTGGATCGTATAGTTTTACTTTGGAAGAATGGTGGTATAGAAATGGTATGTGGGATTTGGTTGGGCGACCTTTGATTTGGTGTGCCAGTAGCTTACCAGATTTGTTACAGTATGCGTAGTTTTGCATTTTAAATCTTTTTTGCTTGTTTGCAAAATTTTCTAGTAGAAGGGCCCTGAGCTCTAATCTTAATTGGAAAATTTTTGTTTTGAAATCTACTGATGGGGTGTGTTTGTGTTGGGTGTCTGCGATTTGAATTTCTTTTAATATATCGCTTATGTGCTGCCTCCTTCTCCTCCTCTCCCTTGCTGCAAATTGAATGAAAAGGCCTCTTACAAAGGCCTTGTGGGCTGCCCACAAGGTGTGTGAGTCCCTTTCTGATCCCTGGTTTTGTTCGAAAAAGTTTACCAAGTTGTCTTGTAGGTCTTTTGAGATGTCTTCCGATTGTAATAGGTGGGTGTTCATTCTCCATATAAAGTTAGGCTTGGTACCATAGCTTTTTTCTAAGGTTATGCATATTGGGCAGTCGTCTGTCCATGTGGCGGATAGAATCTCCGATGGGGATACCTTCTGTAGGGTCCATTGGTCCATGAGCAATAGATCAATCTGGGAATAAGTGTTGTGTCTGGGGGACAGGAATGTAAAGTCCCTTTCATCCGCATCTCCAAACATCCAATAACCCGATGCTCGTTAGTAGGGCGTTCAGGGCTGGTTTCCCTCTGGTGGACATGGCGGTGGTGTCAATTTGCGGGTCTGGGGAAATATTAAAGTCTCCACACCACGCTGTCCCTCCTTGTTGGACTTTGGTGATTTTCTTGTGTAGTTTCTTGATGAATCGAATTTGGTGAGTGTTCCTTGCATATACTGAGATGAAAGTATATTTGGTGTCGTTTATGGTCCCAATCACAATGAGGTATCATCCCTCGGGGTCTTGGGTGCAGTGTTCCAATTTGAAGGGGAGTGAGTGTTTGAGAGCTATTAAAACTCCTCTTTTTTTTTTTGAGGGGAGTTTGCTGTGAAGACAGTGGGGTAGTCTCTAGTTGAACAGCGGGGGAGGGGGGGGGGGGTTTGTCATTAATGAAGTGCATTTCTTGCGCACAAATTACATCACACTTGTGTTGTGATGCCAGTTTCCATAATGATGCCCTTTTGGAGGGATGGTTGAATCCATTCACATTAACAGATAATATTTTGATCTGCATAGTTCGGGGTTAGTGTTCAAAACAGATTTGTGGCTGTACGAAGGTTCGTTTGGAAAACTGCGTGATCTAAAACTTGAGCTATTTGAAGCGTGAGCGAAGAAATATGTATCAGACTTATTTGTGCTGGAAATATGCACACTGGATGTAAGAAAGAGAACAAGAGAAATGAAACTAATGAAGCTTGCAGATGCACAGAAAAGTAATGCTAGCACAACTTTGGGGGGGGGGGGGAAACACCGCTAACAGGGTGGCTTCCCACCACTGCTTCCTTGCCATAGGCCCTGACGGTACCTAGGAACTAATGTGCGGGGAAGAGGAAGAAAAAAAGTTCACTTGGCCGAGGGGAACGGTGAGCATCCTTATGTCTGCCTCTGGGTGCAGTAATTCCTTTCCATGTTAGTCAGATTGGCGGTATATGACAGATCTCCGTGGTAAAGGTATTGTATGGTGGTGGGATTTCTCAGTGCTCTGATCCATTGGAGTGTTATCTGTGGCGCCAGGTATGATACCCCATTCTTGGAGTTTCTGGAGACTGTGCTGAGCTGATTTCACCACATGTTTCCTGCTATTGTGAGTGATTGGAGCGATCCACTGATATTGTATTTGGTTGTTACAGAGAGTTTTCGTTATGTTATTTAGCTGTCTTCTGCGGCTGAGTGTGTGCTGGGAGAGAGCGACATACACTTGTAGCTGGCTATAGGGGTCTGACAGGGTGCCAAGCGTTCTCACCTTTTGCATGAATTGTTCCTTCACATGGAAGAAGTTTATCCTCAGGATCACTTCTCTGGGAACAGTATCAGGTAGGAATGTTGGTTTAGGTAATCTATGAATGCGGTCAATGACCAGCTCAATATTTTTGGTGTCGGGGAGTACCGCTTTGATTAGGCCTCTATCATAGGAGGACAGGTCCGTCGGTTGAACTGACTCAGTAGCGTAGCTTTATATTGTTCCTTCTGGACCTGTCCTCTATGTCAGCCATTTTGTCTTATAACCACTTTTGTCCAATGTGTGCTCCTCTTGTGTGTCTATGATATCATTAATGGTGTCTGTAATCTCCCCCATGTTAGTAGCTATATAGGACTATGACAAGGGTCTCTTCACTAGGACTCCTATTTGAAGAAGGTACACTTCCTTGTT
>BLSH010249050.1:57899-70712 GCA_018402905.1 Glandirana rugosa | reverse complement strand
GTTCGCGGCCGCCGTCGTATGACGGCGATTCGCGTTACAGCGCCACTTTGTCGCCGTCAAATGCCGATCAGCCGTCGGCAAGTGGTTAAGAAGGCATATTAGCAAACGCAAATTTTCCTTCTCAAAAAGACTTTATAGGCAAGTGCGAATTTGCGAATTTACTATACCGCCCTCTAAAAAAGGCATGGGGGTTAAAATGAGGGAATTTTCTTGTCTGAGCATGCTCAGTTGTGCTGATGAATAGTCAGGAAAAAAGGGGGAATTTGGCTCTTTTCAGACTTTCAATGATATTTCAGGTTATATATCACTTTTTTAAACAATTTAAAAGCAGATCATCATTAAACAAGATACTACATTTTTAAAAACAATTTAGGTGATCCTATCATGCTCTAAACATTATTTCCATGTGCAATTCCCTTGCTTCCACCACGACTAGTTTTTTAGTCAGTCACTGCTGTTTGGGTGTTATAGTGAATTTGATTCTGGGACTATTTTCTCCATAAAGGCTTTAATGAATTCCATTTTCGTGCTAGTTAGCAGGAATTTGCAATTCTGCGTGCTAAAATTCACGCAAAGGCATATTCGCGATATAGTAAATGACCCCCTAGGTGTCAACAGGTGTTGTCAGTGCCTATCGCACTTCTGTACATTTGTCCAACTGTCAAGGACTAAGAATAAGTAAAGCAGTTTAGAAATTCATGTTTTAAAGCTCAGATTTCCTTTATTCACTCTGTACTGAGAACCACCAGCTTCAAAAAAAAAAAAGCAGACATAATTGTTAAACTATGCAAAGAAAGATGGATTAAGCAATCTACCCTGTTTTCTTTTTAAAGGCTCCAGAGCTATATGAACAGACAAACCTTCCTTCTTTACATTTCCACTTGCCCTTGCATTTGCTTTTTATAGGTTTTCTTTTTCATTCTTTTAGCTTTTTATTACAAAAATACTTCATCTTTTATAATATATTGATGGTGGGTATTTTTTTTTTAACTATGCACTTAAACAAAAAACAGGTTTATGATATATTAAATAGGAAAAGGCAGAACTTCTCTCTTAATAAGAACATCTTGTACTTTCTCTAATTTCCACTAGATGTCCTTGTCCACCTGCTTTATAAAAAAGAATACTGTAAAAAAAAGAGTACTGGGAAAAAACATTAGCTCTTATCAGAACATATAACTGTATTTTTTTCTCTTTTCCCTAATGGGTTTGAGCAGTTATGAGCAACAACGGTTTTTCAGTGGTTTAACACATAGCTATTAGCTCAGCCCTGGACTTTTCACTCTAGAGCTCTTAAAGCCACTCAGTCTCCCCGGACCAGCAGTCACAGCCTCACATTTTGCTTGCAACACAGAATACATTGCAAAGTGGTGCCATACTTTAAACACTCAGAAAAAAAAAATTACTATCCATTGGCATACAAAAGATGGGGCAGTACCAAGGGGCAGACAATAAGGAGGTACACTAAATGCAGGCCATTTGGGTGAGTTGACTACCTGCTCAAAGGCATCAGCTTAGTTCTTTCATACCTCCCAACTTTCTGAGACGGGAATGAGGTACACCTATTAGCAAAAGTATGTAGGCTTAGGACACACCCCCTGCCACGCCCTCTTAAAGGAGAATTATACAAAAAAATTATTAAGTAAACCCACAAGTCTTTTATTTTACCACTACTATTCCTTTATATTGGCTTTTTAAATGTACACATGCAGCAATTTAGACATTGGATGAAAGGTTTAGCATTGTAAAACACTTTTTGATAGATAAATAGTGTATTTTATATATAGATATATACATCAAACCAAAATGAGGGACAAATGAAGAGCAATGAGGGACAGAGGGACATTGTTTCAAATCAGGGACAGTTGGGAGCTATGTTCTTTTGTCAATATCACTCTGCAACGCCAGTGGTGTTGACCAGAAAAGCATCTTTTTCTCACCTTTCAGATTAGAAATCAAACAGAAATGATCTTTTTAGCTGTCTGATGAATATCATAAAGGACATTCTTCTGAATGACTTCCATTGTGATAAACACTCTTCCGCCCACTGGCCACTAATGAAGGGAACACTTCTCAGTTGTCCACTAATGTAAGGGGTTACTTAAGGGGGCACTTCTCCAATAACCACTGATGTAAAAAGGTACATTTGAAATGACAACCAGCATAAAAAGCAGGCATTTCTCCACTGACCACCAATATGAGAGGACAAGTTTTCATTTTTTATGGTAATTATTGTTTCTTCAATTTCATGATGACTACTGAAAATATATGTTAAATTAAAGGAGGGAGGAGTTTAAACCAATCAACCCTGAATGTCTTATATGCTAGATATAGTACGGTGGCTATCTATAAGCCCTAAAGAAACAATACAATGAAATATAATGGAAACCATTAGAAATGGGTGAATCTGCCTGGGTTTGATTCACCAAGGATTTGGTATTCTAGTTTGAATTTCACAGCGAAACACATTGATGTCAACAGGGATTCACACTTGCTGTTAAATTCTGGGAATTTTTTGGGCTAATAGGCAAATTATTCTCTAAGAAGGACATAAACTTGAAAACAAAAAGTTTTAGTTCGTTTTGGTGCAGCACCTAATTTGTCAGGTCAGAAGTAGTAGCCACAAGATATCTAAAACATATAGGAAGGTTCCCTCTTAAAAAATAAATATAAAGCTCTCAATTTTATACAAATTGGCCAGAGGCACAACAGTTTAATAGTATACGTTACCACAGTCTGTCCAATCACTTTAGGACACACCATAATAGGGACCCCACACACCTCAAATTTTGTGGTATAGATACTATTAACAAACACTGGCGGGGGACCAACATGAAAAGGACCATATCACAGAATGAATCCAGGTGGATCTATCAGATGGGCACTTTAACGTCAGTGGGGTTAAATGTGGAGATAGCTGTGACTTGTTTTATCTCCAATTTTGCATTTCAACTTTCAATTTTAACTTTTAGTATTAAAATAGCATTTAAAACTTTCATTAAAATTACATTTTATTCTAATCCATTCCCAATATAATATAAATTTACCCTTATTATATCATATTATATATTATATTATATATTATATAACTCTGGCTTACCTGAACATAGAGGACAATAGATCCTAAAAACAGAAAAAGCCCGATAATGATATACTATGATAGAATTGTATATAATAACAATCATTATCGAAGATAACCACTAGATGGTACCATTCAAATAGGCACTGAATCAGGAATATATGTGGCACAGAACGAGTGTTTAAAACATCTTAGGCTGAATTTTTAATAATCTTTAATGGTTTCAGTCTTAGTATTATCAAAAATCTATAAGCCACACCATTAGGAAATACAGTTTGTATTATTTTAAGAGAAGGAAACGTCTCAGTATCCTGTTCAAAACATAATATCATGCACTCTTGAGTGTACCAAGATGGAGGATAACAGGTCTTCAATCATCAAGTAATGGGTGTAGTAAGATGGAGGAATGGAACTCCATGGCACAACCACATCCTGTACAGACAGGAAGAGGAAATAATGTACACAGGACAGAGGGTAAATACAATCAGTAACAGGAAGAACTGGAGGGGTTTGTGAAAAATAGGATTTTTGACTTACCGTTAAATCCTTTTCTCTTTCGTTCATTGACGGATGCAGCATCTTATTCATGACATGTGGGTTATCCACCTTTCACTAGGAGTGGACTAGGCAGAACGTAGTTCAGCTAAAAGCAGACACAGCCCCTCCCAGGGGGCAGTCCTCACTTGGTATAACCCCTCCACCCTGCTAAGCAACTCGGTTCATAAGAAGCAGTACAAACTCAAGAAGAGAGGGATGGGTGCTGCATCCGTCAATGAACTCAGAGAAAAGGATTTTGCGGTAAGTCAAAAAATCCTATTTTCTCTTTTGTTCATTGTCGGACGCAGTATCTTATTCATGACATGTGGGGAAGTCCCAAAGCAGTGTCAAAACGAGGGGTGGGTAACGCAACAACAACTGTACCCAACAGAAGAGCCCTCCGTGAGGAGTCAGACACGCCTCACACCGCCGCCTGCAAAATCTTGCGGCCAAAAGCAGCATCCGAGGATGCTGAAACATCAACTTTGTAAAACTTAGAAAAGGTGTGCACAAAGGTCCAAGTAGCCGCCTTGCACACTTGAGATACCGATGCCTGATGTCGGAAAGCCCAGGAAGTACTAATCACCCTGGTAGAGTGAGCCGTGACTGGAAAGGGGGGCTCCTGGCCCCGAACAGCATACCCACGGGTCACCATCTGTCTTATCCAACTGTAAATAGTGGCTGACAAGGCTGCCAGCCCCTTGCGCGGGCCATCCACCGCGAGAGTGCATCTGACCTCTGAAAGGGGGTCGTGGCCGCCAGATACACCCGTAGAGCCCTAACCACATCCGAAGAGTGCAACCTCCTTAGGAAGAGACGGGCGTGGACACAGCGAAGGGAGGACAATGTCCTCATTTAATGTGAAAAGAAGATACCACCTTCCACAGGAAGGAAGGAGAGGGGCGCAAGACCGCCCTGTGTAGGACCAAGTACGGAGACTTACAGGACAGAGCCGCCAGCTCAGACACCCACCTGGCGGATGTAATAGCCACCAGGAAAGCCACCTTCTGTGAAAGCAGCTGCAAAGGGATTTCCCTGATATTTTTGAAGGGCGGCTTCTGAAGCACTAAAAGGACCAAATTAAGTTCCCATGGCGCCAAAGGTGACCGTACCTGGGGGGCGACATGACGAACTCCCTGGACAAAGGTAGGAATCAAAGAATGCGTTGACAAGGGACGCTGAAAAAGAATCGCCAGGGCAGAAACCTGACCCTTGAGAGTGCTCAATGCCAGCTTGTGATCTAGGCCTTGTTGAAGGAAGGCCAGCACCCGAGCCACTGAAAAAGAACGCGAGTTCCACCCCCCCGCCTCGCACCAGGAAATGTAAACCTTCGCCAGCGCGTTAAGAGGCCCTCCTGGACCAGTAAGAAGCTGTGAGCTGGGAGGATGGTGTCCGGAGAAGAAGCTTCCCCAGGGTCAAGGAACATTCGGGACAGCGCGTCCGGCTTCACATTTTTGGACCCAGGCCTATAGGTTATGTGGAGCTGGAAGCGGGAAGTCTGAGCCTCTTAGCCCTCCGCAGGTACTCCAAATTTCTGTGGTCGGTAAAGACCAGAATGGGGTGTGCTGCTCCTTCAAGAAGATACCGCCATTCCTCCAAGGCGGTCTTGATAGCGAGCAATTCTCTGTCCCCAACGTCATAGTTTCTCTCGGGCGGGGTAAGCTTCCGAGAGAAGAATGTGATGGGGTGGAGTAGAGCCTTTGGGCCCTGTCTCTGGGATAGGACCGCCCCGACTGCGGTCTCTGAAGCGTCCACCTCTAGGATATAAGGTAGTCGGATCAGGATGCTTAAGAACAGGAGCAGAGGTAAATAGCTTCTTCAAATGCTGGAAGGCTGCCTGTGCTTCCGTGGACCAGGTAAAGCAAGCATTATGCTTCGTAAGCTGTGTTATAGGAGCGATGACCGCTGAAAAACCCAGAATAAACTTCCTATAAAAATTGGCAAATCCTACAAAGTGCTGTACCCCTTTCTTGTCAACTGGCGCTGGCCAATCGATGATGGAAGCAACTTTTTGCGGATCCATGGTGGTGCCTTTCATAGAAATGTGAAAGCCTAAGAAGGAAATGTCCGCACATTCGAAGGCGCCCTTTTCTGCCTTAGCATATAGCCCGTGTTCACGTAAGCGGCCTAGAACACTCTCTATATGCCTGCGGTGTTCCTCTAGAGAGGGGGAGAAGACGAGGATGTCGTTGAGGTAAACAACCACAAACATGTCTAGGTAGTCCCTGAAGATATCATTAATCAGATGTTGAAAAGTTGCTGGGGCGTTGCAGAGCCCAAATGGCCTGACCAGGTACTCGAAATGGCCGAAGCGAGTACGAAAAGCCGTCTTCCACTCGTCCCCCTCCCGTATATCAAATTGTAGGCTCCACGGAAGTCTAGCTTGGTAGACACTTTAGCTGAACCAAGCCTCTGAAAGAGTTCTGGAACTAGGAGTAATGGGTACCGGTTCTTTATAGTGACCTTGTTGAGGTCCCGGTAGTCGATATAAGGCCGGAGTGAATGGTCCTTCTCTACGAAGAATATCCCCACTCCTGCAGGTGACGTGGAAGGCCGGATGAAGCCTTTACCCAAGTTTTCATCCAGGTAGGCTTTGAGAGCCACTAATTCCACTTCGGACAAGGGAAAAATCCGGCCGAACGGGACTTCTGCCCCTGGCAGCAGGTCGATTGGGCAGACATATGACCTGTGCGGAGGTAGGGTATCGGCCCCCTTCTTACTAAAAACATCTAAGTAGTCGTGGTAGACTTCAGGAACCATGGAGCGGTTTTCCAGATCAGGGTCTGAGTCCATACTAAGGAGTGCTGGAGGGTCTGGTGGAGACTGCGGCAGGCAGTGGCTGAGGCAGTATGGTGACCAGAACTGCACCTCCCCGGTGTTCCAATTGATCAGAGGGAAGTGGGCCCGGAACCAGGGGAGGCCAAGGATAACCGGGAACAGTGGGGACGAGATAACATCCAGCAGTAAGAATTCTGCATGACCCCCACTTGTGCTGGCAGAAAGAGGAAGCGTCTCCTGGGTCACTGCACCAGATCTGATAGTCGACCCATCGGCCAACCGGATGACCACTGGGTGGTCCTTGGTTCGGAGCGGAATGCGATGCTGGGTAGCAAAAGCGAGATCCACAAAGCAACTGCAGACCCCTGTATCCAGGTTGGCTGGGACCTGCATGCTTCCGCCAGGCAGCTGGAGGGACAAGGAGAGGACAAGGTGGGACTTGGTGTCGTTCCCTGCAACCGGGGTAAGGCCCTTGGCCGGGCAGTCCAGGGAGAGGCGGGGACGCCCATGCTGCCGTGGTTCCAAGTGTCCATGTGGAGAGGAGGAGGAGGTCGTGGGAGGATTGGGTGTCCACTGAGAGGGCCACGGGAGCGCAGCAGCTCTCTCCGCTCTGCGTTCCCGCAGGCGCCGGTCAATCTGGATGGCCAAATTGACTAGCGCATCCAGGGTATGAGGAACCCCGACGCGGGCCAACTCATCCTTGATCAGCTCCAAGAGCCCCAGCCGGAACTGGTAACAGAGGGCCGGGCCGTTCCAGGCTGTATCGGCGCTCCATCGCCGAAACTCTGAGACATACTCCTCTGCTGTACGGTGGCCCTGCTGGAGCGTGTGAAGCACGGTCTCCGCTGTTGCGGCCAGATGGGGGTCCTCATATAACTGAGACATGGCTGGGAAGAAGTGCTCCAGGGTTGAGGTCTCCGGGTCTTTTTGCTCTAATAACCGGTGAGCCCAGGCCTGGGGTCCATCTCGGAGGAGCGAGATCACGAAGCCCACTTTGGCTGACTCCAGAGAGAAGGTGCGGGGTTGCAGGGAAAAGTATAGCTCACAGGAAGTCTGAAACGCACGGAAGCTCTGGCGGTCCCCCATAAACCGCTCGGGCATGGGCACTCTGGGTTCCGTAGGAAAAGTCACTGAGATACGGGATGAGGCCAGGTCGGGATCGGCTGATGTTGATGCCAGATCTTGAACTTGTCTTTCCAGGCGGACATATTCATCCTGGAGGCCCCTGACTGCTTGAGACAGGCCAGTATGATGGACACACACTTCCTCCATGATAGAGGGCCCCGCGCAGACTCAAACGTGGCTGTCTGATACTGTCACGTGCCTGGTGGTTGAGTCTGGCTTATGCGGGGGCAACCTCACTTGCGGCCCTGGTTCAAGAGCCCCTGGTAGTGAAGACAGGGAGCTCTGGAGCACAGGGGGGGCACGGGGGCTGGACTTGGTCACAGATGGCAGGTGAAGGTCCACTGGAACTCGTGCAGGTAGAAGGATGGTGGTTCAGGCTGGGTCGGTAACGGGCTGGCAGTGCGGTACAAGTGGTTCAGGCAAGCAGATAGTCGGGTACAGGCAGGGTCGGCAACGTGCGGGCAGCTGAGGTACAAGAGGGGTAGGCAGAGACGTGGTCTCTGGCAGGCAGAGGGTCGATACAGGCAGGGTTCAATCAGAGGTCAGGCAAGCCAGGTCACAGATACAGGAAGACTGGAAAGACAGGTCACAGGAACTCACTAACACACTGTAGATCAGACAGCACTTGCTACAGGAAGCAGGAAGTTCAAATAGAGCTGCTCCTATAGGAACTAGAGGAAACAACAATCAAATGTGATTAACCCTCCGCACAGTCTTCTAACAGGTGTGCCCCACCTTTGACAGATCTGGCGGAACACTTCCGGGTGCAGGGACCACTCTCCCTGATCCAGCCTCTGGTGACTGATGTAGTCCACCTGCCAATGGTGGAGATTGCCGGCACGTGAAGCTTTGCCCACCTCAGAATGTGTGCCACTTCCATCTCCACTGCCGAGCTTCTCGTTCCACCCTGATGGTTCGCGTAAGCCACCGCCATGGCGTTGTCAAACAGAACCCGAACAGGCCGACCGTGCAACCTCCCCGACCAGTGGGAGAGGCAAAGCCTGATTGCTCGAAGTTCCAGCACGTTGATCGGGAGACGGGACTCCTCTGGGGACCAGCGGCCCCGGGTCGACAACAGCCCCGAGACCCCTCCCCAGCCGGTTAAGCTGGCGTCCGTCATGACCACCGTCCATTCCAATGGGAGAAATTACTTCCTCAGCCCCAATGCCAGGGCCCACAGCCACCAGGCGAGGGAGAACCGGGTCTGTCGATCCAACCTGATCCAGGGACGAATGAGACTTGTCCCACCACAGCAGAAATGCCCACTGCAGGGACCGGGTGTGACTCTGGGCATACGGAACCACATCGAAGGTGGACACCATGAGCCACAACACCCGCATGAAAAACCGTAAGGAGGACCACCGCTGCGACAGTAGGGCCCGCACTGCTACTTGGAGCATCAGCAACTTGGCCGGAGGGAGAAACATCCACGCCTGCTCTGTGTCCAAGATCAGGCCCAGATATTCCAGTCAGCGCGACGGTGTCAATGCCGACTTCTGGAGATTGATCACCCAGCTGAAGTCCCGCAGGGAGCTTATGGTGAAGGCCACATTGTCCCTCAGAGCTGAAGCCGACTCCACCCGCAGGAGAAGGTCATCGAGATATGCCACCACCGCTATGCCCCTCTGCCGCAGCAGGGCCAGCACGGGAGCCAAGAGCATGGTGAAGACTCGAGGAGCGGAGGCCAGACTAAACGGGAGGGCCACAAACTGGGAGTGGAGATCCCCCACCGCAAAGCGCAGGAAGCGCTGGTGATGACCACATATGGGAACGTGCAAATACGCGTCCTTGATGTCCAAGGAAGCCAGGAAGTCCCCCTGGCGAAGCGCCCCACCACAGAATGGACCGACTTAATTCTGAACTTCAGCACCCTCACTAACAGATTGAGCGTCTTCCATATCCAGGACAGGCCTGACCCCATCCTTCTTTGGAACCACAAAGAGGTTTGAGTAAAACCCGCGGAAACGTTCCGCAGAGGGAACCGGAACAATCACCTCCTGATCGAGCAGGACTTGCACAGCCCCTAACAGGGTCTGCCGTCGCCCTAGGGGGAGCCTCAGATTGGAGGCGAAGAACCTGTCTGGAGGCTGGGTACAGAACTCTATCTTGTACCCGGACAAGACCACCTCACGCACCCAGAGGTCCAAGATGTGGGAGGTCCACCAGTCTGCGAACCCTAGGAGCCGTCCCCCCACCCAAGCAATGGGCAGGGGCGACCCAGCATGTGGAGGAGGACTTCTCCTCCGACTTCTCAGACTTTTGCTGCCAGGGACGCTTCTGGCCCCCCGATGCGGCCTTGGCGAGCTGAGAGCCCTTTCTCTCTGAGCGGGGCGAATGAAAAAACCTCTTCTGAGTAGGCTCCTTACCCCGTCTGGGCTCCGGGAGGAAAGCACTCTTCCCCCCTGTGAAATCCTTAGTGATCTCATCCAGAGAAGCCCCGAACAGCCGACCGCCCTGGAAAGGCAGGTCCGTAAGATCCTTCTTTGACGCTTGGTCACCCGACCAGCATCTAAGCCAAAGCAGCAGTCTAATAATGACTGCGAAAATAGACAGCTTCGACAGCATGCCCAGGGCCGCATCACAAAGGTACCTAAGGCCCTGCTGGAGGAATCTGGAGGCCCCCCCAAATCCCAGTGCAAAACGGTCCCCATTCTGTGAGCGACTGTTCCACCAGCGCTGAAGCCAGTGGCGGCCGCATGGCCGACCCCGCCACCAGGAACATCGCCTTGGACACCGCCTCAGTCCGCCTATCGGCCGAATCCTTAAAGGACGGAGAGCCCTCCATCGGAATAGTGGTCGCCAGGTGGGCCACCGGCGTGTCCACCGCTGGGGACGTCCACTTCTGTAGCAGGGTATCCCCAAAAGGATAATGCATAGAAAAGCGTTTGGGCATGGCAAAAGAACTCTAAGGGCGTTGCCATTCCTTATAGACAAACTGATCAAAATATGGAAAGTAAGGGAACACCTTAGGAGCCCGGGCCGGCTTGTGTGACCCAAAAGCGTACACCACCTCCTGCGCTGTCCCAGCCGGGCCCAGTCTCAGCGTCTCACGGACGGCTGCGACCAATGAGCCCACCAGGGCCCTCTCACACACCACCGAGGCCCCCGAGGACTCCTCCATCTCATTGGAGTGGTCCCCGAGCTCTCCCTCAGACAGCTCCAGGTGGTCCCCATCACCGCGGAGCCCCCCACTGGCTTTGAGTCCTCCCTTTTTCTCGCAACCCCACGGTCATGGATCGGCTCCACCCGGGAGAAAAATTCCTCCAGGATTGCAGTTAACTTATCCAGAGGGACCACAGGTCCCAGCGTGCCCGGAACCCCACCGGAGACCTCTGAAGTGGAAGCACCCGCTTTAGCCGCCATTGCGCCGCTCCCCGGACACCTGCAAGGCCTTAAAACCCTTCTTAGGGAAGACGGACCAGGTGCCCCCTCACCACCCCACCAGCTGCCGTCACACAGGGTCCCAGAGGCACCCAGGAGGACTCCCCACCGCTCCCTACCAAACCCGGGAGGTGCTGCTGCTACTTGCTGTTGCTGCTGCTGCTGTATGTCCCCCTGCTGCTGCTCCGTGTGCCCCACATGTAGGAATCGCTCCGACAGAGGAAACGGCACCCATGACGCAAGCCCTTGGACCCGGTCCTAGGTGCGCTGGTGGGATGTTTAACCTGCAGCCGCCCCGCACGGAATGGGGCCCAACGCAGCCGACCCTGCCTGTAGCTAAGGGTTGGCTCAAGTCTGCTGGCCGTGCTGGGAAGACTTCCTGGATCTAGGATATCCAGTCTGTCACCCATCCGGCTGCTTGATTACAGGCTTCATCAGAAGTCTTGAGAAAAGAAAACAGGAAAACAAACGGGGAACCGCAGATCCCAGAAGGGAACCAGGTCCTACTCCTTGCACTAGGCAGAAAAAACTGAGTTGCTTAGCAGGGTGGAGGGGTTATACCAAGTGAGGACTACCCCCTGGGAGGGGCTGTGCCTTCTTTTAGCTGAACTATGTTCTGCCTAGTCCACTCCTAGTGAAAGGTGGATAACCCACATGTCATGAATAAGATGCTGCGTCCGTCAATGAACAAAAGAGAAAATAAACTTACTTTTAAAAAAATAAAAGTAGCTTTGTGACCACCCAGGGATACCCTTTGATAACGTTCCATGGGCGGAATGAAACACGTCAGTGATCTCGGGTGGTGATGTCACGTCCGGTCGCGAGATGCCAGTCTGATACAACAACCGGTCCAGAAATTTACATGCAAATTTAAGAATTTTAATGTAAGTGGATGTTTTTAATCTTTTACTCAATAAATACAATATCACACTATGCGGACTCTCTTTCCCATCTGATTACATATGTGTAAATACGCTTGGAGAACGGTGACAACCATTGGTGAAGTCTGGACCTGTGGAATCACAAGGCTCAGTCATCTAAAGTGGGCATGGCTTCTGCCATGTAGGTCATAACCATCTGGTGCGTGCAAGCGCACACAGTAGGGGAGCACGGACTGCACTGGATTGCACAAAACATACTTTGTGCACGTCACTTTATTTACACATATATTAAGAAGACTATAATGAACTGTGTCCTATTATACCAAGAGTAAACCAAATAAAGCTGCGCTTGTGAAAGGATATAAAACACAGTGCTAAATGAAGTATAAAAATATCCGTAAATTATGCATACAGGTGAATGAAAATATATTTTTCACTATTAAACATATGTGCATTCAAAATCCAGTGACAGTGGTCAAATAATCAATCATATCAAAGTCCTCAAAATAATCCTCCAAAAGTGGATCAGCATGCATCCAACAGTGAACGAAACCTCCACCACGAATAGTTGTACCCTTACCAGATCGCTTGGACCTCTTATCACAGGAGGTCAAACACACGTGTGTGGATTGGGCCTCCACAGAGCCACCTCGATCTTGGGTTCACGGAACACAGAACCTGGTCGGTTGGATTCCTTCTTATCCCAGATAGGAGGTGCTGTAAGCCACCCCCAGGAGTAGGAAGTCAATGAAGAAATGGCAAACCGCAACTTCACCAGAATCCTCTCCAAGGAAGTCACACCACCAAAAAGAAAGATGGGCCAGATAGTGTGATACCGTTGATAAAATCAATTTATTAAAAAAGTAAATAGTAAACTCACATGGATCCGGATATTATACAGCATAAAAACAACCAGCGGTGATGGTGAGACAGCTCTCCGCCCGATCGATTTCGTCGCTCCGTGCCCCGGAAGACGTCCTGTAGCGACGAAATCGATCGGGCGGAGAGCTGTCTCACCATCACCGCTGGTGG
>BLSH010249050.1:33468-57889 GCA_018402905.1 Glandirana rugosa | reverse complement strand
TAACAGGTATAAGTAGACGAGAAGAACCATATTATCACATTTCACTTACCCTTCTGACGCGACTGGGATTATTTATCACATAGGGACACATGTGTCGACGTCGTCACTCCACACTAGGGATGTGGGATTTTGTTTTCATTTGGTTTATTTCGACGCGAACACTTTCCTATATTTTGTGTCACGATTTACTTCATATTTTTATAGGCATTTAATACGTATGTCCACTTACTTTTATATAAAAAGTGATAATTTGTATACACGTAAGTTTTAGGTCACTGTCACCAGTTTGTTAGTTAGTATAGTTTCAGGAGTTTTATTAGGAGCCAAGCGATCTGGTAAGGGTACAACTATTCGTGGTGGAGGTTTCGTTCACTGTTGGATGCATGCTGATCCACTTTTGGAGGATTATTTTGAGGACTTTGATATGATTGATTGTTTGACCACTGTCACTGGATTTTGAATGCACATATGTTTAATAGTGAAAAATATATTTTCATTCACCTGTATGCATAATTTACGGATATTTTTATACTTCATTTAGCACTGTGTTTTATATCCTTTCACAAGCGCAGCTTTATTTGGTTTACTTTTGTTTTAGGGTGTAGGGATCACACCTCACTGCTGCAGCTGTGTACACAGGGATACACTATTTATTAGGGTCAGCGCAGTCTTCCCATTCACTTTACACTATTATACCAAGAAGAGCAGATGAATATGGACAATAGATGAACTTTATGACTTTTGTATATTGATACAGTAATTTCTTTGTTGATATTTAAGCACATGGCATATTGATTATAGTAGCGTTCTTACACAGTTTTTGTACAAGTTTAATAATATAGTTTATGAGATTGTTTTTTGTTTTTTGTTTTTTTGCAGTACTACACTGCATTGTCTTAAAGTTTAATAAAATGTTAAAACAGAATGGGCAAAAACACGTCAAAATCACAACCCCACATTCTCCAAATCTCATATTGTCCCCATTTCTTTAAGTATTCCCAAAATATTCAAAATATAGAGTTCAGGTATGTGTTTGGTAGAAATTGGCCAGTGTCAGGATTATATACGATCACTTGACTGAGCAACAAATATGCAAGGCAGTTTTTATTTTCGCAGTAATAATTGCAGTATAATTTTCTGAGGGAAAATAGCCACAAATACTGTACAATAGCTCAACAGTGTGCAAGTTACTTGGTTAGGCCAAATATAAGAGAGCTATAATGCAGGTTTTATTCTAAAAAAAAAATCATTAGATTGTATCTTCTAAGGAACAAAAGCCAGAAATACTGTGCAATGGCTTGGCATTGTGTAAGCAGTTTGATTAAGCGACAATTTAAGAGGGAGTACCAGAGCACTTATGGGTGCAAGCCTACATGTGCACACTTTGAGGACCAAAGCAAGCAAACAGAAATTTTGCACCTGAGACCAAGGTGAGAAAACTATTTATGGTAGCTTTACTGCCGAAGCACTGGGAAGCAACAAACTCGGAGGCATAACCCTGCAGAAAACATTAGAAAGTTTGCAGCTGAGGTTAAGCTGCAGAAACATTTTGTGGAATGTTTACAAAACCTAAACACAAGAATAGACATTAAACATAGGATTTTTCAGTTGCGTTACTTACATAGAGTTTTTTATACTCCAGTGCATTTGTTCTATATGTGGAAGAAAAACCTGCTCCAACTTCTGATAAATGTGAGCCTAGGTTCACATTGGAGAAATTTGTCATGCAATTTGATCTCTCAAGTTGCAGCCTATATTGCGGCAATGACATTGTTCCAATCGGTGCGACACTGCTTTTTTAGCACTGCACCGATTTGCAAAAGTAGTTCCTGCACTACTTTTGCCAATTTCATGTGCGATTTCAATAGACATCTGTGCATGAAGCCACACAGATGTCTATCAAGTAGCACCTGAATTCGTGCTGACCTTGATACTTTGAAATCGCGCTACTTCAAAGTGTTGTATTTATAGCAAAGACATTTGATCTAACTAATACATGCTGCCCCAAATGGTGGTGGTTTTGGGTATATTTGAGGAACTGGAAGTCACCATGGTGACAAAACACTTCCTCCGTTTGTTTTTTTATTATGCAAGGAAAACAATTGTAATGCATTGAACTTGCACTGAGGTCCTACACCTTGGGTTGTGGAAATAGCTTATTAATCAAACACTCCCACTCTGTAAGTTATCATTTGAGGTGAAAGGCTGCCATCAAAAGTTTACTAGGATATGGGGCCCATGGCTAGACACTCAAGACATGAGTGACTCTATGTTGGCTATGATCTCTGATCCTGTTTAGGATGTCTCTGACTGTTTAACTTTGCTATTTCTGGACGGAGAGGACTCAGGGACCACTGTACTTATTACATAATACATATGTTCACTAAGTGATGGACAATGTATTTAAGATATTGCCCACATAGGGGTGCACTATTTTGAAGTTTATACATGCAGATGTTTGTCTGCTCGGTTTTATAATTATATGTTTACTTTATCTCCTTTTTCTTTGTGTTTTAAATGATTCAGGACTAGAGATTAAGATGGAAGTTTTGCAGTGTATTGAACTCTACGTGTACTGTTTCCCTTATATAGTGTGCTAGGATACGTACTCTGTAAGATCCTGTATGTACTATTGTTATCGATCTCAATTACTGTGGTAGATTTTTGTTTTGTCTGATGACACCATGCATTATGTATGTACCCTTGCTCACGCAGAAGGTGTATATATTTTCAATAAAACTAGTTAAAAAAAAAAAGACATAGGATTTATCCTCCAACAAAAAGATTTCAACTGAGGTTGTAGCATCTCTATGGTGTCAGCTTACCATAATAGGGCAGGAGAGGTGACAAGAGCTTATAATGGTGGTAGATTTTTTTTTTTTTGGGGGGGGTCCAGATGACACCTAAAATTTAGTCTGTAGCATCTGCACCAGGAATTTGGTAATCCGAGACTGGTCCATTTGAATTAAAATGAGCTGATTCAGTCAAATAACAGGCAGATTCAATCTCTAACAAAAACCTGCTGTGCTGAAGGTCCTCTCAGACAGAACACTGGGTGCAGGGAAATCTAGAAGCTCAAACACATACTGTGCAAACTCCAGACAATCCTCGAACCTAGACACTTAATAGTCAATTAAGTCCTTACTTCTAATAGAAGCAGATATAGAGTCAGAATCTTGATGGAAATTATGGACCATTTAGGGAAAATGATAAACACACTTGGCAGGTGTTTGTCCTAAAAAAACTCTTAAAATATGTATTGCTAAACACAGCAGTTGAACTCTTTTTTATGGTTTTATGAATGATGCCTCCTATTTTATTACACCACATTAAAGCTACTACGGTAGGGATATGGAAAACTTTGATCACCTATATGCTACACTATCAGGTGCATACTCACATTGTCCTGAAAACAGTGACATAGCTTTATTAACAGAAAAGCTCACTGAACAAGTTCATGTACCTGACTTACAAACCACAGAGGAAAACGCTAAGTTACCACTTACCAGAACCTGAACATTTACATACCAGCTTGGACTCAAACACCTTTTTGAAGTGCACAGCAGCAGAGTATGAAGGAGTATAGTTGAGCATACACAACAGATATTCTATTTGTTAGTTCCTGCAGATTTAATTACATATGTTGTCACACAGGAACATTGTGATACAAAAATCTCGTATGATTTACTTAATTGTGTCCAAAGGAATAGATAGTACACCTAGTATTTTTCAAGCAAAACTGTTGCCACGACAACGTGTTTGGTGGTCTTGTCACTTTTTCAAAGTCCTTTGGGCATTTTGGCTGTGTATCCAGTGATTTTCCCAGCGCCTAAGGCTGGTATTCTATTACTGTAATGTTTACAGTGTGACGGTGCGCTTTTTACCATAAAAACATTTATTTTAACCACTTCAGCCCCGGAAGGATTTCCAGCTTTAGGACCGGAGCCCTTTTTGCGATTCGGCACTGCGTCGCTTTAACTGAAAATTGCGCGGTCGTGCGACGTTGTACCCAAACGAAATTTGCGTCCTTTTTTTCCCACAAATAGAGCTTTCTTTTGGTGGTATTTGATCACCTCTGCGTCATTTCTGATCACCGCTATAAACAAAAGAAGAGCGACAATTTTGCAAAAAAACCCAAATTTCTTACTTTTTGCTCAAATACAAATAAAAAAAAAAAATATAAAAAAACATTTTTTTTCACAGTTTTTGGCCGATTTATATTCATCCTCATATTTGCGATAAAAAAAAATCGCAATCGGCGTTTATTGATTGGTTTGCGCAAAAGTGGTCGCGTTTACGGATGATGAGAATTAATTTTTGGGGTTTTTATTTTTTTTTATTTTTTACTAGTAATGGCGGCGATCTGCGATTTTTAGCGGTACTGCGATATTTTAGCGGACATGTCGGAACATTTTGACACTTTTTTGTGACCATTGGCATTTATACAGCGATCAGTGCTATAAAAATGCACTGATTACTGTGTAAATGCCATTGGCAGTGAAGGGGTTAACCTGCAGGGGGCGCTCTAAGGGTTAACTATGTTCCCTGGGCGTGTTCTAACTGTGGGGGGACTGCCCTAGCTGGGGAAGGGAAGTGGTCACAGCCTTCGTATACAGGAAGGCTTTGATCACAGCCCTTCCCCCTCACACAGAGCGGAGGTCCGTGTTTACATGCACGGACCTCCGTTCTTTCATTCCGGGGGGGGCATCGCGGGTAGCCGGCGGCAATCGAAGCCACCGCACCCGCTCCCTGCCCCCCCCCCGAACACAGTGAGCACGGGCGCGCGCTCACTAGGCTCTGTCTCGCGGCCGCCGTAGTATGACGGCGTTTCGCGTTGCAGAGCCACTCTGTCGCCGTCAATTGCCGATCAGTTTTTCTGAGAGGTGTATGTACCTTAGGCAGCGCGTGTCCTCTGGTGTGAGATGTGATAGCCTATGTGCGAGCTGCTGTTGTGGCCCAAATATTTATGGGGGATAACGTGGTGTGTGTGAACAATTTGTGCTTTGTGTTCAAACAGCGCTTGCAAATGCGTGATCTATTGAAATTTTCTCTGTTGCTAGTTTACAATCATTCATAAAATACGTGACAATACTGCAATCATTCATAAAATACGTGAAAATACTGCATACATTAGAAACGATAGTTGCTGCTGTAGCCCAGTTGCTGCAGCAAATCTTAATTGTATCTGGGTGAGTGAATAAACTTACAGTGAATCCGCAGTTTCAATAAATATACAGTTTCACATAAATGCAATAAATACTGTAGAAATGTGGGTAAAATATAATATAAGATAAAGTAAATATATATATATAAAGTCCAAGTAGAAGTGCTGTGCTCTGTGCAAAAACGTTTCTCTATGTGCAAGTCCAAAGTACAAAGTGATCCGATGACGTCACAGGAAGTGACGAAACGCGTCAGTTTACCACACGGTGACAGAGGCCACGCCCATTAGGTTTGCAAGCAGGAAGTGTCTGTAACACTGAGCGCGAGCATTACCTTTTAGAGCAGTCACAGTATATTGCAAATGTATGCCTTGATGTTTGCACTGTGAAGTAGCTTTTTGGCCAATAAACCTTTTTAATAAGTGATATGCGATGAGTTATCCTTCTTTCTATTCATACATGGAATTCTGACCACGGAAGGAAGCGCGACAAAGGAGAGGACAACCACATCCATAGGTCGGATTGTAGACCTAAAGCGCGTTCTGACTTCTCCACACCGTACGGTGGGAGAGTCAAAGGATTCTGGTAAGCAGGGCATGATCCCCTGAGCTATTTTTATCATCACTCAGCACTGAAATACAGCACGAGCACTTTAAAGTATAAAGAATTGTTCCACGCATAAGGAGACAAAGCAGAGATAGACTGGAACTGAATCAGCACTCAGTCACTTTGTACTTTGGACTTGCACATAGAGAACCGTTTTTGCACAGAGCACAGCACTTCTACTTGGACTTTATATATATATATTTACTTTATCTTATATTATATTTTACCCACATTTCTACAGTATTTATTGCATTTATGTGAAACTGTATATTTACTGAAACTGCGGATTCACTGTAAGTTTACTCACTCACCCAGATACAATTAAGATTTGCTGCAGCAACTGGGCTACAGCAGCAACTATCGTTTCTAATGTATGCAGTATTTTCACGTATTTTATGAATGATTGCAGTATTGTCACGTATTTTATGAATGATTGTAAACTAGCAACAGAGAAAATTTCAATAGATCACGCATTTGCAAGCGCTGTTTGAACACAAAGCACAAATTGTTCACACACACCACGTCAATTGCCGATCAGCCGTCGGCAAGCGGTTAAAGAGCATTTCATTTGTCCTTAGGTGCTCAATAAACCTTTTTTTATGGACCCTGTGGACACATGCCTTATTTTACGAATGATTTATATGGAAACCTATATGAGTCCATCCAGCTAAGCTCATTAACTGTGCTCTAGCAGTATCTAGTGACCATCTACCAACAGCGCTCTTGTTTGTGTGGTTATTTTTTTAATCTGATAAAACTCTCAGAAATTGTGGCCTGTTCAAACAGGCTTTATAGCTGTGGTGCAAACTTGTTTGCTATTTCCATTGTCAGTGTCCAAAAAAGGGATTTTTTTTTTTTTAGATTTTTTATTGAAATTTTCAAAATTACAAGTACCATTAGATACATCAGAAAATATGAGAGCGTCAGAGGCGACAAAGGTTTCCTGATCATAAAACTGTTTGCTAAACAATAAGACAAAGGATATCTTGCACAGAACTGGTACGTATAATAGTAAGGGAAGGGAAGAGGGGTGGAAACAGAACTTGGATGAAGACTGAGGGATAGGGTGCTGCATACCCAAATGAAGGTGGGGGGTGTCCGTCGTAGGGGTAAGGAGAGAGATAGGGGTGTGTCAACATTTATGGAGGTGCGATTATGGGTAATAGGGAGGAGTATGACCCTCCCAACCCACTGGGGTTGAGTAGTCATGGTGTTGAATTGCACTGGGTTTGTACCCTGAAGGGGGGTCAGGTCTGGGTAAAGATGCGATAAGCTGGAGGGGCTAAACCAGAGTGGGGGAGGCCAGAGCCCATCATGACGAAGTTGTACAAAAGCAATAATAACAGTGGTTATTCTGGTTGCTCTGGTGGAAAGAAGCTGGGGTGGCACTATGAAGAAAAAACTGACATTATATGATACCACAAGTACAGCAAAGAGAAGACATTGTGTTTGAATTAGGAGTCTCAGAATAGGCATTGTCGGTTTATAGGGTAATGCCTCCGAGAAGGTGGTGGAGCCATCAGGGCCCCTGATGCTGCTGCCGCTTGCCGTCATAATAGCGGTGAGGTACTTTTTTGATAGTCTCCGCTTCCTCCAGTGAGAGATCCATCTGCATGAAGGGAGACCAATTGGTTTGGAAGCGTCGGCCGGAGGATGCGTCCAAAAAGTTGGAAGTGAGTCTATCCATATATAACAGCCATATTAAGTCTTTCTTTACCATGGCCATGGAGGGGCCAAGTGGTTGTGTCCAGCTTTTCAGTATGGTTTTGCGGGCTGTCAAGAGAGTTGTTTGAATCCAGGGTATGTGGGTCGTAAATGTTACAGTTGGGGAAGCATTGAGGCTGGTTTGGTCAAGGTAACCAAACAAGAGCAGTTTGGGGGCCTTTGGGATCCTTATGCCCGATACCTTACAGATAAAGTCCACGACTTTTGTCCAGAACGACTGGATTAGGGGGCAGTGCCAAAAGCGGTGTGCTATCGAGGGTTTGACAGAGGAGCACCATGAGCAGGATGCTGTTTTTGGATCCTCCTTGTTTCTAATAAAAGGGATGAAGGCTCTATGTAGTAGCTTTAGCTGAGATTCCTTCCATGTTTTCGCATGTTGTGTGTCGCATAACCATATTGTATCCCGAATGTAGTTTGTCCGCTAGATTCCATTGGCAAAGGTATAGCTTTTTGAATGAAAGGTTTGTATATGTCTGATATAGAGAAGGAGCCCTTGGCAAGTAACTGGTCGATTAAAGAAGGGCGGAATGGAGAAGTGGCAAGTTTATGGATTGAGCGTATAAAGGGTAGGCATTGGGAATGGCGAAAGACGTGGGATGGAGGTAGATTATAAGTCTTGCTAAGGTCTGTAAATGGTATAGGCTTGCCTGATCCCTCGTCATAGAGTAAGGCCATGTGTGACAGCCCGTGTGATTCCCGTAGTTAGAAAGCCAAGCTGTCCTGAGATGGCAGAAATTGGGGATTGCCCCTTATAGGCAGATGCCGTGAGATGTGAGGTTTTTTTGCAATTTCCGAGATTCCCTCCATGCAATTACGGTATCTCTCAACAGCAAGTTCTGTCGGAGATGAGTCGGGAGATGACACCATTGTGTGTGTAGTAGGGCTGGTAGTGTATAAGGCTTGGCCACAGCTGATTCCAGTGTTGGAATGCCGTGAGGTGTTTGCTATCCAGTCCAACCCTGCACGAAGAAGGCAAGCAATGTTATACAGCCTGATATGCGGTAGACCAATCCCACCATCGCCCCTGGGAGAGTATAGCTTTGTTTGTGAGATTTGTGGTTTTTTACCCCACCATAAAAATTTCACGACAGCAGAATTTAGTTTTTGTATATCCTTATGCTTTAGGAGTAAGGGTAGAGTTTGCAGTGGGTAGAGCAATTTGGCAAAGCTCACCATCTTGAAAAGACGGCATCTCCCCAGAAGCGATAATGGAAGGTCCATCCACAGGGACAACTCCTGTGATATTTTTGTGAATAGTGGAGGGTAGTTTAAGGTGTATATGGAGGAGGGGGTTTTACCAATTTGTATACCTAGATAGGTGTGTGGGTGTGTGCTATAGGGAAGGGGGAGTTTGAAGCCCATGAGTGATGTTTAGTGTTGCCCACAGGGAGGATTTCACCCTTGGAATAGTTGATACGTAAGCCTGAGAGACTGCGGAAGTCGTCAAAGAGGTCTTTGACTACATGTATGTCCTTGGCTGGGTCTGATGTAAAAATGAGTACATCGTCGGCAAACAGAGCTGTACGTAGCTCCTGGTCGCCGAGAGTAACACCGTGTAGGGGGGCTTTGACAGTAAGGAACTGGACAAAGGTTCCAGGGCTAGATTGAACAATAAGGGAGACAGGGGGCACCCTCGTCTTGTACCCTTATGTAGCCGAAGCTCTGGGCTCAGTATACCGGCTGCTACTATCCTAGCCGTAGGGCGTGCGTACATCTGTTGTATCATATGAAGGAAGGGACCCTGAAAATTTAGAGCACTAAGGACTGAGAAAAGCCATTCGAAGCTCACGTTATCAAATGCCTTTTCGGCATCCAATGTTATGATAGTTGTGTCCTGAATAGGGTGTTTTTTGCATATTCCAATACCGATATCACTTTCCCAATGTTTAGGGCCGCTGTCCATCCCCGGACAAAGCCCGATTGGGCGGGGTGTATTATGGAAGGAATAATATCTGCTAATCTAGATGCTATAATTTTGGACAAAAACTTAGCATCTAAATTTAGAAGTGATATGGGGTGGTATAATCCGGTGGCCAGTGGGTCTTTGCCTTTCTTGCTGAGGAGTTTGATTATCGCCTGGTTGCCCGTGGGCAAGTAATGGCCTCCTGACCAAATCTGATCATATACTCTTGAGAGGGTCAGGGTAAGGATGTCCTTCAGTGATTTATAAAAGTCACCCGTAAAACCGTCCGATCCAGGTGCTTTGTTTGGAGATGTGGTTTGTATAGCATGTAGAATTTCAGTTGGAGTGATCGGGGAATTAAATTTTTGCAGTTGATCCTCTGTGATCGTGGGGATATTTAGTTGGCTAAGGAATTGGTTCACTTTTTGTGTGTCTATCTCATCTAGGGAATAAAGAGAGGTGTAAAAGTCGAGCATAACTTGAGCTATTGCCATGGGGTTGGAGTGTGTGTGGCCTAGCTTATCTGTCAGAGCTGTGATATGGGTCGGAGTGAACGCACCCTTGCAAAGTCTGGCTAATAATTTCCCTGATTTATTACCATGTTGGTAGAACATAGCGTGTCTGTGCTCTATGGGATAGCTCTACTGTATCTGCCCAGAGATCAAAGGTGTGTTTGGTGGCCTGCCATTTATTTATGTTGGCTTGGTTGTTATTAGAAGCTAGTGCGAGTTGGGCTGCTTGGAGTTGCAGGCTGGCTGAACGGTACTTGGCTAATGATCTGCGTTTGTAGGATGCTGCATAGGAAATCACCCTCCCTCTCAGGAAGGCTTTCCCCGCCTCCCAGAAGAGGTTGGGATCGGACTGTTGGTCCTGATTTGTGAGGGAATATTGTTCCCAGGCAGCTCGGATGTAGTTTTGAAAGTCCGAGTTGTCTGCGAGATGTGCTGGGAATCTCCATAGATTCGGGCTGGGGGTGGTAATGCCAGTCAGTGTTAGTGATATAGGCATGTAGCATAAATGGCCATTGCACGTATTGTCGAGTCTGCTATCAGAGGTAGTAGAGATTCTGTGGTGAATAAATAGTCTAACCTAGATAGAATTTTGTGCAGGGGTTAGAAATATGTAAATTCTCGGGTCAAACGGGTGCTGAAGTCTCCCTACATCAAGTAGATGTAGGGACTCTATTGTGTCCGCTAGGGGGGGTCGTAACTTGCATGCGTTTGAGGGTAGCTGGGGGAGGGATGGATAGGACTTGTCCTCCAGAGTACTCATAGGGGAATTAAAGTCTCCCCCACCACATGAGGGGTAAGGGGGCGTTTCCGGAAGTGTAATGTTTAGGTCCCTATTACCACACTTAACGTGTAGCGTAGCTATTCTGCCTTGGGTATCAACGTCCGTGGCTATAACTTGACCTGTAAAATTTTTGTGTAGCAGGATTAGGACTCCAGCTTTTCTTCCTACTGCTTTGGAACCCAACACTGTGCCTACCCATAATTTTTTCATGTCTACGAATGGTAAATGGGACTCCTGGAGTAAGGCTATATCTGCTCATAGCCATTGGAGGTGCCACAATATCTTTATGCGTTTGTTAGGGGATCTAAGCCCTTGACATCCCACAAAATAATTTTCATGAAAAAGTAAGAGACACGGGGCTAGTTGTGAGCAGTCCGAGCGGGCTAGATGATGTGTGGTTTGAGACCCTAAAGGATAGGGGGCTACTTCAAAATATGGTGGGCGCAAGGTCTATTTTGAACATGAGTGCCGACTGAGCAATAGGGAAAGTTGGGGAGAGTATGTAGCAGGGGGAAAGGAGTGGTAATAAGGATGTGCAATACAGTTTAAAATTCAAAACATTTCCAATCTGATAAACACTTCACTTTCTTCCACATGGTCATACTGCAAGTAATGCGACTCCCTAAACATAACCTCATCAAGATTGCAAAGTGATCTGTCACCGCTATAGTAATTCATGATAGGGTCACCTTAGGCCCAATATTGTGGTCGGGAGGTTGCTGAAACAGCTTGCGTGCATGGGAGGCAGTCCGTGTGGAAGGAGGCAAAGGGACAAAACAGTCAAAGAGAACAGTTTCCTGTTAAAGGAGAGAGACTCTCTGCTTGAAGGGAAGAACACAGGATAGTGGTATGGGAGAGGGCACTGTTCCGGGGGGGGGAAGTTAAAAGTACAATGGTGCATCCAGGATGTAGCATGTCTTAAAGAAGAAGGTGGTATATACTCATCTGGCTTATCCCCAGAGGAGGGAAGATGTGGATGAGAAGGTCAGCTGATGCGGCAGGTTCAGGTAGATATTTCCATGTTGTTGTTACGCAGGCCGTTTGTTTTCAGCCTTTTGGCCGAGTCTTTCCTTGGGCTCCTTTGGTCCAAGGAGCGTTGGGTGTGTGGGTCTTTGGATGCCACAGCTGCTTATGTAGGAGTAGCTTGGGAGCACAGGAAGCGTTCAGCTTCAGAAGGATCGGTGAAAGTTAGATGGTCCCCAGACGTGGCCTTGAGGCATAGCATAGCCGGGAAGGCCAGGATGAATCTGATGTGCCTTTTAAAAAGTTCTGCACAAACGGTTTGGAAGGATTTCCTTTTCTTCGCCACCTCGGCAGAATAATCAGCAAAGATGAGAATCCTTGCTCCGTCAATCATGAGGGATTTTGTTTGACGGAATTTCTGTAGAATGCCATGTTTATCCGCATAGTTCAGATATTTGGCTATGGCAGGTCTCGGTGTGTTTCAGTCAGACCCCGGGGGGCCCACTTTATGTGCTTGCTCTACCTGGAAAGGACCATGTAGGCCTGCGCTCTGGGGTAGCGCAGTGGGGGAGATCGACTCGGGGACCCCGATAAATCTCAGATTACTCCTTCTTGACCTGTTCTCGAGGTCTTCGAGTTTTTCCACTATGAGCCGAATTTGGGTGTCCTATGCTCGGTCTGAGTTTTGTGTGTGGTACAGCTCTTCTTCCACATGTGCGATTCTCTGTTCGGCCTCCGTGAGCCTGGCTGCCTGTTCCCTCAGGTCTTTATGTAACTGAGCCATTCCTGCCTGCACCGCTCTTTCCACTGTGGATGCGATCATGGGGGCCAGGAGAGCCGCCACAGCCCGGGCTATTAGCTCCGTGTTGTGCATATCCGCGGTCGTCAGGCAATATGAAGGTTCAGAAACGATCGCTCCCCCGGCGCGGTCGCCATGACAGGCGCCGCAACCTGTCCCACATCTTTGGTTCCCATTTGCTGCAGGAACGATCGGGGCATACCTTTGTCGAGTTACCGCTCCATCATGCATTCTGGGACTCCGTACCGTTCAGGGTGGATGAGGTGGCTTTATATGCTGATTTTAGAGGCTTACTGCGGGAGCTGAGCGAGCGTGCAGCTAAGCCATGGAGTGCCGGAACCGGAAGTTCTGGCATTTTTTTTAATGGATCCTAATGGACGAGGCCTAATAACTCTGCTGCAAAATTGTCACTTTTTTCCATCTTTAGTCTGCCAAAAGGCCCTCGTTTTAGATTTGAAGGTTTAAGATGTCCTTCAAAATTGTTAAATTTTTCAGTCTTCAACCCTCAAAAAAAGTTTGAAATGTATTTTTTTACATGTAATCTGCCCGCTTACATCCTCTGAAATAGTGGACTAGCACAAAGGCTTCAAGAAGTCAAATGTTTACCATTGTTCAGGTATATGGTCTTAGAGAAAAAAAGGACATTGCAATTTGTTAATCTCAGATCAAGTCTGCTGGATCTCACACAGCCATAGAATCTTAACAAATAAAGAATACAGATACTGTCTAATCAGTTCAATTCTTCTTTCTTGTTGCTCTGAAAGCACACTTTATATTTTTGGAGGATCAAACATGCGGCCTAGTAAAAGCACTCCACACCATGTGTCTATACAATATTTCTGTCTCTTGACTGTGACACAATAAATTATTTTTTAAATTATCTAAATAAAATATGCTTCCTTTCTTTCTTTCTTTCCCAGATACAGTGGTCAAGAAAATATGCTTGCTTATTGGGCAGTGAGTCTCTAGCATATTTGGGGCTGCCTTGTTTGTAATATCCTAATTGTATTTTCTTGCAAAAATGACTAATCTCTTTCTCTTATTCTCAGATTGCCGCTTTGGGCTCTAATCAAACTGCTTGCATGCTCCCTTGAAAATTTGTGCTTTTGCCTTTGAAGCATAGCATTGTGATTATTAATCTTGTTCCGCATAACTGCCTAACCTTTGCAATATAAAATCACAACAACTATGCTTTGCGACTTATTTTTATCTTACTGATAGCTTTAGCTTGGTTTTAAAGTGCACACCTTATGTAAGCTTTTGATTGTATTGCCTCTGCTGATTCCAATGATCAATTATTACTTCTACACAAAAAAATATTTTTTTGGCAAAGACTACCTATTACAAATTCTATTTGGATTGGAAATCAGTCATATTGGGTTGCTGATGATGTATGTAAGCTAAGAAATTATGTAAAAGCAAAGTAAATAAATAGATATGTAATTTATGTGGTACCAGAATATGGTGTCATTGACACCATACCAGAGAGTCATAACGTTCTGTAATTCCACATACAGCTTTAAGACATCCCCCAAGCATGTTATTTAACCACTTCCGTACCGCCGGACGTCATATAACTAGAGTTGAGCGAACCCGGACTGTAAAGTTCGGGTCCGTACCGCACTTTGGGGTGTCCGGGACCCCGACCCGAACATTTCAAAAAAAGTCCGGGTTCGAGTTCGGGGTTCTGGTATTTGATTCCACGTGTTGAATAGCTGCCAAGGGCAGCCAATCATCAAGTGTTTCACTGGTTTGCCCTTAGAAGCCATCACAGCCATGCCTACTAATGGCATGGCTGTGATTGGCCAGTGCATCATGTGACACAGCCTCTATACGGGGCTGGAGTCACCGTGCTGCATGTCATATGCTCTCAGGATAGTTTAGGGAGAGGATGCTGCTGGCTCTGTGAGGGACAGATTGCAGATATTATAGAACATCTCATCCTGCATTACTGAACGATCTGATTGTGGACTAGGTAGAGATACTAGTACTGCTGCTTTGAGGAACAGATTGCAGACCTCATCCTGCTGCACAGAACGATCTGACTGGACTAGGTAAAGTCTGTTGCTTTAAGGGAAAGATTATTGTTCTAAAATCATCTCCAAGTTCTATAGGGAAAGGTTCCAGCTGTTGCTTAGAGGGACAGATTATTGTTCTAAAATCATCTTCAAGTTCTATAGGCAAGTTTCATCCAGCCGCATAGAGAGCCATATTATTGTTCTAAAATCATCTCCAAGTTCTATAGGGAAAGTTTCATCCAGCTGCATAGAGAACCATATTATTGTTCTAAAATCATCTCCAAGTTCTATAAGGAAAGTTTCTTCCAGCCGCATAGAGAGCCATATTATTGTTCTAAATAATTAATGGCCCATTATTGGCCATTCTAATACTGCTTACCACAGTTGAAAGGTTAGGCAGGGTATTATGGGTCCTTTAAATTTCGGTATGGTGAATTTCACAATAAATTTGCCAGAGCTGCTACTCCACTATATAGGGAACCTGAACCTCATCTCAGAAAACAAATGCACTGCTGCATTTTATAGGACCGAAAAAAAGAAGGATTTAGAGATAGTGTGCGCTTTTAGTATAGTCTAATAGATGCGTTTATGACTTACCATTTAAATATATAGCCTGATATGTGTCTCCTTTAACACACCTGCAGAATGTTTCCTCTTGTTGCATTTTTTTGGCCTCCTTCACATGAGCAAATACCCACATACATTGGATTTCAATGGCAAGAATCAATGGCATGAAAGATTTATGTGGATAGTGGTGGCCACTCAACCTATACAATGTAATGACAGACTTACAGCAGCCACTGCACACCAAATCATTACCTTCATTTAAGTTCTTTCAAAGGAAAAAAAAGAAAGAAAAATTGCTGCTAAATGATTAAAAAAAAAGCAAACAAAATGCATGCCTCTCCCCTCAAACAATCCTAAATCAATACCAGACCCTTATCCTTGAAGAGAGTGGTTTGGTAGAGATGTTAAGGGGAAACCCAATGAAATAAAAAAGATGTGGGTCAACCCAAAAAAATCATGCCAGACCCTTATCTGAGCATGCAGCCTGGCAGGTGAGAAAAGGAGGGTGGGCAATGAGCTTGTGCCTCCCCCAACCATACCAGGCCATGCTCTCTCAATATGCAGCTGCCATCATCTTTGCAACCAATGATGCTATGCAGCCTGCACAACAGGAGGTATTCATTTATTGGTGGTAGTAACACTGCAAATAAAACAAAGAATTCCTGCTGAAAAAGTAGCAGGATGTTTCAACTGTCAAACTGGCCAAATTGTTCATCCAGTCTGTGAACATCAAACATGCAAAGTTTAGGTCAAACCTTATGTGATGCAATGGTCCATGCTAAACCTATCCCTCCATGTTCAGTAATATTCAATATTTATTCTCATTGGGAATGGGCGAATGGTTCAGCCCGAGCATAAGTTCAGGCTGAACTTTCGTCGTTCGGCGAATAGCCGAACAAACGGAACGTTCGACCGTTTGTTCGGCCCCTCGAACTGACCGCAATGCATTACGGTGCTGAACAGTGCATTGCAAGCCCTGATTGGCTGAAGCAGTGAAAAGCTTCAGCCAATCAGGGCACAGAGTACTGTCAGTCATGATTGGACACTGTCATCATGACTTTATCCAATCATTGCTCATTCCCGCCCCACAGTACAAAAGTATTCTTTCAATGGCAGCCATTTTCAGTGTGATTTCGTTGTGGAGAGAGATAGAACAGGGCTTTGTTCGGTGCGATTAGTTAATTAGTGTGCTATACGATGATATTGTGCTTCAATTGTCAGTGTAGAATATTAGTTTGGTGTCAGTCTAGGGATAGTGTGAGTCTAGTGAGGAGGACCATGATTCAGCTTTGCAGTGTGCAGCTAGAGTAGGGATAGCTCAAATAGTTTCACTGTAGTGTAGTGAGACCGTGTCACTAATCTTTACATTAGTGTATAGCTAGAGTAGGGACAGTTCAGATAGCGTCAGTGTAGTGACGGTTGAACATCGTATATTTGATTGAATTACCGCAAGTTTAACGCCATTTACTTCTGTGTGCGCTACTGCCAGTTGAACGCCATATAGTTCTGCGTGCATTACTGACAGTTTAACGCGATATAGTTTTGTGCATTACTGCAAGTTTAATGCCATTTACTTATGTGTGTGTTACTGCCAGCTTAACACCATATAGTTTTGTGCGTTAATGCAAGTTTAACACCATTTACTCCTGTGTGCATTACTGCCAGTTTAACGCCATATAGTTTTGTGTGCGTTACTGCAAGTTTAACACTATATAGTTCTGTGCAATACTGCAAGTTTAATTATGTATAGTTTTGTGCATTACTGCAAGTTTAACTCCATATAGTTCTGTGCGTCACTGTAGGTTTGATGCATTATATTGCAGAATATTATAGTGCATCCGTGGAGTGTGTCTGTGTAGTGTGAGTACTCAAATTAAAGTGCACCAAACACTACTTTAGATTGATTAAAGTGCATCTACATACAGATTTCCACTTCTTCTTTACATTTGCTAATAAGCACCGCCCCCTCCCTCCCAATAATGTCTGGGAGGACAACAAGGAGAGGCAGTCGTTCCCTTGGCACTGTAAGGGGGCCAGCAACAAATGTGTCCACAGGCAAAGGTGGACGTGGTGGTCAGTCCTCAGGCAGGGCATAATTTCCCCTGCTTAGTGAGTTTGCCCATGCTATCCAGCTACAGCATGCAGAGGAGGTGGTGGACTGGCTTACAAAACCTTCTTAATCCTCCTCATCCTCTGTCATGCAAGCAGAGAGACGTGTGCAGTCCCCTGCAGTTGCCAGAGTGGATAAACCTGCCTCCTTGTCCACATCTATTCCTGCCATAGCCCCAACATCAGCCATGGAGGAGTCAGCTGAGTTATTTGACCACAGCATCATCCACTTGCTCCTTGATGATACCCAGCCATTACTGGATTCAGATGTTGGTTCTGAGGTTGAGGATGACAGGAACATGAGCCTAGAGAGAGGGGAGAACACTGGTAGACAAATTGGCATTCATCAAAAACAAGGGCCAGGGATAAATCCAAGGCAAATACCAAACTCTACTTACCGGCCAGCTGCTACTAACCAAATTAACCTGTCTAACAGTATGCGTTTAAAAACAGGGGTTTAGTTGCACAAATTTGCAAATGCATGCGTAAGCTACAGGCCCGCCAAGGCACACTGTGATCTGTAGTCCTATCTCTGACTTGTAAGAGACTCCACAGTGGAAGCACATGCATTCTAATAAGATAGGTGAAGGAAGATGATCTGGAGGGGGCCCCACCCCTCCTTAAAGGTGCAGGGGCACATTGAACACCCAGCATATAGCACAGTGGCAGCAAAGATGTCAATGTGTTGCCTGACCAAAAAACAAACATACCAAACAATGACCACTGCCTACACCAATGACTGGCCTTTGCAGCAAGGAGAATTGGAGGGCAACAAACATCAAAAACAAGGGCCAGGGATAAATCCAAGGCAAATATCAAGCTCTACTTACCGGCCAGCTGCGACTAACCAAATTAACCTGTCTAACAGTATGCATTTTAAAACAGGGGTTTAGTTGCACAAATTTGCAAATGCATGCGTAAGCTACAGGTCCCGTCAAGGCACCCTGTGATCTGTAGTCCTATCTCTGACTTGTAAGAGACTCCACAGTGGAAGCACATGCATTCTAATAAGATAGGTGAAGGCAGCATATAGCACAGTGGCAGCAAAGATGTCAATGCGTTGCCTGACCAAAAAACAAACATACCAAACAATGATCACTGCCTCTGTGCTATATGCTGGCTAAAAGCCACACAAAAGGGGCACAAATCTGTCCCTCCTCCTCCTTACCTACTTCAGTCTGCCCCTGCTATACTGAGTCATGACCTCTTGGCAGCCTCCACTGACAGGGATGGTGGTATAGCACAGGGTGTCTCAGGTCCTAGCAGCACATCTGCCAGCAGCACACCACCAGCTGTAGACTGTATCCGGCAAATTTCTCTGCCCCATCTGCTGCAGCGGGAAAAAAATACAGACCCTGCCTCCCACATGGTCAGCATCTAAATGAAAGCTTGTCAAAGCAGTTGGCTAGGAGATGACAATGATACACTTACCAGCCGCCCATTTCGTAAATTAACGGCCAGTAACAGTTACATGCTACAAGCTTTCATCCCAAACCATTGATAAGGTCTATTCCTTATAGCCAATTTCTCAGAGTTAGGTGAAACTGCTCCGATGAAACTTCCTTCGAGCAAGAGGCAGGCAAGCTTAGAGATAGATTACTCGAGAGGGGATATACTAAATCCAGCTGGATCATTATGAAATTTTCTGAACAACACTCTAAAATAAGACATATCATACAGAAACACTGGCATTTATTGCACTTAGATTCAAACATTGGTCGTTTTGTATCTGACACCCCCTCCAAAATGCATAGACAAGCCAAATCATTGAGAGACCTTGTGATGCAAAGTGAATACAAGGTAGAGAAGAAGCATGATCCGTGCAAATACAAGGGAACCTACACTTGTCGCTGGTGCAACTATTGCAGGTACATACTTACAGGACATAATATTCTGTTACCGAATGGGTATAATTTCAAGGCACAACTCTTCACCAATTGTAAGACCGCTGGCGCTGTTTATTTACTTATTTGTGATTGTGGTTCATATTATGTGGGGAAAACAAAAAATGAATGGTGGAAAAGGATGTACAGACATATTGCCAGCATGCGGACCTGCAACTCTGATCTGCCACTTGGCAGTCATGTTGTGGTGATGCATGAGGGCACATTCTCTAAAATAAAATTCTTGGTTCTTGACCGGATCCACCCCAGCCCCCGAGGTGGGGACTGGAACAAGGCCCTCCTCCAGAGGGAGCTGCGGTGGATTTACAAATTACAAGCTCCTGTCTATCCAGGTCTTAATGAGGCGGGGCATGGAAAAATAGTTTTCCCCTCTTTTTTTTTTCTTTTTTTTATTCATATTTATTTCATTTTTCAATTTCATTTTTATTTTAATATTTACATTTATTTTTATTTATATGTATTATTATTTTTATGTTTGCATTTACTTTTATCATTTAGTATTTTTGCATTTTTTTCATTTCTTTCTTTTTCTTCTCCTTTTCTTCTTTTCCTTATTTCACTTTTCATATTTCTCAACATTCCATTCATTTTTTTCATTTTTAATCCTTTTCTAATTCTCTATTCTCTTTTCACCATTCTTTCTCCTGCTTCCGGTGTCGCGGTCGGGGATGCTGGGGAGGCGTGTGGCACTCCGGAGCTGCTTTGGTTCCAGGTCTCTCTCACCGCCGGCCTACACATTTGCATCCGCCCTTCCAGATGCTGCTCCCTTGGCTCTGTGATTGGCCCACAGTTCCTTCTTGGCCATTGGTGGAGCTACGCGCGTGGCGTATGGGCATGACAGGGTGGACCCCGTTCTTTGAGGCTGAGGGCGTTGGGCGTGACGCCGGCGTCTTTTTGGAATGGTCTGGGGGCGTGCTCTGTAGGCGCGGCCCCCTTCAGGGATTATTCATGCAGGACTAACTGCAGGATCTATGCACCTGATACAGGTAAAAGCCCATTGTATATGGCTATAACAGGACTAATTCCCCTGCTTCATGGTTTGCTCCCATTGCTATTTTAATGTTACTATATGTCCCCTTCCTCTTTTGGTTTTCTGTTTCCCACAGAGAGTGTTTTTTGCTCCCACTGAGGACAAAACTTTGGGACCCTTTCCAGGTTCACCTCTTGAGTCCTATCCAGCCCAAATATTGTCCCTGTTCTTTCACACAGGGCGGATTAGAAATTTATCCTGAAGCTGCATTGTCCTTATTCCAATACAGGTACAACCTCTAGTCGTTATATACAATTTTTTATTGTATACCTTCTATTGCATTTATACATACATAAATCTTTGCATTCAAACACTCATTATATATTTTGTACTCTTTCAGCACCCATTGGGTCCCAGTATACGCCTCTCAGGTGACCAGGCTGCGTCCGTGTAAGATCAGCTGCTTCTCTTTCTTTTTTGGACTTCGTTTTCACCTTTTGCTGTTTTTAACGTGTTCATCAGACATACCCCATCCACGGGGCATTGTAAGTAGACGTTTCTACAGATAACACCTGAATAATGGCCTTCTATCATGGTGCAATAAATGTGATTCTAATATATACCCTTAATTTTGTAGATCTGTAACAAATTGTGCAACCAACCGTCCCTGAAGAAGGAGTCCGATAGCGACTCGGAAATGCGTTGGTGTCTTGGTTGACTACAATATACTGTTATTGAATTAACCCATAGTATTGGGGAAAAGTACAATTTTTTTTATGATGTAAACATTCTATGATTGTGTACTCTTTTTATGATACACTATTTTTCTACTTAATAAAAATGTATACAATTTTGATATAGTCAAGCTTCTTTGCCACTGTTGAGCCTATACAGTCCCATCCTCTTTTTGGGGGTAATGTGTACTATTTATATTTAGGGATGTGGCCTTTTTTCTGCAGAAAACATATCTCAGAATCTTTTTCTTAATGAATATCACATTCACTGCTTTAAGCACTTCAATACAGGGCACTTTCACTCCCTACCTGCCCAACCCAATTTTCAGCTTTCAGCACTGTAGCACTTTGAATGACAATTGCGCAGTCATGCAACACTGTACACATATGAAATGTTTCATTGTTTTCTTCCCCACAAAAATAGATTTTCTTTTGTGGTATTTTATCACTGCTGGCTTGTTTAATTTTTGCGTGCAAATAAAAAAAGACCAAAAATTTTTGGGAAAAATTTTTTTTTATTTGTTTCGGTCATAAAATGTTGTAAATGAGTATGTTTTCTCCTTAATTGATGGGCACTGATGAGGCAGCACTGATGGGCACTGATGAGGTGGCACTGATGGGCACTGATAAGGAGGCACAAATATGCAGCACTGATGGGCACTGTTAGATGGCACTGGTACAGCACTGATGGGCATGGATAGTTGGCACTGATGGGCACTGATAGGGGGCACTGATAGGTGGCACTTATAAGCAGCCATGATGTGCACTTATGGGCAGCAATGATGGGCAGCAATGATGGGCAGCACTGATGAAGAGTCAATGACAGGCATTACTGATAGGCACTGACTGGCATTACTACTGGGCACTGATTGGCATCCTTTATGGGCGCTGATTGCCATATGATGTGGGTACAGATGGGCACTGATTGGCATACAGGTGGGCATCACTGGTGCGGTACTGATTGACATCACTAGCAGGCACTGGTGGGCATTGCTGATGGATCTGCACTAATAATAAATGCACTAATTAAATGTGCAGACTCCCCCGTCAGGAGAGCCACCGATCAGCTCTCCTCTACCCGCGCCTTGTCAGTGCGAATGGAAGAAAGATGATGAACAGCACTTCATAGTTACCAGTTTCATCAGCTGATATTGGTCACAGCTGATCACATGGTAAAGAGCCTACATTAGAGGCTCTTTACCTAGCTCAGAGATGCGGTGTGTCGCATCGACACACCATACCACCAATTGCCGCTCTACGCGCCCCCACGGGCGCGCATGAGCGGCTTATCCTGCTGGACATCATATGACACCCAGTCAGGATAATGCAACCACTTCCTGGCCGTCATTCTGCTATATTGTGGGCGGGAAGTGGTTAAACATATACCCCATAATCTTTTTCTAATTTAAAAAGTGGCATCCTCCATTCATAGATATCTTTTCAATGTAAGTACAACATGTTGCCAAATGTTGCAACAAGTTGTGTTGCAATAAAATGTATGCCTGTATCATTTTATTTAAACACAGCACTATGAATTGAGCATTACCAAAACTCATAGGTGTGAAGCTAACCTCCAGATTTTTATCATACGTTACTTGATATAGGAGAAAAGAAAAAAGACGTAACCCAAAAATTGTGGCACCACATCCATATGAGACGTAGAAAAAAAGGAGTACAGAAAATTGGACTTTAAAAGGTAGCCAACTGTAAACCCAATAAAGGAAAAAAGGAGGTAAATCACATATAAAGTTTTTTATGCAATCTATATTGTATAGCATTCTCCCATAGTCTGGATGGCTCTGTTTGGTCCCCTTCATATATGTACTGTATGTCATAAATCATCAGACGAAGGTCCTCGTCTTTGGGACGGGCCAAAAGATCAATGTACTATCAACAGTAGGAATCACTACGCGTTTCACCAAAGGCTTCCTCAGGGGATCATAATGGTACTGGGAGTTAAGTATTAATTAATACATGTTTGCACATATACTCTTATATCATTACAAGTGCATATACAATACCCAAATTAACATTACATAATCAAAATTATAGATATAAGAAATAACAATTATTTTCCAACCATTGAGTACTAACTTAAAGCGGAGGTCCGCCGCCTGCCGCCGTTCCTTTAAAAATTAAAAGTCAGCAGCTACACATACAGTAGCTTCTGACTTTTGACTTGGACACTTACTTGTCCTGGAGTCCAGCGATGTCGGCACCAGCCACGGTTCTTCGGAACGGCAGGTCGAGGTGCCGCCACCATTGAGGGTAAGGGAACCCAGACATGTAGCTGCTCAGCTTAACCGCCAGGTCCCTACTGCGCATGCGCGGGCTGATACTGCGCTTTCCCATGGCGGCTGCGGAGGAGGGAAAGGGAGGGAGCCCAGCTGCTGACGGCCACAGCCCTGGGCTCCTGGATGTGTGGTAAAGGACACCTGACACCGAAAGGTGACAAATGTTACACCTGAGGGGGGAGGAATCCAACCAGTGGAAGTTCCACTTTTGGGTGGAACTCTGCTTTAATTCTATGTAGCCAAAACAAAATGAGAGCCTGGGGATCTAGAGTCCACAAACAGTGGGGGAGAAATGGAGGAACACCACACATTCAAAGGAGGTAGGGGAGAGCACCACATCAGGTTCAAAGCAGCTAAACAGGAACACTATGGTATAGTCAGAACATAGCAGAATAAACAAAAATATATTGCTATATAGTTGTGATGCAAATATATAAACTAATGGTGGCAATAATGCATCTCCCTTACTTATTTACAGCTTTTGCATACCTTCTATTTTTGCCTGTTCACAAGAAGACACAATTTAAAATGTACAAATATTTGTATTTTATTAACTCAATACAGTTTTATATTTTGGTTTTAGTAGAAACTTTAAGGTTTGTTGTGTCTGTGTGTGCTAATATTGATATCAATGTATTTTTTTTTAAAAAATATCAGCATCATGATTTTTTTCCACGTGGCCTATGCTTTCAGAAAATGATTTGGGAGATATTTTACAAATTTTCAAAGCTGTAAGTAAAAAAGTGTGAAGCATAATAGAAAAATACAAAATAACAAAAATGATCTGGGACCTGGCAGTCAAAGGGTTAATTACAGTAAATAAAAGTAGGGTAAAATTCTTACAATGCTGCCTGACATGAATGTCTGGGTTAGTAAACTAGCTAAATTAAATTAAATTTTTTTTCGCACAGCACTAGCATATTTTTATGTCTTTGCGCCGATCCGGGATGGCAGCGTGAGATGGCAACTCCGGACCCAGAGGTGAGCAATGAAGCTTCTAAGAGCTCCTAGCTTGCATCGAGATGAGGAAAACAAACGGCACATTGCCCCAGTCACGCTCCAGATCACCCAGGGACAGCGACATGCAGGGTAGCTTTAGCATACCAGAGATAGATAGATAGATACAAATTTATTGTCATTGCATTGTACAGGTACATAACAACGAAATGCAGTTTGGCATCTACCAGAAATGCAAAAAGTAGCTATTGTGCAAAAGTGCAGATAAATATATAGCATGTATACAGGAAGTAATAAAGTAATAAATATGTAAACAATAATTAAAAAGTTAACAAGCTAAATAAGCAGTCTTGTGTATATATATATATATATATATATATATATATATATATATACACACAGTTCTGACGAATAAAT
>BLSH010249050.1:10109-25385 GCA_018402905.1 Glandirana rugosa | reverse complement strand
GTTCAAGGAATTGTAACAGAGGGAGGGCCAGGGAACTACTTTCGAGTCTCAACCGTGGACTTGGGGTACCGGTAGACAGAAAGTGGAGTCGGGGAACATTTAATGGGTTCGTCAGACTCGGGGTTCAGTACGTTCTCTGAGAATACGAAAAACTACTGAGAGGACCACACGAAAGGCTCCCGGTAGGTGTATGGCGACGGGGTCTTCACCTTCTGTAACTCACGTGATTACGGGTTGGTGAAGACAACGTCCTATTCCTGTACCTTTGTGGTCGCGTCGCACAGAATCTACTATCTTTGTATCTTTGTATCTTTTCACTGCCGTCTTTTCAGTTAAAGCGACGCAGCGCCGAATCGCAAAAAGGGCTCCGGTCCTAAAGCTGGAAATCCTTCCGGGGCTGAAGTGGTTAATTAGTGTTGTATTTAAGAAGGGAAGCAACTAAAAATAAATAAATAAAAAGGGGCAGACTCGATGGACTACTCAGTCTTTTTCTGCCGTCACTTTTCTATGTTTCTATGTTTCTATCATCTAAGACACGCTGCGCTGGTGTTTCCATGTCCTTATCCTGCAACAGAAGTGGTTGGGCATTAGTGCACTCAATGTCTTCCACTTCTGGGGCAGCGGTATGTGGATGGCCCTCGGAAAGCACACCAGGAGAGTCATCAAAAAGCATAAGAGTCTCTTGCATGACTTGGGGCTCAGACTGCTTGGGTAATTTACAAGGGGCTGAGGTGAAAGACAGATGGCCATGGGGTTCAGGTGCCAACTCTGAGCTTTCATCAAGGGACCGGGAGGGAGACAATGTTAAGGAACTTGAGGCATTGTCAGCCACCCAATCTACTATCTCCTGTACTTGTTCTTGCCTCACCAATCGTTGAGCGGCATTCGGGCCTACCATATTCTGGTGAAGGTTCTGTTGGCTACCTGAGGAAGGTGTTTCACGTGTGCGTGTAGCTGGCACACATTGACCACGTCCTCTCCTTCCAACAGGAGCTTCACCAACATGACCAACACCAGCAGCACCAGCATCACCAGCAGCACCATGACCACATCCCTTATTTGATGCTCTCCTCATTGTGCCCGCAAATGTACTATGTAGCCAATAATCTGTCCCTTACAGCAACAGCTGGAACCTGGCCCTATAGGAGTACGCAATGATTTTTGAACAATAATCTGTCACTTACAGCAACAGCTGGAACCTGGCCCTATATGAGTAGGCAAATATGTTTGAAAAATAATCTGTCACATACAGCAACAGCTGGAACCTCTCCCTTTAGAACTAGGAGATGATTTTTGAACAATAATCTGTCACTTACAGCAACAGCTGGAACCTGGCCCTATAGGAGTAGGCAATGCTTTTTGAACAATAATCTGTCCCTTACAGCAACAGCTGAAACCTGGCCCTATATGAGTAGGCAATGATGTTTGAAAAATAATCTGTCACTTACAGCAACAGCTGGAACCTAGCCCTATATGAGTAGGCAATGATGTTTGAAAAATAATCTGTCACTTACAGCAACAGCTGGAACCTCTCCCTTTAGAACTAGGAAATGTTTTTTGAACAATAATCTGTCACTTACAGCAACAGCTGGAACCTGGCCCTATAGGAGTAGGCAATGCTTTTTGAACAATAATTTGTCACTTACAGCAACAGCTGGAACCTGGCCCTATATGAGTAGACAATGATGTTTGAAAAATAATCTGTCACTTACAGCAGCAGCTGGAACCTCTCCCTTTAGAACTAGAAGATGCTTTTTGAACAATAATTTGTCACTTACAGCAACAGCTGGAACCTGGCCTTATAGGAGTAGGCAATTATTTTTGAACAATCTGTCCCTTACAGAAACAGCTGGAACCTGGCCCTATATAAAGTAGGCAATGATGTTTGAAAAATAATCTGTCACTTACAGCAACAGCTGGAACCTCTCCGTTTAGAACTAGGAGATGATTTTTGAACAATAATCTGTCCCTTACAGCAACAGTTGGAACCTGGCCCTATAGGAGTAAGTGATGATTTTTGAACAATAATCTGTCCCTTACAGCAACAGCTGGAACCTGGCCCTATAAGAGTAAGCTATGATTTTTGAACAATAATCTGTCCCTTACAGCAACAGCTGGAACCTGGCCCTATAGGAGTAAGCGATGATTTTTGAACAATAATCTGTCCCTCTAAGCAACAGCTGGAACCTGGCCCTATAGGAGTAAGCAATGATTTTTGAACAATAATCTGTCCCTTACAGCAACAGCTGGAACCTGTCCCTATAGGAGTAAGTGATGATTTTTGAACAATAATCTGTTCCTTACAGCAACAGCTGGAACCTGGCCCTATAGGAGTAAGCAATGATTTTTGAACAATACAGTGGGGGGGGGGGGACAGAAGGCGGGACTTTAAATGATGCGTGCAATGGTAAATGAAAATACTCAAGCATGAAAGCAGTGTTATTTATTTTCAAGTCATACATACATATCAATGTGAGACCATGCCCTACAATGATACAAACACATAAAATACATACATAACACAGTACTAGTTCATATTATAGTAATTCTCATAGACACCCACATAGTCACATAATAATATATATTATTTATGGCTTATGGCCAAGTTGTTGACCAACCTCCATAAAGTTATGGACATACCAATAAAAATATGCATATCGGATACAATAAAAAGTCATAATTGTGGATATGATTTTGTAGATAGGACTGTTAGTAGCTCTACGTGTTTCGTGATTTTTTGTATATCACTCATCAGGTGGAACCTCTCCCTTTAGAACTAGGAGATGATTTTTGAACAATAATCTGTCACTTACAACAACAGCTGGAACCTGGCCCTATATAAATTAGGCAATGATGTTTGAAAAATAATCTGTCACTTACAGCAGCAGCTGGAATCTCTCCCTTTAGAACTAGAAGATGCTTTTTGAACAATAATTTGTCACTTACAGCAACAGCTGGAACCTGGCCCTATAGGAGTAGGCAATGATTTTTGAACAATAATCTGTCACTTACAGCAACAGCTGGAACCTGGCCCTATATGAGTAGGCAATGATGTTTGAAAAATAATCTGTCACTTACAGCAACAGCTGGAACCTCTCCCTTTAGAACTAGGAGATGATTTTTGAACAATAATCTGTCACTTACAGCAACAGCTGGAACCTGGCCTTATAGGAGTAGGCAATTATTTTTGAACAATAATCTGTCCCTTACAGAAACAGCTGGAACCTGGCCCTATATGAGTAGGCAATGATGTTTGAACAATAATCTGTCACTTACAGCAACAGCTGGAACCTAGCCCTATATGAGTAGGCAATGATGTTTGAAAAATAATCTGTCACTTACAGCAACAACTTGAACCTCTCCCTTTAGAACTAGGAGAAGATTTTTGAACAATAATCTGTCCCTTACAGCAACAGCTGGCCCGATAGGAGTGAGCAGTGATTTTTGAACAATAATCTGTCCCTCTAAGCAACAGCTGGAACCTGGCCCGATAGGAGTGAGCAGTGATTTTTGAACAATAATCTGTCCCTCTAAGTAACAGCTGGAACCTGGCCCTATAGGAGTAAGCAATGATTTTTTGAACAATAATCTGTCCCTTACAACAACAGCTGGAACCTGGCCCTATAGGAGTAAGCGATGATTTTTGAACAATAATCTTTCCCTTACAGCAACAGCTGGAACCTGGCCCTATAGGAGTAAGCGATGATTTTTTGAACAATAATCTGTCCCTTACAGCAACAGCTGGAACCTGGCCCTATAGGAGTAAGTGATGATTTTTGAACAATAATCTGTCCCTTACAGCAACAGCTGGCCCGATAGGAGTGAGCAGTGATTTTTGAACAATAATCTGTCCCTCTAAGCAACAGCTGGAACCTGGCCCGATAGGAGTGAGCAGTGATTTTTGAACAATAATCTGTCCCTCTAAGTAACAGCTGGAACCTGGCCCTATAGGAGTAAGCGATGATTTTTGAACAATAATCTGTCCCTCTAAGCTACAGCTGGAACCTGGCCCTATAGGAGTAAGCAATGATTTTTGAACAATAATCTGTCCCTTACAGCAACAGCTGGAACCTGGCCCTATAGAAGTAAGTGATGATTTTTGAACAATAATCTATTCCTTACAGCAACAGCTTGAACCTGGCCCTATAGGAGTAAGCAATGATTTTTGAACAATACAGTGGGGGGGCAGAAGGCAGGACTTTAAATGAGGCATGCAATGGCAAATGAAAATACTCAAGCATGAAAGCAGTGTTATTTATTTTCAAGTCATACATACATATCAATGTGAGACCATGCCCTACAATGATACAAACCCATAAAAAACATACATAACACAGTACTAGTTCATATTATAGTAATTCTCATAGACACCCACATAGGCACATAATAATATATAGTATTTATGGCTTATGGCCAAGTTGTTGACCAACCTCCATAAAGTTATGAACATACCAATAAAAATATGCATATCAGATACAATAAAAAGTCATAATTGTGGATATGATTTTGTAGATAGGACTGTTAGTAGCTCTACGTGTTTCGTGATTTTTTGTATATCACTCATCAGGAGCAAGCCTATCTGAAAAGGAAGTTAAAGCGGTAGTAAACCCTAAAAGCTTTTTTTACCTACAGGTAAGCCTATAATAAGGCTTACCTGTAGGTAAAAAGAATATCCCCTAAACCTGCATAATTTAGGAGATATTCGCCCTGCATGCAGCCGCTGACATTAGTGGCGCATGCGCTCTGACGGTCCGGCCGAGGCGGCCGGCAACTCAGAGCTGGCTGCCGGAGCGAAGAGCTCCCGCGCGCATGCGCGGGAGTGACGTCACGCGGCTCCAGCCACTCACAGCGCTGGAGCCGCGTACCCGGAAGACAGAAGAGGACAAACATGTCAGCGTCCTTAGCGCTGACCGACTCTGGCATCGGGGGCCTCGTTCTAAGGTAAGTATTTCATAATATATTAGTATGCGATGCATACTAACATATTATGCTATTGTCTTGCAGGATTTTTTTTAATTTTTTTTTTTGTCAGCGGGTTTACTACCGCTTTAAATATGGCATAAAGTCAAAAGTAGTCAGATGGGATTCTGGACTAAAAAAATAAATAAAAAAAGGAAAAAGAGCACAGGCCCCCAAAAGGAGAAACTTACATAGATTATGCTGCTGGGAGTAGGTGCCCATGCCAGAGAACACAGGCCGACCGGGAGCATCATCTCGGGAGCTCTGGTGTCAAGGCAAGGGGCGGCAACCCCAACAGGACAGCAAAAACGGCGAACGGAGGTGGTGCAGCACAGGTGGTGGTGGTTAAAATGGCAAAAATCATATCTGAAAAGTGATGTAAGGTCAGGGTGAAAAAAAAAAAAAAGGCAAACACACTACACAACACACATGTGAAGTAAAAGTGTGAGATATTGGAATATAAAGGAGTAGTGCCCATGGAGGGTAATGGGAAGGGTGCAGGGTGATGTGACTGGAGGGAATGCATCATACCTGTAGTGGGAGTGAATCCGGAAAGTGGTTTTCCAGCTGTATGGGAAATGCATGCCCGCATGTCCGCCCGCCACGTCAGACTGCCCTATATAAGGGAGCCGCCGCAAACCATCCCCCAATGTCACAGCTGTATACTAGTGGAGGGGGGGCAAACGGAGCCACCGCCCAGACAGCTGACACCTCCAGGCCCATGGCGCCAACCCCACCCCCCCATGTTGCACGCAAGGTGAACAAAGCACCGCCAAGGACTGCGGCGCCTGGAGACGCTGCACATCCGGCGTGCGGCCGTGACGTCGGTGTGCAGTGCAGGAGACCCCGCCCCCCCACTGGATGGACGGAGAGCGGGGACCAGCAGTACGCATCGCAGCTCCCGAAGCGATGAGGCCCAGAAGGACAAGCGGCCCCAAGCACACAGCACCAGGGGGCCAAGCAGAGCCACCCATCACCATGATTGTTAGAGGAACAATTGATGGTATACCATATACATCAATATATGCTGGGTATGGGTTCATAAAGTAAAACTAAAAATAAAAATAATAATGTTGGAAACAAAATATATATATATATATATATAATGATTGTATTAAGTAATGAAAGGGAAAAATATACATAAATTGATGGAAAAAAGATGATAAAATTACGAGGAGGATAAAAAATGAGACTAAAAATTCAAAATAAATGGATAAAAATATTAGAGAATAAAAATAAGGAAATAATAAAACACAATGTCCGAGTAAGAGGCAGTTGAACCGGCCCAGATTACCCAGGCCTCAATCTCAATATTCAACGACCTACTAGGCTGCCCGCCAGAAGACCCTAGTGAATTTGAGTGCATACACAGGGCTCTTAGACCAAGAGGCAGAGACACAGATCCGCCCAGAGATGCTATCTGCTGTATTGTCAACTATAAGCTAAAAGAAGAAATCCTAAGGCAGGCGAGGCTTCGCCGCTCTCTTTTATTTCAAGGCACTGACATCAAACTCTACCAGGATCGCTCTCCCATAACCCTGAAGCATAGGAAAGACCTCCGCCCACTCATGGATACCCTATGCACCAGGGGTATACAATATAGATGGAAATTTATTTTTTGTTTGTCGGCTTCACATCAGGGCCACACAGCCAACCTGAGGGTTCCCGAGGACCTCCCAACATTCTGTGACACCCTGGCAAAACCTCGAGTGAAGGTACCAGATTGGTACAGTGACCTGCGAGGAGCAAGACTGCCTCGTGCTACATCTATGGACGCTATCCCTGTGATAGACGACTTCCATCTCAGGAGAAGACGATCCCCCTCACCACGCTCCGAGATCTCCTAGGATCAGAGACGAGGCCTATACAAGCCCCACAGCCTCCCCAGTGCACAGGCGCCCGCATCAAGAAGACACCAATTAACCCTAACCGCAATGAACAACCCCCCACTCAGAATTCCTACAGATTGGATCCTTGCCATACCACAGATGATCTACCCCCGACTGCTGCTATCTTTGTGAGACAGTGTGAACCAGACATGTTCCCAAAAACCAACCCACAGATGACGAACACACGCTCCACAACTAAAGAAAGGACTGCTCCATCTTGAGGGTACAGTTTGCTGCCCTATGCCCTCCTGCAGACAACCCGTGCGCACTTGCTGTATACGAGCCCAAGCGGGTAAGTTGCTTCATATGTGACATCCCATCCATATCCCCGGGAATGATGACAGTATAAGACGACTTAACCACAAACCCATCTCCCCGACGGGGGCCCTGAAACTGATGGCATGACCACCCAAAGCAATGACATTACCCTATATGCAGACCGGGTGCCATGAGAACCTGGACTGGGAACCCCACTATTCTCTTGCTCCCAGTAGGACGAGGATTATGTGGTGAACTGTAGACCCAGGACCAATGTTTTTCTTCTTTGTAATGTTTGTTTAATGCATTCTTTTGTTTATACCCTTCTGGGGTCCTGTTCTCTCAGTTTGTTCTTGTTTTACTAACAGGTACGGGGGTGCGTTGCTCCCCGGAGCCCACATGGCCAGAAAAGTCTCCTAAATGTTCCAAAGAAGAGTCAAGGTATCACTCTCCACAATTGGTGGCAACAATACAATGCCAAGGTACTCCTTGGCTTCTCCATTCATCTTCAGAAGCCTAACCAAACTAATTCATGTCTCTCCATCTGGCCGCGTGGAACAGCCTCCAGGGGAAGACGTACGCCTCAACACCTGTCCCGAATGATCTTCACTCACACAAAGGTACCCTGAAATGATGTTAATTTATTTTACACCCTCTGTTTGGACCCAGTGGCCCCCCGAGACCCTGATCCCCGGGGGTAAATGGTTCCACACACACTTAGACATATATATTATACAACCCCAGGGGGGGAATTTTTTTCCTTTGTTCCTTCTTAACGCTGTATTAACCACTGAGTAGTAAGAGCCCAATTTCAATCTTAACCTACGAACGTAGCTTGTCTGCACATGCCAACGCAACCCCACTACATGGGATAAATACTCCCTCCCCGTGCCTGCCCTATACGGCCACTGGCTAAGAGCACCAACATAAATTAGTAGTTCTTACCGTGACCCTTTTCCTCCTTTCCTTTGGGGAGAAAATTCTGAATATGCAAAGCCGTACATACAAGAAGCTGATACACCGAACTGTACTCAACTTGAATGCAACAACAACCTGTAGACATGGGTCGGTATTGTCATACCTTGCCCTGCACCCTCCCCCCACAGTTGAATTACTAGCTGCTCCCACACTTTCAACCTCACCAACAAACAGCATTACACTCAAATTCAGCAGATGCCCATCTGCCTGTACCCAAAGCAATGGAGCCCAGAGCTTAATAAGTAAGGCATATATAAGACGGTCCCATGCCTAATAATAGTTATACCCTGGCGCACTTCCCCTAGTACGCTCCTCAATAAGCTCCCAACTATTTATCTATCCCTGGCCGCCTCGGGTTCTGTGGGAAGCCCTCCCACCTCTCGTGTACCGAGCTAGGTTCCAAACACTCCTCCACTGGGCCGAGTCTCTTATTTCTGATTGCGGATCTGGGGCTTGGCCAACCAACACCAGAAGAAGAAACCACTTGATAGTAGGTTCCACCCTAACGACCTACTGGTCAGACCCACCCCAAACTATACCCTAAACTCACCCCCCCTTTTTTTTTCGTGGCTCCTTCCCTGATCCCTAGTCCTTACCACCCTTCTTCTATCAACCCTCTCTTACCACACCGCCTTCCTTTACATACCCCCACTACCCCACCCCCTTCCCTCTTTACACCCCCCAGTCCTCAGCTCCGTAGGTCCCCACCAGTAAACAGAACAAACTACATGAGTGTCCAACCTCGCAACAAGTCGTGAAAGCGACCTAAGAATAACATTTTTTCCCCTCGCCTTATATAAACAAAATAGCCCCACTTTAATTCGCCATTTTCAGAGACTATGCCAGCCATCAATTCCCGGGACAACCTCTCCACCCTCAAAGTAATCTCTCTCAATGCAAAAGGTCTTAACATCCCCGAGAAGCGCAGCCAAGTTCTGGACCTGATGCGCAAATTAAAAGCCAATGTTATCTTTTTACAAGAAATGCACTTCCGAACCGACCACATTCCTAAAATTATAAACCAATTCTTCACAACGGCATATCAAGCCACCAACAATCAGGCCAAAACAAAGGGGGTAACAATACTTATCTCCAAAAACACCCAATGGCACTTGGTAGACTCCCTCATAGACAAGGAAGGGAGATATATCTTCCGTAAAGGCCGCATAGGAAGTACACCCGTTACACTTGCAAACATTTACAGTCCCAACACATCCCAGGTCAGCTTCTTCAGGTCCATCACACAGACACTAGTAACGTTCCAAACCGGACTCACGATCCTAGGGGGAGACTTCAATGTGGCTCTCTATCCCCTCCTAGACACCTCCTTAAACACCTCCTCCATCCCATACTGAGCTTTATGCCAAATTAAGCTCCAACTTCAAGAACTTTCTCTCCATGACTCGTGGCGAACCTTATATCCAAACGTCAAAGACTTTACTTTTTTTTTGTCACAATAGATATTCTAGGTTAGACTACCTATTCTTGTCCCAAAAGGACCTACACCTCCTCTCGCATGCAACAATCGAGCCAATGACCCTATCGGACCATCACCCAATTACCCTCACCCTGAACCTACCAGAAGAGTGCTCCTTCACCAGAATATGGAGGTTAGACTCCTCACTGTTGACGTTCGACCCTGACATACTCCACATCCGTGACAGCCTTTCAAAGTTTTTCGCAGAAAATAACACATCTGACGTTCCACCCCTCACACAGTGGGAGGCACATAAAAGTGTAATTAGAGGCCGCTTCCTAGCTTTAAAAGCCACTCGCAGAAGAGAAAAACAAAAGACGATAGACGACCTGATTTATAAAATCCGACATCTGGAATGTGCCCATAAGAGATCCCAATCAGAACGAGATTATATAGAACTCACACGTGTGAGGGAACTTTTGCGATGAGCTGGACTGTAAAACTAGATGCACATTTACCCTTTGCCACAAACTCTTTTACAAGTTTGGCAACAAATGTAGTATGTACCTAGCCAGAGCCTTCAAAAAAAAAGAAGGCCTCCACCACTGTTCACTCTATCATAGACTAGCAAGGGAAGACATACACTAAAAACACAGACATAGCCTCCCAATTTGAAAAGTTCTACTCAAACCTATATAATCTCCCTAAGAAATCTGCCACGCAAGGTGAAGAGAACAAAAGACAGTCAATTATTCGTGACTTTCTCCGTAAACACTGCCCAGCACCGCTAGACCCTGAGACAGCACAAACGTTAGAGCAACCCATTGAGGACACGGAACTCAAAAACGCATTGAAACAATCAAAACCCGGTAAAAGCCCGGATCCCGACGGGCTGACCGTGACATACTATAGGTCCTTCATCGACATACTTGCTACCCCCTTTCTTACGGCATTCAACACCATACCTACCTCAACTCTCCCATTCAACCGCCTACTGGAAGCCCATATTTCAGTTATACCAAAAGCAGATAAAGATGCTACGTCAGTCACCAGCTACAGGCCAATATCCTTGTTAAATGTTGACATCAAGTTATTCGCTAAGATTCTAGCTAATCGCATCTTGCCACTGCTACCATCTCTAATAAAAAACGACCAAGTAGGCTTTGTCACGGGCCATGAAGCCAGAGACAGCACTACAACTACCATCAACGTACAGCACTGGGTGTGCTCCAAAGGTGCCAGGGGCTTTCTTTTATCCTTAGACGCGGAGAAGGCGTTTGACGGGTTGGCATGGGACTATATGGGAGCAATGCTGAAACATATTGGTATACGGCACACTATGTTTAACTATATCATGTCCCTGTACACAACCCCCACGGCCCGAGTGCGGGTCAATGGCCACTTGTCAAACGCCTTTTCCATACACAACGAGGCGAGACAGGGGTGCCCCTTTCCCCAATCCTTTTTGTTCTGACCTTTGAACCGTTTCTGAACAGTCTTAGATCAAACGGAGACATAAAAGGTATAGAAATTTCTAGCAGAACCTATAAAGTTGCGGCATTCACGGACGATCTGCTCCTTTTTCTGAGAGAACCACACGTTTTGTCATGGTCCTGGCGGAGCAGTCTGTCTTTTGCAGGGAACAACCACTCTTACACACCCGATTCAGGGACCCCTGGTAGTAGAGACAGGAAGTCCCGGAGTGCGGGATGGCACGAGGGGTGGATGGTCACTGGTGGTGTTGTGAAGCTCCAGATGGTCGTGCAGGCAGATGGATGGTCGTACAGGCTGGGTCGACAACTAGCAGGCAGGCAAAGTACAAAAGGGTCAGGCAGAGAATGGTCAAAGTCCAAGCAGAGTTCGTAAACGGGCTGGCGGCACAGTACAGGGGGTCAGGCAAGCGGATGGTCGTGGATAGCCGGGGTCGGTGCAGGCAGACAGGGGCTCACAGGTACTCAGACGCTGTAGAATGGACAGCATCTGCTGACAGGTGCAGGCAGCTTAAATGGGGCCTCTTGGAGCCGTCTCTGGCATGGGCGCGCATGCGGCTGCGCACGAGTACGCGCGTAAGCGCGCGAATGGCAAAAACCGGCAAAAGCCAGCACAAGAGTCCAGGAGAAGGGCCAGGCAATCTTTTTCCTAACACTGCCCCCCCAAGGGGCAGCCTCCGGATGCCCAATTTGGCCAGCTTGGCAGGGTTGTTATCCTTGAAAGCTCGGATACAGTCATCGGCATGAAGGTCGGTTTCGGGCTCCCATGAGCTCTCTTCCGGCCTGTAGCCCTTCCACTTCACCAGATACAGGACCCCTTCTTCTGCAGTCAAATATTGATTCCACCTCGAACTCCTCTGCTCCATCAATCAGGATGGGGACCAGGGGAGCTGTAGCTCTGTCAGGAAATGGATCTGGGGCCACCAGCTTCACCAAGGACACATGGAATACTGGATGTATCCGCAAGGACGGGGGGAGCTCCAACTCAAAAGAGACCTGGTTGATTCTCCTGCTCACTGGGAAGGGACCGATAAAACGAGGACCCAGCTTTTTAGATGGGCAAGCAAGCCTTAGGTTCTTGGTTGAGAGCCAGACCTTATCACCGGGTAGGAGGTTGAGCTCACCCCATTTCTTCTTATCGAAAGCCGCTTTGGTGGCTACTTGTGACCGGGACAGTGTGTCTTGCAGGAGCTTCCAGTTAGCCCAAACAGATTGCGCAGATGCCTGTGCCACTGGTACTGTAATTTCCTTTGCCAGATTTGGGAAAACGGTGGGGTGGAACCCATAGTTGGCCCAGAAGGGGGATTGCTTGGTGGCGGAGTGCACCGAGTTGTTATATGCAAACTCTGCTAGGGGGAGCAATGTGCACCAGTCGTCCTGAGAGTAGGACGAAAAACAGCGGAGGTATTGTTCCAAGGTCTGGTTTGTCTATTCAGTCTGGCCATTGGTTTGGGGATGATAGGCAGTGGAAAATGACAAAGTCGATCTCCAGGGTAGCACAGAGAGCTCTCCAGAACCGAGAGGTTAACTGCACCCCCCGGTCGGACACTATGTTCATCGGAACACCGTGCATAAATACTTCTGATGTCTCTTTTGCTGTGGGGGTACCCTTCATAGGGAGGAAGTGGGCCATCTTGGTCAGCCTGTTGACCACCACAAACATGGTTGTGTATCCTTTAGCAGGGGGAAATCTTGGACCATGGTCGGTCCGGGATGGGAAGAGGCCCCAGGCTCTGGTTTTGTCCAATTTATTTCTGGCGCAAGTAGCACAGAGCAGACATAGGCTAAACAGTCTTCCAAAAGTAACGCCACCAGAATGAGCACAGGACCAGCTCAGCAGTTTTCCCAGAGCCGAAATGACCGGCAAGTTTGTGGTCATGGTTGACCTTGAGGACAGCAGGACGTAGCTCCCGAGGGATGTAAATCTGGTTGTGATGCCACCAGAGACCATCTTTCCAGGTGAGTCCTTGGACAGGGGGTGTAGGCGAACAGACAGAATTTCTCCGGATTTGCTAGAGCAAGCCATCCTGTGTGGTTCGGCCGGGCGGCAATTTTAAAAATGAACATCCTCCCACACATACTATTCTTGTAACAGGCGCTCCCAATCCAGATCCCTCAGGCCTTCTTCAAGTCCTTTAAAAAAAGCTGTACCAGCTTTTTGTGGAAACGGAGAAACCCACGGATTAGCTATGCTCACTTGACCAGACCTAAACTGAAGGGAGGTATAGGACTACCAGACCTGAGAAACTACTACTGGGCCTCCCACTTGATGAGAATTGTTAATTGTTCTGAACACGAGAACCCCAAAAATTGGGTACACATCGAAAATTCTTTCACAGACATCCCACTGAAATCAACACCACCGATTAACACACAACACATCCCCCAAACGCTTAAACAACACCCACTCATCCAAGCAACGCTAGGCTGCTTCAACGACGCGTGCAGGAAAACAAGTCTCTCAACTAACCCTGGACCTCTTACTCTGATTAAACTCAACCCTGCCTTCCCCCCAGGCATGTCCCATCGGTTTCTAAATGAGTCGTGGCCCGGTTCAGACATTAACGCTTGCCACTAGAGTTGAGCGAACCCGAACTGTAAAGTTTGCATCCGTACCGAACTTTGGGGTGTCCGTGACCCGGACCCGAACCCGGACATTTGAAAAAAAGTTTGGGTTCGGGTTCTGAGTTCGGTTATTTGATCCCGCCTGTTGAATAGCTGCAGAGCAGCCAATCAACAAGCGTTTCACTGGTTTGCCCTTAGAAGCCATCACAGCCATGCCTACTAATGGCATGGCTGTGATTGGCCAGTGAATCATGTGACCCAGCCTCTTTATAAGCTGGAGTCACTTAGTGCTGCATGTCACATGCTCTTTGGCTAGTATAGGGAGAGGAGGCTGCCGGCGCTGTGAGGGACAGATTGCAGATATAATAACATCTCATCCTGCATTACAGAACGATCTGATTGTGGACTATGTAGAGTTTACTACTACTACTGCTTTTAGGGACAGATTGCAGATCTAATAACATCTCATCCTGCATTACAGAACGATCTGACTGGACTAGGTAGTGATATGGCTATGATATGATAGTGATATGGCTCCTCCCCGCTAATTGATCGTTTTCACACACAGTTTGCAGATGTTCTTAGAACAGTGATATGGCTTCTCCCCGCTACTTTATACTTTTCTCACACAGTTTTAAGATAGTCCACGTCCACCTCCATTTTTGATTTTCTTATGTTATTTTTTAATTATTTTAAGTTATTTCCCTATCCCCATTTCTTTGTAGGGCACTTGTCCGACCCTTACCCCAATTTCCCTTCCTTTTGCAGACCTCTAGGACTTTCCAGGACTTTTTTACAGCAATTTTCAGAACTTTTAGTAAAATTACCAGAACCCCGGACCCGAACCCGGACTTTTTTTGAAAAGTCCGGGTTTGGGTCCAGGTCCCGGACACCAAAAAGTTCAGTACGGACCCGAACTTTACAGTCCGGGTTCACTCAACTCTAATTATAAATTATAATAAGCTATTATTTTTTCAAATGTTCTTCCTTATTTCTGACCTTTGCAGTGTGTGACTGTATATATGCATACTGTATGTATGTGTGTGTGCATACTGGGTGTGTACATATTGTGCTTATATTGTACGTAAACACACAGTATACATACAATATACATCCAATATACACACAGTATATATACACCCAGTATGCACACACACACACATACATACAGTATGCATATATACAGTCACACACTGCAAAAGTCGGAAATAATGAAAAACATTTGAAATAATAATAGCTTATTATAATTTATAATAAGTAAAAATTATAAATGAATAACTTATTATTTCAAATGTTCTTCCTTATTTCCGAATTTCGGAAATAAAAAAGAATATTTGAAATAATAATAAATAACTATTAAATAAATATAGGTATTGAAAAATTTTCTTGAAAGTATGACTATTAGTACTAAATTTCATATCTAAGTTCATTAACAGCCAAACTTTCAAGGAAATTTCAATACCTATAATTTAATAGTTATTAGTTAGTTATTATTTCAAATATTCTTAGTTTTTTCCAATTTTCGGATTTCCGAATTTCGGATTTTCGTCTGTTCCAACTGCCAAATTTCCGAATTACCGCAATTGCCAAATTACCGCGAATTTCCGAATTACCGCAATTGCTGAATTACCGCAAATTTCCGAATTAGTAATTAAGCCTTTAAACGCCATTAAGTCGTTAACGCCATTAAGCCTTTAAGCGCCATTAAACCGTTAACGCC
>BLSH010249050.1:0-10099 GCA_018402905.1 Glandirana rugosa | reverse complement strand
CTGGGCTTGGGCCTGAAAAGTTTTTTCCAGGCCCAAGCCCAGGCCCCAAGACCATTAAAATGATTTTCAAGACTTTTCACTACATTTTTTCAGGACCTTTCAGGATCTCCAGACGTTTTCCTTCCCTTTACCCCCATTCCCAGCCTGTTCACGGGATGTTTCTTTACCCCTATCCCTTTATTGAATTTTATTATTTTTTTTATTGTATTTTTTTAGTTTTTACCTCCACCTACACCTGATAGAATTTTGACACACTCTTTTCATATTTCATCGCCCCTCTTCGGTATAGTGACAAGATTCTTGTAGACGTTTGATGTTCTTAGAACAGTGATATGGCTTCTCCCCGCTACTTTATACTTTTCTCACACAGTTTTAAGATAGTCCACATCCACCTCCATTTTTGATTTTTTTATGTTATTTTTTTTATTATTTTAAGTTATTTCCCTATCCCCATTTCTTTGTAGGGCACTTGTCCGACCCTTACCCCCATTTCCCTTCCTTTTGCAGACCTCTAGGACTTTCCAGGACTTTTTTACATCACTTTTCAGAACTTTTAGTAAAATTACCAGAACCCCGGACCCGAACCCGGACCTTTTTTGAAAAGTCCGGGTTCGGGTCCGGGTGCCGGACACCCAAAAATTCGGTACGGACCCGAACTTTATAGTTCGGGTTCGCTCAACTCTACTTATTATGAATTACAATAAGCTATTATTTTTTCAAATGTTCTTCCTTATTTCTGACCTTTGCAGTTTGTGACTGTATATATATGCATACTGTATGTATGTGTGTGTGCATACTGGGTGTGTATATACTGTGCTTATATTGTATGTAAACACACAGTATACATACAATATACATCCAATATACACACAGTATATACACACCCAGTATGCACACACACACACACACACACACACACATACATACAGTTTGCATATATACAGTCACACACTGCAAAAGTCGGAAATAAGGAAAAACATTTGAAATAATAATAGCTTATTATAATTTATAATAAGTAAAAATGATAAATTAATAACTTATTATTTCAAATGTTCTTCCTTATTTCCGAATTTCGGAAATAAAAAAGAATATTTGAAATAATAATAAATAACTTAAATATAGGTATTGAAATTTTCTAGAAAGTATGACTATTAGTGTTAAATTTCATATTTAAGTTCATTAACACCAAACTTTCAAGGAAATTCCAATACCTATAATTTATTAGTTATTTCAAATATTCTTAGTTTTTTCCAATTTTCGGATTTCCGAATTTCCGAATTTCGGATTTTCGTCTGCTCCGATTGCTGAATTTCCAAATTACCGCAATTGCCGAATTACCGCGAATTTCTGAATTACCGCAAGTGCCGAATTACCGCAAATTTCCGAATTACCGCAATTGCCGAATTACCGCGAAATTCCGAATTACCGCAATTGCCGAATTACCGCGAATTTCCGAATTTCGGATTTCCAAATTTTTTAATTTCCGAATTACGGATTTTTTAATTTCCGAATTTCCGAATTTTTTGAATTTCCGAATTTCCGAAAAACGAAAAAAACGAATTTTTTAGCCATGCACAAGTCTAGAATATACCAACCTAATATCACATCATTAGACCTTACTCATTGACCTGTCCACAGCCACAGCCCAAAATGACCCTAAATGCCAAGGGCAACATTACCCCGTGGTCACTTCAAAATGATAAACCAGAAAACGAAGGTAAGGCTTGCATCCTTTAGGCAACACACCCCCCAAACTACTGCAGGAGCAATCCCTCCGGGCTTGAACACCACGAACAAATAGGCTCGAAGAAACACTGGTGGAGAACCTGCGAAACTCCCCCTCACCTTCCTTTTTCCCATCCTTGCACCTATCCTCCCCCTGGTCCACCCCCCCAGTCCCTCTCTCCCTCATTCTCCCCTCTCCCCAATAAGCCCCTCCTTCTGACCCGCTCAGATACGGCCCCACAAAAGGTGTGCCCTGATGGTATACCCTCAAACAATTCCAATACACCAAACATAGACTTACCCAGAAGATAACAACCTTAATACAAATAGCTAATTCCCCTGTCCGCACTCACTATAAAATCCCGAAAGCCCTCAAACATACTCCATCGCTACTCCCACCACTCACTCAAGATCAAGGTGAACTATCTTTCTCTCACGGGCCTTTTTTTCACCCTGCAAAGAAACCCTCTCACCTTCCTGTATACACGATAGCTGTAGCCCAAAGACCTGCCCTATACCTACCGCTAATGTCAAAGAAACATCTTTCAGGAAACAGTTGCTCACCTGAGTTGATAGGAAAACGTGTTGTATGGTGCAATGGTGTAACTGCATTCTGCCGTATCTGACCCACATTGTATGCTTTATGTACCATTTACAAATGTTTCATGCTAGTATTGTACACATTTATATTAAAATAAAAAACCTTTGAAAGTAAAAAAAAAAAAAAAGTAGAGAGCAGGGATGATACCACGAAAAACGAAAACCTAAATCTAATCATGATAAAAAATATTACCTAAGTTTCAATTAGATTCAGATAAGATACAGAATAAGATTAAATAGATGTCAATCATACTGACATTACTTAACTGGATTTCAAGCTAATAACAGATTTTATTCAGAATTACAAAATGCATACAGCAAAATGCTGCTCATGTGCATCAAAGTAACTGGATTTAACGTATTTTAAGATTGCCAAAGTATGTCTGGAAATGTGGCCAACGGTGATTTGTTAGATTAACATTTTTCACTCTAGTAAAAGCTTTTAGGCTAAGTAGACTTCTGGATAAGATTATAATACAAATATACAATATGCTTACGTGCATTTGCAGATAGTATGGTGCTTTGTGCTTAGAGGAAATGTTAGCATTGGCCTCAACAGCAATTCTAGGAATTATAACATTTTAGCAAAATTATATATCATAAAACATTTTTTCTGGCATATAATGATAACACCAGACACATCTTAAACTACTTTGATTTAATGATAATTGGTTATGTGTTTCAGGTAGATTAATTATGTGTCTCAATTCTATCACAACAATGTACAAAACAGATGACAAAATGTCCAGTGTTGTGAAAACAGGGGATTATGTTCTTTAAAAAAAATGAATTGTCTTGATGAGATTATACATAAAAGGTTACTTTATTTAATCAGACTATGGCCCTCATTTACAAAACCAAAAACACCATAATGTAAATATAATGTTAGAGATAAACAGATTTGGCTTTATTTCCATCATTCATAACACAGATGCCCTCCTTCAAAATTATGTTTTATCAGAAAATTAATGAAGGAAGGGACATCAACATCTGTTTGACCTTGAAGAACAAAGTCTTTGTGGCAATATAAGAGGACAATTTAGCCAGGCCAGTGGTTACATGAAAGAAAGTTGCTCGATTCCCACATCAACACAGATAGTGCTGACAAGGGAATCCCCCTGCCGAGCAATTGTCTGCTCCTAGTATTGGCTAGTGATAACCTCAAGTGATTCCGGCAGGCTGGTTGTACCCAAGTTGAACGATCAATTCAGACTGCCCACACACGGTTTGAATTTTGGCTGGTTCAGCAGAAACCGCCTATGGCTGGACTTAGCCATTACAGATGACATGGACCTCAATCATTTCTGGAAACTAAAATAGTGAAGCATACTCAAAATTCTCACATACAATACAATGAAATATTAGAATCCTTTTTTTATATATTATCTATGCTGCATTCTGCTACACATTGTAAGGAAACTAATAGAAAGAAACATTTTGAAGCATGTACTATTTTTCATAGACCAACCATAATGATAAGAACTAAAGCTTAGCTCCATTTCCTCAAACAACACAAAGACAGAAGCATTCCTTGTTATAGCTAGGGATGAATTTTGGTTTAAGTTGAACATGCGCTCCACCCAGGGCCGTCGCACCCGGCCCCTAGTCTACATGTAGGGTGCCAGACGCGTGGATTCCAACTGGGTTTTTTTTTTTTTGAAGCACATGATTAGAGCCTGAGGCTCTAATTGGCTTCAACAAAGGGTGCGCTCGGGGTGCAGAGCACTGCGCCCGGAGCCCCCCCAGTTGTGTGACAATAGCAAATTAATATTCACTATTGTCTTCCTGATTCTCCTCCCGGCCAATCAGGAAGCAGGTCCTGCCCTGAGACCCCATTGGCCAGGGAGTCTTAGGACTCCCTGGCCAATGGGGTCTCAGGACACACTTCCTGTTCAGCTGGGAGAAGAAGCAATGGCCTGGCTCTTCCTTCCACTGCCTCCTAAGTTAAGGTCAAGGGGTTTGCTTGCGGCAATGGCTGCCTTCCCATCCACCGTCTGTCTCCCGTGGGGGGGAGTGTGCCTGGGGCGATCACTGCCTTCCTGTCCGCCGTCCGTCTCCCGCAGGGGGGGTGCTTGAGGCGACTGCCACCTTCCCGTCCATCCCCCGGGGGGTGGCATTCTTTTGCCACCCCCCTGATATATTTAGCACCAGCTGCCACTGGTTACACCCTATCCCAGCCTGCCCACAGTTCAGCAAGCAAACTTGCAATATTTGGCCAGTTCACCCATCCAAACTTCCGGGGGAACAATATTGCTGCTAAATGACATGAAAAATCCCTGGCACTGCTGGAATGTAAACAACAGTGCCAGGGATCCTGGGTGACATCATTGAGCAAATATGGTCATGACCATATTTACTCAGTGATACCACCCATCACTCTTGCTGCTGTCTTTACGTTAAATAATCACTGGGAAACTGTCATTGGGATGGGAGTAGTGGCAGGGCAGCATTGTAGTGGTGCAACGGACGTACAACCGCACGTTCCACTTTTGTCCAAAATCGGCTGTTGGCAGTTGTGTCTTGCTTACTGACATGAGTCAAGTAATTGTACAACAAAGCCAAACGTAGTGACTAGAGTTGAGCGGACACCTGGATGTTCGAGTTCGTCGGGTTTGGCTGAACCTCGTGAAAACGTTCGGGTTCGGCACCGAACTCGATCTGAACTTGACCCCAGACACCGAACCCCATTGAAGTCAATGGTGCACAATGGTCAATGGTGCACAAACTTTTGGGCACAAAAATGGCTGTAAAAAAGTAATGGAAAGGGATTAGAAGGCTGCAAAAGGAAGCAAAATGGGGGTACGAGTGGGACAGGTGCCCTGCAAACAAATGTGGATAGGGAAATAACTTAAAATGACATAGAAAAAATAAAAAATTGGAGGAGGAGGTGGATGTGGAGTAGGAGCCTGGAGGTTGAGGAGGCAGTGACTGTGGCGGTGTAGGTGGAAGTGGTGGTGGAGGAGGAGGAGGTAGCCAACACTGTTTTTTGTTTGTTTGGTTTTTTTTTTAGAATTGAGGTAGCCCCCAAAATATTGAGACATATTAAAAAAAAAAAGGATACCAATGGCTGTGTGAGGCCGGTCTGAATGTCTATTCTGCACAAGATACAGACAAGTCTTGTGGGATCCATGCCTGGTTCATTTCAATAAAGGTTAGCTTGTCCACGTTGGCTGTGGACAGGCGGCTGTGCTTGTCTGTGATAGCGCCCCCTGCCGTGCTAAACACATGTTCAGACAATACACTGGCTGCAGGGCAAGCCAGCACCTCCAAGGCATAAAGGGCAAGCTCAGGCCATGTGGCCAATTTGGAGACCCAGAAGTTGAATGGGGCAGACCCATCAGTCAGTACGTGTAGGCGTGTGCACACACTGTTCCACCATGTTGCTGAAATGCTGCCTCCTGCTAAGACGTTACCTATCAGCTGGTGGTGCTGTTTGTGGTGGCGTGCTGCTGACAAAGCTTTTCCACATTTCGGCCATGCTAACTCTGCCTTCGCCTTGTGCTTCCACTGAACCCCTGGTGTCATTTGGGAATGCCTTCAGCAGCGCCTCTACCAGAGTGCGCTTGTAGTCGCGCATCTTCCGATCATGCTCCAGTGAGGGAAGTAAGGACGGCACGTTGTCCTTGTAATGGGGATCCAGCAGGGTGGCCACCCAGTAATCAGTACAAGTTAAAATGTGGGCAACTCGGCTGGCGTTGAGCAGGCACTGCAGCATGTAGTCACTCATATGTGCCAGGCTGCCCAGAGGCAAAGACAAGCTTTCCTCTGTGGGAGGTGTATCATCTGTGTCCTCCGTATGCCCCCAGCCATGCTCCAGTGATGTCCACGAGCTGCTTTGGGTGCCACCCTGCTGTGAACACAGTTTCTCCTCCTCCTCCTCCTCATCATCATCCTCGTCCTCCTCATCCTCCAGAACTGTCCCCTGACTTTTGACCTGGCCTATGCTGGAGCAGGAACCCACCCTCTGAGCCACTTGTGAATGAGTGGCCTGATAACCATGGAAATTAACCCTCTTCCTCTTCCTTCTGTGCCATATCCTCTTCCATCATCGCCCGAAGTGTTTTTTCAAGGAGACATAGAAATGGGATAGTAACGCTGAATGCATCATCGGCACTGGCCATGTTGGTTGAGTACTCGAAACAACGCAATATGGTACACAGGTCTCGCATGGAGGCCCGCTCGTTGGTGGTGAAGTGGTGCTGTTCCGCAGAGCGACTGACCTGTGTGTGCAGCAGCTGAAACTCCACTATTGCCTGCTGCTGCTCGCATAGTCTCTCCAGCATGTGCAAGGTGGAGTTCCACCTTGTGGGCATGTCACATAGGAGGCGGTGAGCAGGAAGGCCGAAGTTTCCACTGCAGCGCAGACAGGCGAGCAGCAGTAGGGTGAGAACACCGAAAGAACGCACAGACGGCCCGCACTTTCTGCAGCAGCTCTGACATATCCGGGTAGTTTTTTAGAAATTTTTAGAAATTCCTGCACCACCAAATTCAGCACATGCGCCAGGCAAGGGATGTGCGTCAAACCGGCTAGGCCCAGAGCTGCTATGAGATTTTGCCCATTATCGCACACCACCAGGCCGGGCTAGAGGCTCAGTGGCAACAACCACTCATCGGTCTGTTGTTCAATGCCTGTCCACAGCTGCTGCACAGTGTGGGATTTATCCCCCAGACATATCAGTTTTAAAACAGCTTGCTGTCGTTTCCCCCTGGATGTGCTGAAGTTGGTGGTGAAGGTGTTACACTGAGCGGATGAGGAGGTGGTAGAGGAGGAGGAAGCGCAGTAGGAGGAGGAGGCAACAGGAGGTAAAGAGAAATGCCCTGCAATCCTCTGTGGCGGAAGGACATGCGCCAAACGGCTAACCGCCTCAGGCCCACCCGCCACTACATTTGCCCAGTGTGCAGTTAGCGAGATATAGGGTCCCTGCCCGTGCTTACTGGTCCACGTATCAGTGGTTATGTGGACCTTGCCACAGATGGCGTTGCGCAGTGCACACTTGATCTCGTCCCTGACTTGTTTGTGCAGGGATGGCTCGTCTGGAAAAGTAGTGGTGGCTGGGAACCACGTACTATGGGACAGCCACCGCCATCAGGGTTTTAAAACTGTCCGTGTCCACCAGATGGAATGACAGCATTTCAAAGGCCAGGAATTTTGAAATGCTGCCAATCAGAGCCAGGCATCGTGGGTGGGTAGGGGGGTACTTCCTCTTTCTCTTCAGTGTTTGGGAGATGGAGAGCTGTAAGCTTCCATGGGACCGTGTGGAAATGCTTGGGGACGGTGGCGGACATGGTGGCGTTGCTGTCACATGCTCTGTTTGCTGGGTGGCAGGTGACGCTGGCACTGTAGAAGTGGAGGAAGAGGCCTAGGCAGCAGCAGAAGAGGAAGCAGGAGGAGGCCGACACCTTTCTTGGATTTTGAGGTACTTATTCCACTGAAGCAAGTGCTTTGAATTTAGATGCCTGGTCATGCAGGTTGTGCTCAGGTTTAGAACATTTATGCCTCGCTTTAGGCTCTCATTGCACAGTGTGCAAACCACTCGTGTCTTGTAGTCAGCAAATTGTCTGAAGAACTGCCACACTGGGGAACGCCTTTGAGCTGCCTTTGGTGTGCTAGTTCCCTGGGTGCGGTGGGTAGTAGCAGGCGTACTGTCTAGGGGACGCTCGCTCCACTTTTGCAACCTGCTTGCTTTTTTGCTGTGCTGGTGCCTCTGTGCGACCACCACCTCTTCCTCCAAAATGCACATGTCACTCGCATGACCCTCATTCCATGTGGGGTCTAGGACCTCATTGTCCTCCTCCTCCACATCATCTTCCACCCACCCTCCACCACTGCCCTCCTTGTCAGTCTGCACACTGTGGAAAGCTGCAGCAGTTGGCACCTGTGTTTCATCATCATCAGAGACGTGCTGCGCTGGTGTTTCCATGTCTTCATCCTGCAACAGAAGTGGTTCGGCATCGGTGCACTCAATGACTTCCACTTCTGGGGCAGGGCTATGTGGATGGCCCACGGAAAGCACACCAGGAGAGTCATCAAAAAGCAAAAGAGACTGTTGCATGACTTGAGGCTCAGACTGCTTGGCTGATTTACAAGGGACTGAGGTGAAAGACAGATGGCCATGGGGTTCAGGTGCCAACTCTGAGTTTTAATCAAGGGACCGGGTGGAAGACAATGTGAAGGAACTGGAGGCATTGTCAGCCACACAATCTACTATCGCCTGTACTTGTTCTTGCCTCACCAATCGTTGAGCGGCATTCGGGCCTACCATATTCCGGTGAAGGTTCTGTTGGCTACCTGAGGAAGGTGTTTCACGTGTGCGTGTAGCTGGCACACATCGACCACGTCCTCTCCTTCCAACAGGAGCTTCACCAACACGACCAACACCAGCAGCACCAGCATCACCAGCAGCACCATGACCACGTCCCTTATTTGATGCTCTCCTCATTGTGCCCGCAAATGTACTATGTAGCCAATAATCTGTCCCTTACAGCAACAGCTGGAACCTGGCCCTATAGGAGTACGCAATGATTTTTGAACAATAATCTGTCACTAACAGCAACAGCTGGAACCTGGCCCTATATGAGTAGGCAAATATGTTTGAAAAATAATCTGTCACTTACAGCAACAGCTGGAACCTCTCCCTTTAGAACTAGGAGATGATTTTTGAACAATAATCTGTCCCTTACAGCAACAGTTGGAACCTGGCTACCTGAGGAAGGTGTTTCACTTGTGCGTGTAGCTGGCACAGATCGACCACGTCCTCTCCTTGCAACAGGAGCTTCAGCAACACCACTAACACCAGCAGCATCAGCAGCACAACGACCATGACCACGTCCCTTATTTGATGCTCTCCTCATTCTGGACACAAATGTACTATGTAGCACTATTTATTAACACAAAAAAAAGAATAATGAATTATTATTCTTTTTTTTAAAAAAAAAAAGAAAATTGTAGATGCACTTTTTATTTTTGTGCAAGAAATGCACCGCTCACACCAGCAGCAGGAACCTCTCCACTGCTCACACCAGCAGCAGGAACCTCTCCCTACATCAGTATGAGATGATTTTAGAACGATAATCAGTCTTTCACCGCACCGACAGGAACCTGTCCCTACTGCAGTATGAGATGATTTTAGAACAATAATCTCCCCCTCACAGCACCGAAAGGAACCTCTCCCTAATGCAGAAGGAGATGGTTTTAGAACAATAAACTCTCTCTCAGAGCACCAACAGGAACCTCTCCCTAATGCAGTAGTAGATGGTTTTAGTACGATAAACTCTCCCTCCGAGCACCAACAGGAACCTCTCCATAATGCAGTAGGAGATGGTTTTATAACGATAAACTCTCCCTCAGAGCACCAACAGGAACCTCTCCCTAATGCAGTAGTAGATGGTTTTAGAATGATAAACTCTCCCTCAGAGCACCAACAGGAACCTCTCCCTAATGCAGTAGTAATCACGCACCTGGTGGTGGAGTCTGTCTTGTGCAGGGAGCAACCACTCTTACGGCCCTGGTTCGGGAACCGCTGGTAGAGCAGACAGGAGGTTCGGGAGCACAGGGGGGCACGAGGGTCGGACAGGATCACTGGTGATGGTGTGAAGGGTCCAGTTGCGGCTCGTGCACTAGTAGAGTGGTGGTGCAAGCTGAGGTCGTCAACAGGCTGGCAATGCGGTACAGGTGGAGTAGGCAGAGGGGTCGTCAGATGCAGGCAAGGTCATCAACAGGCAGGCAGGTGAAGTACACAAGGATCAGGCAGGAGAATGGTCGTGGGCAAGCTGG
>BLSH010249029.1:3175-13491 GCA_018402905.1 Glandirana rugosa | reverse complement strand
AAATGATATTATCGACCAGGTATATGATGGGATCGACAGATATATGATGGGATCGGACAGGTATAAGATGGGATCGGACAGGTATAAGATGGGATCGGACAGATATATAATGGTATCGGACATATATATGATGGGGTCGGACAGGTATATGATGGGATCGGACAGATATATGATGGGCTAGTGTAGTATATGGACAAGCTAGTGTAGTATATAGGCAGGCTAGGGTAGTATATAGACAGGCTAGGGTAGTATATGGACAGGCTGGGGTAGTATATATACAGGCTATGGTAATATATAGACAGGCTAGGGTAGAATATGGACAGGCTAGGGTAGAATATGGACAGGCTAGGGTAGTATATAGACAGCTAGGGTAGTATATGGACCAGCTATTATAGTAAATAGAGAGGCTAGGGTAGTATATAGATATGCTAGGGCAGTATATAGACAGCCTAGAGTAGTATATAGACAGGCTATGGTAGTATATGGACAGGCTAGGGTAGTTTATAGACAGGCTAGGGTAGTATATAGACAGCTAGGGTAGTATATAGACAGGCTAGGGTAGTATATGGACAGGCTAGGGTAGTATATATAGACAGCTAGGGTAGTATATAGACAGGCTAAGGTAGTATATAGACAGGCTAGGGTAGTATCTAGACAGCTAGGGTAGTATATAGACAGGCTAGAATAGAATATAGACAGCTAGGGTAGTATATAGACAGGCTAGGGTAGTATATAGACAGCCTAGGGTAGTATATAGACAGGTTAGGGTAGTATATATACAGGCTAGGGCAGTATATAGACAGCCTAGGGTAATATATAGACAGCTAGGGTAGTATATAGACAGGCTAGGGTAGTATATAGACAGCTAGGGTAGTATATAGGCAGGCTAGTGTAGTATATAGACTGGCTAGGGTTGTATATATAGACAGCTAGGGTGGTATATAGACAAGCTAAGGTAGTATATAGACAGGCTAAGGTAGTATATAGACAGCTAGGGTAGTATATAGACAGGCTAGGGTAGTATATAGACAGCCTAGGGTAGTATATGGACAGGCTAGGGCAGTATATAGACAGTCTAGGGTAGTATATAGACAGCCTAGAGTAGTATATAGACAGGCTATGGTAGTATATGGACAGGCTAGGGTAGTATATAGACTGTCTAGGGTAGTATATGGACAGGCTAGGGTAGTATATAGACAGGCTAGGGTAGTATATAGACAGGCTAGGGTAGTATATAGACAGCTAGGGTAGTATATAGACAGGCTAGGGTAGTATATAGACAGGCTAGAGTAGTATATGCACAGGCTAGGGTAGTATATGGGCAGGCTGTGGTAGTATATGGACAGGCTGGGGTATTATATAGACAGGCTTTGGTAGTATATAGACAGGCTAGGGTAGTGTATAGACAGCTTGGGTAGTATATAGACAGGCTATGGTAGTATATGGATGGGCTATTGTAGTATATAGACAGGCTAGGGTAGTATATAGACAGGCTAGAATGGTATATGCAAAGGCTAGGGTAGTATATGGGCAGGCTGTGGTGGTATAGGGACAGGCTTTGGTAGTATATAGACAGGCTTTGGTAGTATATAGACAGGCTAGGGTAGTATGTAGACAGGCTATGGTAGTATATGGACGGGCTAGTGTAGTATATAGACAGGCTAGGGTAGTATATGGACAGGCTGGGGTGGTATATAGACAGGGTATGGTATATAGACAGGCTAGGGTAGTATATGGATGGGCTAGTGTAGTACATAGACAGGCTAGGATAGTATATGGACTGGCTAGGGTAGTATATGGACAGGCTAGGGTATATAGACAGGCTAGGGTAGTATATAGTCAGGCTAGGATAGTATATGACCAGGCTAGGGTAGTATATAGACAGGCTAGGGTAGTATATGGACAGACTGGGGTAGTATATAGACAGGCTATGGTAATATATAGAAAGGCTAGGGTAGAATATGGACAGTCTAGGGTAGAATATGGACAGGCTAGGGTAGTATATAGACAGCTAGGGTAGTATATGGACCAGCTATTGTAGTAAATAGACAGGCTAGGGTAGTATATAGATAGGCTAGGGCAGTATATAGACAGCCTAGAGTAGTATATAGACAGGCTATGGTAGTATATAAACAGGCTAGGGTAGTTTATAGACTGGCTAGGGTAGTATATATAGACAGCTAGGGTAGTATATAGACAGGCTAAGGTAGTATATAGACAGGTTAGGGTAGTATATAGACAGCTAGGGTAGTATATAGACAGGCTAGGGTAGAATATAGACAGCTAGGGTATTATATAGACAGGCTAGGGTAGTATATAGACAGGCTAGGGTAGTATATAGACAGCTAGGGTAGTATATTGACAGGCAAGGGTAATATATAGAAAGGCTAGGGTGGTATATAGACAGCCTAGGGTAGTATATAGACAGGCTAGGGTAGTATATAGATATGCTAGAGCAGTATTTAGACAGGCTAGGGTAGTATATAGACAGCTAGTGTAGTATATAGGCAGGCTAGTGTAGTATATAGACTGGCTAGGGTTGCATATATAGACAGTTAGGGTGGTATATAGACAGGCTAAGGTAGTATATAGACAGGCTAGGGTAGTATATAGACAGCTAGGGTAGTATATAGACAGGCTAGGCTAGTATATAGACTGCCTAGGGTAGTATATGGACAGGCTAGGGTAGTATATAGACAGACTCGGGTAGTATATAGACAGCCTAGAGTAGTATATAGACAGGCTATCGTAGTATATGGACAGGCTAGGGTAGTATATAGACAGTCTAGGGTAGTATATGGTCAGGCTAGGGTAGTATATAGACAGGCTAGGGTAGTATATAGACAGCTAGGGTAGTATATAGACAGGCTAGGGTAGTATATAGACTGGCTAGGGTAGTATATATAGACAGCTAGAGTAGTATATAGACAGGCTATCGTAGTATATGGACAGGCTAGGGTAGTATATAGACAGCTAGGGTAGTATATAGACAGGCTAGGGTAGTATATAGACAGGCTAGGGTAGTATGTAGACAGGCTAGGGTAGTATATAGACAGGCTAGGGTAGTATATAGACAGCTAGGGTAGTATATGGACAGGCAAGGGTAGTATATAGAAAGGCTATGGTAGTATATGGACAGGCTTGGGCAGAATAGGGGCTGACTGGGGCAGTATATAGACAGGCTAGGGCAGCATATGGTTCAGTTTTCTGCCCCTCTCAAAGTGCTTCCTGGGTCCAATGGACCCACTGGGACCCATGGTAGGGCCGGCCCTGGATGTATTGTGTAATGACTTGTGCAATGCAAATGTGTGTTACCTACAGCATACAATGCTCCTCCTCAAACCAGCTGATGCCCACAGCTACAGAGGAACTGTCTGTGAGATTGGCTGATACCACCAAGTCAGACCTCTCCTACTCTGGCCCTGAGATCACCTTAGTCTGTTGTCTCCCTGGTCCCTGTGGTGGTCAGCCCTGAGCTCTCTGAGGCTGTGAAAATTTACTGCAGCCTGGAAGAAGTTAGAGGCTTGGCCCACAGACCACCTGCCATGGATAACAGAATGAGGGTGCACTGAGAGCAATACAACCTATCCAGAGGGGACATCCCTTTTGTGTAGTCTGGCCTAGAGGTGGCAAAATGGCAGTTGGTTGTACCCCACAGATACTGGAAACATTAAGCCTCCCAGACAATGCTGTAGATAATTTTTTTTGTCCTGATGGGGGATTCAGTTGTGGGCAGAGAAGAAATTGAGGCAAATTATGGGTATGGAAAACCAGTTGGTACAGTCCTTGTACCCACAAATATTCTTTAATTACTGTGCCACAAGCGAGAGTCTAAAGGGCATTTACAAACCTCAGCACAATCATTTGTGAAAGAGGAACTATTTATGTAATGACATATTTTCTGACCACAACCTACATTGCAGAGAAACTTTATAAACATAGTCAGAGACTACTTAGCAACCATCAACTTTTGCATAAAAGTGCAGTGGTCAGGAGTATGCCATACACAACATAGTGAATACAGAACAAGGATCAGGAGTGTGCAAATTACAGAGTGCAGAGGTTAGGACAGAGGTGTAACTAGAGACTTCAGGGCCCCATTGCAAGAAATTATGCAGGGCCCCCCTGACCCCCGGCCAGAGCCCTTCACTCTTCCCACTGATCCTGGGGCCCTTTACTCCCATCGCGGGGCCCTTTATTACCGTCTCACAGCGGGACCCTTTCACAAGTTCTGCAGCGGGGTCCCCTTTCTGCCATCTTCGGGCCTCCCCACGGTGGTAAAATGCCAGGGCGCAAGTGTGACCATTGCAATCCTGATAGTTCCCTCACTGGTGTCAGTTTTTAATTTTTGTTATTTCAATTTTATTATTTTTACCATTTCTTTTAATTATTTTTATACAATTTTTTTAAATTATTTTTTTACAATTTTTTTTTTTTTTAGGAGCCCTGTTGGGTGCTGACAGCACCACCGTGCATGGAGAAGACAGGAAGAACTTATGTTCCTCTTAGTCCTCTGTAGGAGTCATTGGTGAGTGTCTGCCTGATTGGAGGATGCAGCCTCGGGTGACCTTGTGGCCATCTTGATTACTTATAAAAAAACACTGACTGCTTACAGCTGGTGTGTATTCTGCAAAGTGGGTAGGCCAGGAACAGAACCCCTGCAGGCTATAGCGGCTGGATAAGAATAGGGACAGGTTCCTATGAAGTAGGGACAGGGTAGAGAGTAGGGACTGTCGCTGTGTCTCGAGCAGTCGCCTTCCTCATTCAGGGGCCTATTTGCCTTTCCTACTGCCTCCAGTGTCTACATCATTCACAGCTATTTCTTGCCTTGTTCACTGTAAGTGTTCTGGACCGGTGTGGCAGTGTCTTCAAAGTTTGTTGTACTTACTTACTAATACATTCTATCACATAAACTAGTCCCCATGCGAGTTCTCTTCCCCCATGGACAGTGAATCTGGGCCCCATCAACATTCTGGCTTGTAGAACAACCTAAGGATTGACTAAACAGTTTATAAACCCAGCTTGCGGAAACTATGCTGTGTTTGGACTACAACAACTACAACCCAGCCATAAGAACTGGCTGGTCCATATGATCCAAGGCCACTTCAAGAGGCAAGAACTCTCCTCATACCAGGGAAGTTATTACCTTTAGTCTGGGTTCACACCATTGTGAAAAGGATGCGGGGAACCCACATCCAATTTGCAATAGCAGGAGATTGTGACCGGCTCTCGGGACGTCGGTTCACATATCCCCGGAGCGGCTCTGCTGTGAATTTCCACAAGAGCCCTGTGCGTCTTTTGGTCCATTTCAGGTCCAAATTCAGCCAAAAATACTGCATTAAAGCGGCTGTATACCCAGGCAAAAAAATACAAACCTGCAAAACAATAGCATAATGAGTGTTATGGCGAAATTTACCTAACAAACTTATATGCTTAACGATAAATAAAATAAGTGATTACCACCATTTGCCTATATAAAAATCCACCAGTGCTGTTGTGGTTATTATGAATGAAATCTATAATCCATGATGACACCTTTGCTAAAAATAAAGATCTAATCTATTTTAACTTGCTATTATACAGAAAATAAACTTGTGTTAATCAACTAATACCAAACATGACATAGCTGGTACACCTTTAAAAGCGAAGATGTTACTAATAAATGTTACAAACTAGTAATACAAGAAGAAAGATGTGGCAATGTACTTACAATGTTATACAAGTATTAAGACAAACAGTAGGATAGAAAAAGTTACATAAAAGCAAGAGAAACAAAGAAATACTTATCACAGACAGCGTGACCCCATGCTTCCTAGGCTCGAAAGAAGCCTTAGTAATGTTTTGGGCCCTCTTTTAAACCCATTCTCTGCCCTACTCCCACCCTTAACTCCATTCACTCCCATGGCGCCTTCCCATTGGTCTAAAGTTGCAGTGACTCTTGATTGTCTGGAATTGAAGCTTGGTTTTTCATGCATTTCATCCAAGATTTCCGGTGCCTTCATGTCTCCTGTGTGTCTACATTAATTAAGACTACCAACCAGTTCACAAATTAACATGTTAAGACTCTGCATTAGACGGAGACATAATGCCTGAATCTCCCCCTGAAGACAACAGGGTAACTTCGTTAATATGCTTAAGACTATTTTTCCAGGATACAGGAAAGGCCCCCCACTCTCATTATATCACCTTCAAAAGACAAAGGATACACTTAATTGCCCTGCATTTAATTAAGCTATTGAAGGCACCAGCAGATGCTACTTTGAACCAGCCTTGTAAACAACAAACCAGGCAAATGTTTCATACGAAACCATGAAATATATAAAGTACATATTTTTCCTTTAAAATATATATATTTGACTGGGCATGGTATATTCAGAATTCTCTATCTCAGGGGACAAATTCTGAATTAAAAAAGACCAAACAAAGGATATCTTGGAGCACCTTGATGAAAATATGGATTTCCACAGTCTTAATAAAGGTTTGACCAAAATATCCATCACTTCACCAAAATATCTAAGATATTTCCTCATCAGTTCCCCCTGAAGTTCATTCTTGAACTTAGTCCCTCCCTCAATGATTTTGCACCCACCCACAACCGCCCGAAAGGCCCAGCCCCCAACCACCACCACTGTGGCCTCCTCTTCTTATTTTGAGCACGACGGGACACCTTAAGGTAGACTTGAGACTGAGTGATCAAAGAAGTTCTGGTGCCTCTGAGACTTCACATTTGGACCATGAGTACCTGTGCTGTGATGTTTCCACACTCCTCTGCCTTGGAAGAGCAGAACTCCAACATCAATGGCGGGATCCTGGCATATCTAGTCCTGTAGCTTTAGGTATGCTGTGTAATGATTGCAGAGATTGGATCAGACCGTGAGATGCCACTTTTCAGCATGGTGACGGAAAATTCAGGAGAGTCTAGTTGCTGCTCCTTTGTCTCAAGATATGGCTTGGTTTGTTGTTGTAGCTTCTTCAGGTAGTGGTGGGGTGGGCCTCTGGACAGCAGTGCATGAATACAAAAAGAAAAAAAGGAGAATGCCAGTGTACAGTTATTGGAAGAATTCCAAACAGGCAAAATGGTTTGGCCATTAATACTGAGCACTTAAAAGGGTTGTAATGTGGATGGGTAGAGTGGGTTTCCCACAGGGCACAGAGTCCGGGAGACAGCCAGTATCTTACTAGAATCCCTGAAGATGGGGATAGTCAACACTGCAGCAAAAAAAGCCCGAAGGCAAGAAAGTGGGGCTTTGAGTGAGGCGTGTCACTGTAAGGAGTCTCTACATGGCCTGTAAGCATGAAGTCCGTATATTGGTGTTTAGTCATGTCGTATAAGCAAACACATAATCAGATACAATAAGTATTGAGCACATCATAGCATTCATATAAGTGTCCTGAGTATTTATTTATACATCCAAAAAGTACCCATGCATGTAAATTGGTACATTGGGTATCTTTACATAAATTGGAGACATATATAGAAAAAACAACAATCATTGGGTATTGGCAATAGCATATGCAGACAGGTGAGTCAGGTATAGTAACCAATGGTTTCAGAAGGTCCATCTTGACTAAATATATTGAATAGTAAACCCTACGCGTTTCGTGGCATTATAGCCACTCATCAGGGGTAAAGCAATGGTACTGGAAAATAGATAAAATAACAATTGATTAGATGAATGGTCCTCCTAGGAGGGACCTATAAACATCAACCATCTAAATCTTTGTCTAGTGCATACCGACTTACCGATGCCGTCCGATCGAGAAGTGGAGGAGGCAGGGGCTGCGGACAGACGCCCGGCCCGGGGTTGAGACGGAATAGCTCCCCCCCCAAGGACCAGGGAGGGTGGCCACCAGACGAGGCATGCCTTCCGCCAAACAGCACATGCCAGTGTGGTGTATGTGAGGTGAACTGGGCTGGGTAGAGAAGAAAAAAAGGAGGGGAAGAAAAATAATTTGAAATTAATGTGCATGTGGTGGGAGGAGAGAGAAAAAAAAAATAAAAAAAAATATAATAGATCAGGAAATCCAAAACAGCATACAAAAAAGTGCATCCCACTAGGATGAATGGGTGTGTGAAAGGGACTATAAAATACCTGTGTTGAAGAGTGCTGTGGGCATGAGCTGTAGCAGAGGCTACTCCGCTCGGTGGATAGGAGGGGGGGAAGGATGTGACATACCCTCCGCTCACCACATCCCCAAGTCCCGGGACGGATGTCCGCCAATGTCATACTACAGCGTCGTGTCTGTGGGCAGTGGTGCGGCTCACCAGCGGCTTATATCCACAAAGAGGCCACTCCCATCCCCACGTGGCGTGGGATGGACAGGATCGTCGCAGGCATCGTAGGATGCAATGGGCGGGTCCATGTATGACGCCGATGCATCAGGGATCAGCCCCCACCCGCCCCATGTGGGAGGGGCCGGGAGGGGGGAGAGCCGTGGCCCATCGCAACCCCGGCAGTCAGGCAGCATCCACAAACCCTTCCCCATCCAACCCGACCCGGGCAGCTACGGAGAAGGCATGCATGATATTGTCAAGTCCCTGGGTTTAGCACACTTACGGGGCTCAGGTTAAAGCAGTAGGCGGACTGGGGGATGTAGAATTACAATAAGACCTGGATGACCAGGGATACGTTGGCTTCAATAGTTGTGAAGTATGGTAGTACAATATTTCAGAAAACCATTATAAGCCTGTGGGTCCCCAGCTGACTCGAAATTGAGTTGGACAGAACCGCCAAAGCCTCAAAATTTATAAAAAAAATGATAGGACTGATGTCTTGGTTACAATATCTAAGGATATCTAAGATTGAAAACAAAAGAACAACCTAGGGGGCATAGTATTAAACAAGGAAAAGGAAAGAAAGAGAGGTACGTAATGAAAATGAACAAGAAGAATAGTAAAAAAACATACGGTTTAATGCTGCTTCAACCAAGACACACCTTTCCCTTTATGTCAAAGAGCATTGAATCTGTATTCAAAAAACAAACAGTGCATAACTGTCCTGAAAAAAATATAAAGTGCCTTGAAAAACAATCCATTGCAGCTATTGCAGCCGCGACTTAGCAAAAAGAAATAAAAAATAAAAATCAAGAGAAAAAAAAATCAAAATAGATAACTCCTATCCCACATTAGTGTTCAAACAGTCCATTTGCAGGTCAGGTACACAGATCTTAAAAAGGGGAGAAAAAAAAAAAACAATAAAAACTTTTAGAATTTAGGTAGACCTGACTGCACTTTATGATTTCAATTTAGAGGCTTATCCCTAAAACAACAAAAATAAAAAATACATGGTTCTAGGGTACTCTCTTAACCACTTTAGCCCCGGAAGGATTTCCAGCTTTAGGACCGGAGCCCTTTTTGCGATTTGGCGCTGCGTCGCTTTAACTGACAATTGCGCGGTCGTGCGATGTTGTACCCAAACGAAATTTGCGTCCTTTTTTTCCCACAAATAGAGCTTTCTTTTGGTGGTATTTGATCACCGCTGTGTCATTTCTGATCGCCGCTATAAACAAAAGTAGAGCAACAATTTTGCAAAAAAACCCAAATTTCTTACTTTTTCCTAAAATACAAATCCAAAAAAAAAATATAAAAAAACTTTTTTTTTCACCGTTTTTGGCCGATTTATATTCTTCCTCATATTTGCGATAAAAAAAATTGCAATTGGCGTTTATTGATTGGTTTGCGCAAAAGTGGTCGTGTTTACGGATGATGAGAATTCATTTTTGGGGTTTTTCATTTTTTTTTATTTTTTATAAATTATGGCGGCGATCTGCGATTTTTTGCGGTACTGCAATATTTCAGCGGACATGTCGGACCATTTTGACACTTTTTTGGCGATCAGTGCTATAAAAATGCACTGATTACTGTGTAAATGTCATTGGCAGTGAAGGGGTTAACCTGCAGGGGGCGCTATAAGGGTTAACTATGTTCCCTGGGCGTGTTCTAACTGTATGGGGGACTGCCTAGCTGAGGAAGGGAAGTGGTCACAGCCTTCACGTAAAGGAAGGCTGTGATCACAGCCCTTCCCCCTCACACAGAGCGGAGGTCCGTGTTTACATACACGCTTGTGCGGGTCCCTTGTATCAATTGGGAATATCGCGGGGGACGTCCAATTGGGGAAGTGACGGTTACTGTAAATGTGTCATTAGTCACGTAAAAATATCGTGACTAGCGGTTTTTTCACAGTTTTACCAGGCTGTACAGGCGACTTTATAACGTCATGGCGTTTTTTAGCGTCTAGCGGCGGTATTAAATATTTTTTATTTTTTTTTACTTTTTGGGGTTTTTACTTAAGAGTAGTAGGCATTTGTGCTGGTGA
>BLSH010248974.1:1669462-1686664 GCA_018402905.1 Glandirana rugosa | reverse complement strand
CCCCCCCCCCCCCGCCCCCCATTTTGCATCCCTTTGCAGCCCTCTAGCCCTTTCCATTACTTTTTTAGAGCCATATTTGTGCCCAAAAGTTCGAGTCACCATTGACTTCAATGGGGTTCGGGGTCAAGATCGGTGCTGAACTTGAACTTTTTCACGAAGTTCGGCAGAACCCGACGAACCCGAACATCCAGGTGTCCGCTCAACTCTAATCACAAGCTCTAACACTTCCTTTTTCTATGTGATGCTGTTGTCTTTAGTTTATCTATGAGGATTCTGACATCATTTCCCATCACTTTATGTTGCACAGGCTTATTTTTCATGGCCCCTATGAGATCATGCGATCGCATTGACATACCCAGGGGGTCTTGGATGTAGTGCCTCTTTCTTTCCATATAATGCTGCCATCTTTAATCTGCCATGACCGCACATGCGCAAGCATGGCTAGACTATTGATGACAATTCTGATATAATTTTCCAGTGCCTGTTCTCATACAGGCTTGGTTTCTATGGCCCCAATGCGATCGCACGATGGCGGTGACATACCCAGGGGGTCAGGCGGCATTGAAAGCTGACCCCCGTATGTAAGGCCCCCCTCTTTGTATGTATAGGATGACTTTTACTGGTGTACCGTGATCGCCCAGGTGAAGGTGCGCTCAGGGGTGGAATTACATCACTCCTGTGTGCCCCCGCCTACTTCTGTGGCCTATTTAAACCCCAGAGCAGCAAAAGCTCATTGTGGCTGTTGCTGTGTTGGGGTATAGATGTTTTCTCCCTGTTTGCTCCATATCAAGCCATTTTGGTGCATTTGCAGCTCCTGGTGAGGAAGGTATTTATATTTGATTGTACACAATTATATTTTCAAAAATAGGCCCTTTTGTCATTTTTTCCTTTATTATTTTTTTATTATTTTTGTATTTTAGAAACATACCACTGGTGGCTTCTTCAGTCCTCTCCAAAGGCTCTCCCTTTCATGTTCATTATGGGGGGTCCTGTGTGGGGCAGCGTTGGCCCCGAGAGCTACCCCTTTTTCCTATTCCCCTCTCTTTAACTCTTCTCCCCCTCCCCCTTTTTGGGTACAAGACCTTCTGAGGGTGACAGCCCAGCAGGCCAGCCTGGCATTGTGACATTTTATCTTTTGGTGTTTTCTCTCATATTGGAGTTACGCTGTAAATTTTGCACTTGCTCTTTATCTTTGTCTAAATTACCATTGTGCTAATTTGGATGTCTTTTGTAAAATCAAGATGATGTTTCAACTCCTATATGTACAATAGTGCCCCTGAGGAAGGGATTATAAAGTTTCCCAAAACATGTGCATGTACAAGGAGCAATCAATGTATAATCTTTGATTCATATCTATTGTTATGGCTATATATGTTTTTTTATATATTTCTCATGTCTTTTTACAACCTATTTTTGTATTAATAAACTTTATATATATTATTAAGTTGGTCTATACTGTGCCTTAAAGTCCCATTTCCGTATTTGGGGAGTACGTCACTAAACAGAGCAAATAATGCCTTGCCTGAGGACTGACCATGTCCACCTTTGCCTGTGAACACAGACTGCTAGCCCCCTCATGCCATGGGAACATCAGCCTCTCATTGTTGGCCTCCCAGACATGGGGGGGGTGCTTATTAACAAAAAGATATGGAAATGTGTACATGGATGCACTTTAATCAATGGAAAATGGTGTTTGGTGCACTTTAACCTGAGTACTCACTACAAAGACACACTCCACTGACATACTACAATATACTGCAGCAAAACTTCATTATTGCACAGAAATATACTGCGTTAAGCATGCAGTAATGCACTGAAATATACTGTGTTAAGCATGCAGTAATGCACTAAAATATACTGCGTTAAACACGCACCAACGAGCTGAAATATACTGTGTTAAACTGCATGTAAAGCACTGAAATATACTGCGTTAAACGTGCAGTAATGTACAGCCATATACTGCATTAAACGGGCAGTAACACACTGAAATATACTGCTTTAAACGTACACTAACGCACCAAAATACACTGCATTACATGGCATGTAATGCACTGAAATATACTATGTTAAACGTGCAGTAATGCACAGAAATGCACTGCATTAAACATGCGCTAAATATACAGCAATAAACGTGCACCAATGCACTGAAATATACTGCATTAAATGTGCAGTAATGCACTGAAATATACTGCGTTAAACATGCACTAAGGCACTGAAATATACTGCATTAAATGTGCACTAACGCACTGAAAGATACTGTGTTCAGCAGCATGTAATGCACTGAAATATACTGTGTTAAACTTGTAGTAATATACTGAAATATACTGCATTAAACTTGCACTAATGCACTGAAATATACTGCTTTAAATGGCACATAATGCACTGAAATATATTGCGTTGAACGTGCAGTTTTGCACAGAAATATACTGCATTGAACGTGGAGTAACGCACTGAAATATAATGTGTTAAACGCCATGTAACGTACTGAAATATACTGTGTTGAATGTGCAGTAATGCACAAAAATATACTTTGTTAAATGTACAGCAATGCACTGAAATGTACTGCATTAAACATGCAGTAATGCACAGAAATATACTGCGTTAAATGTGCCATAACACACTGAAATATACTGCGTTAAACATGCACTAACGCACTGAAATATACTGTGTTAAAAGTGCAGTAAAGCACTCAAATATACTGCGCTAAAAATGCACTAATGCACTGAAATATACTGCTTTAAAAATGGCACATAATGCACTGAAATATACTGCGTTGAAAGTGCAGTTACGCACAGAAATAGAGGTAGGAGTATGCAGCGCTAGTAGGTGAGTTGCTGATCTGAGTACCTGGAGGAGGGGGCATGCAATCAGCCACACCCCCTCCTATTTATCATCACGATAAATATCCATTTATTATTTATCAGTTATCATTATTTATCATTTCAAATTTACTCCCAACTCGCCTCCCCCTCTCCCCCAATTACAAGCCACCGGCATCCTCAACACCCATAACAGTCTTAAACAGATCCCCCCCACGTACTGAGTAATTATTGTATCATGTCTCCACGATACATCCCCCTTATTTCCCTCTACTGACTGATCTCATCCACACAGTGAGAACAGTTCCGCTGGGACTCCTTGTCCACCAGCGCAGCTCTCTCCTTTCACTCTCCCCCTCCCCTCCTCCGTCTCCCCCTCAGGCTCGAACACTGGAAGTCATCACTGAGCCCATATCCCCTACCTGCATCCTCCAATACATGCAGAAACCCACTCCTCATACACCCCTGGAGTTGTCTTATGTTTTTTATAATTTTGCTTCTTATTTTTAACTTTATTTTTTACATTGTCTTTTATATTACATTATTTTATGCTGCCCCATGGATTACACTGTTTAGGCATATATTGTTTACACTCCCTTCGGCCGGGCTGGGTCCATGCTGTGGGGTTTGGGGTGGGCGGGGCCGAATGTGCGCCAACCTGCAGGAGTCCCATCCATCACTGGCTCTACATCTCCATAGAGATGCTTGGCTCCCTCTCCACATGTGTTGCTGCGGACACCCAGCTCTCCAGATGGACCCATAGACTACCAGGGACACTGCATCACATGATATGCCCATTATCACTACAATCTAAGTGCAACACAAATAAATGTTATTGCTTTTACCTAATGCTACACTTCGATGGATGTCGCTTTGTTTGTCTCTCCTGCTTCATTCACAGAGCCCCTTCTTGCTCCATCCAGCAGGCTGCCCTTCTATTCTACTGGGAATAGCCATGTGCTAATTGCGCGCCCCCTCCTCCAGGTACTCAGATTAGCTACTCACCTACTAGCGCTGGATAACTCCTACCTATGTTCCATGGCTAAAGAAGCCCATGCTGAAGCTGCTGCAGTTTCCAGTGCTGAACTGTGTCACTCATGCACTCACCCTAAATGGGTACCCGGTGACATTATAATTTCTATTTTAACTCCACCCTCATCCCTCTCCACTACTTATGTTCATGATCTGTGTTGTTAATTGGAAATGTTTATACACTCATTTATTTGCCACTTGCTCTGTGTATGGTGCATATATGCTTACAATCTCGTGTTTTTAGTAGCTGTCTCCAGTCACACTCCAGGTTTCCCCCACATACTTAGCACCTACATCTGTGCTGCCCCAGCCCCTCTACGCACGTAGTTCTGGTTCTTACCTCCTCCATACACCATGTTATACCATGACAATACTGATCTTATACTAGCCCTAGAGGCAGTTAAACATGAATACTTGGATGAACTATACACACTTTTCCCTGCACACTTCTCTGCCAACTATCCAGTTCCCAGCTGTAGCTATGGCCAACTATATGCATGATTTATCACACACCATCATCTCCATCAACCACCAATAGTGGTATAAATTCTTTTTATCCCATTATCTAACCTCCAAAATCACTCCAAGAGGGCTCAGAATCAAACACAGATGCTCCTTCCTATCCGCCACCTTACAAAAATAGGGGGAATTTATTTTTTTGCTCACAAACATGGATGAGTGCCATTATAGAGCAACGTGAACTCAAAATCAATGAACTCACACCAAAGTCAAAACCCTCATCGACACCCTCCTCCAACATACCTCTAACCTCCCACAGAACAAGGATGATCTAATTGAAATTAACTAAAGAAAATTTGCAGTCTTCAATTGTTAGAGGTTTAAATCACCTGGGATTCCACTACCGCCTCTTCTCACACCCCACTCACCACCATCTCACCATCCTAGCGCCCATCCCCCTCCTGCCCCATCCTACCACTTCCCCCTTCCCCCAAAAGGGGGACACCCGATATAGACCCATTAACCGTGGAGCTAAACAAAAATTATCTAGATCTCAGAAGAAGACCCGGAAACATACAACGACTACCACACCACATCTCAACCGCCCTGAGCCTGTGCCTCCTTCTCAAGCACCCCCCAAATCCATACCCACCAGTGGCAACAACACCCAGAACTTACCAAACACTAACACACCTGTGTCTAACCCCTCCAGATGCCCCCAACCAGCAACACTCCCTACTACCACTCAGCCTTCCACCTTGGGTACCACCCCTACAATCAGTCTGGGTTGCCCCACCATACCCTTCTCATCATAGAACAACTCCCCCAGACCCATCAGAGTCTTTTTAGTGCACACCCCCCTACCTGCCTTAAAAAGAAAATTTGAAGAAGAGGCAGAAGAGGGGGATGAAACAGACGCAACAAAAAAAGAAGAAGGGCAAAGTACCGGGACGGTAAAGATATTTAATTTCTCCTCTCACATTTTATCTGGAGATGAGACATCCCTGCTGAGCAAGGGCCCCTCCTTTGCCCCCTCTATTGCCCCAACCCATTTACTCTCTTTGCTGACCTCAACAAATTCATTAGAAACCTAACAATCAAATGCTACTACAGCATTAAGGGAACTAAAGGAACAACACCCCAAGATCAGGAAACCCAAGAGCCAGCAAATATATCCTACACAGACACATCAGCCACCAGCAAAGAATATATGGACCTTATGGCCCTCCAATACCTAGAAGACTTTTATATAGATGACAACAAAATATACACCACCATGCTGACTCAATATCTGCCAACCTCCCCCCATTCCAACACACCAATTTCAAGCCAAAATCCATCTATAACCCGACACATGAAGTCATGAAAATGTGCAAAGCCCCCTCCAAAAATCCCCCCAGGCGTACAAATCTGACCCCCAAAGAAAAAACAGCCCTCAACAGACTCTCCCAAAACTCCAATATTATTCTAAAACCAGCCAAGAAAGGTGGGGGTATAGTGCTACTGGACCGAGACCAATATCTCCAATAAGCACACAGATTACTGTCAGACCACAACACCTATACTAGATTGTGGAGTGACCCACTACTGGAATTCAGCAAAGAAGTCAAGGCTTTGGTCTCGGACGCTCTGAAAGACAGCATCACCAATAAGTCAGAAGCCTCAACAAGGATTACTATTGCACGCCATATTTTTACCACCTGCCCAAGGTACATAAGAGCTTGGAACCCCCCCCCCCCCAGAGTGCCCCATTGTGGAGGCCATGGAAAGCGTCACCCGCTTTTTTCCATGTACATCGACCACTTCCTCCAACCTGAAAAGCTAATGCATCCACCACATGTAAAGAGTTATAGCTGAAATACATAACATTTATTTTTGGGTTAGGGTTTAGATATGCTTTAATGGGTTCACCACAGGCAATATTACTATGACTGTGTATTGTTATTTATTGTAATCACTCACTGTACCAATAGTCACTTCCATGATAACATGTATAAATTGTGCTTATAGCACATTCCGAATTCTAAATTGTATCACCTTATTTTTCTTATCACAGTTACTGCTATATACACAGCGTGTCTGATTTTTATAATGTTGGAATTAAGCTTAGGGTTTTAGAATCAAAATTAGCTGAAACCTGCAGTTTTCTGCAAACATTCAAATGGAATAGTCACAAAAATACCATAATTCTTTTAAAACTCAGGAGGCCGACTTTTCTACAAATAATCATCATTGCAAGTTAAAGTAAATATGAAGGTTTGTTTCCAGCAGACAATATTTTATTACCCAAGACTGGTTGGTGATAAGTAATAACATTTGACATGCAGTCTTAGTCTAGTAAACACATGCCTTGAGCTTAGCGCAATGTATTACAGTAACACATAGCAATATCAGCATGTAAATAACAGAAAGTCTTACATTTCCAGTTTCTATTGGTGTCAATACAATACATAAAGAAAAGTTTTGGGCTTTAAAAATTCAGTATGACAATGAATTGCCTCTGCAGTATGGATTGTGGCACACATTTTACACTATAGGCTTTTTTGTAGTTATAATCTTTCTTTTTTGATAAACCCTGACAAACAAATGATTTATACTGAGTTTCTACACATGCTATCTCTCTTTGTACTTAAATATATATATTTAGAAAAACTTTTAAATGAAAATAATGTAGGAAAATCCATCTATTTCAGAGATGGTCATAGAGGTCAATGGACATGTAAGAAGTTGAGAGTATCTGCAGGGAAGCTAACAATGAAAGACATCCACTTGTTCAGGTTTGATGCATGACTGCTACTGCACTGTTACCATACATGGGAGCATCATGGTTCTTATGCAGTAGAACAGATTATGTCTCTACATGCAGGTTAGTAGTCAGACCTTCTGCTGGAAACCAACATTATGCTAGGGAGAGGACAGAAGAGGACTGTAGACAAAGTGGTCAAAATATGTATAAAATAGGAAAAAATGGTTAAAATAAATAAAGTGAGCAGAATGTTTTGTAAAGCATCAGGTCTGGCCTAAGACATTGTGCTGCCTGGGTCCAAGAATGAAATGCTGCCCCCCCCAAAAAAAAATCACTTCTGCCAAAATCATGTGTCCCTGTGCAAATTGTAAAGTGTGCAGACAGACAGACAGATTCTCCCATCATCTTACTCACTGGATCCCAGGACTCCTTGTGCAGACGGATCCTCCCCATCCCTGGACTCCTCGTACAGATGTCACCACCGGCACCCTGAGCAGCCACTCCATGGCCAGGGTGAAAACACAAGACACGTGGGGGGTGTGGCTGCATCACAGGAGGTGGGCAGAGGGACAGGTGGGGGGCAGCATCACAGGAGGAGGGCAGCAGGACAGGATTAAAACAGCTCTGTTCCACTCCACCACATTATATTCTTTCATTTTCTGTTATATTCCCCTCTATTGTATTCTATCTTTTTCCATTCTATTCCTCCACTTTCCACTCCAACCTATTCACCTTGGAAATTGGAAAACTTAGCATGAGCGCATGTGTACTGCAGTATATTGAGGTGCGTTAGTGCATGTTTACTGCAGTATATTCAGGTGCATTAGTGCACCTTTACTGCAGTATATCGATGTGTGTTAGTGCACATTTACTGCAGTACATTGAGGTGTGTTAGTGCACGTGTACTGCAGTATATTGACGTGCGTTAGTGCACCTTTACTGCAGTATATCGATGTGCGTTAGTGCACTTTTATTGCAGTATATTGAGGTGCGTCAGTGCACGTGTACTGTAGTATTTTGACGCGTGTTATCGCATGTTTACCGCAGTATATTGAGTTGCGTTAGTGCTTTTTTACTGCAGTATATCGAAGTGTCTTAGTGCACTTTTACTGCAGTATATTGACGTGCCTAATTTAACTTTTATGGCAGTATTTTGAAGTGCCTTAGTGCAATTTTACTTCAATATATTGAATTGCATTAGTGCACTTTTACTGCAGTATATTGAAGTGCATTAGTGCAGTTTCCCTGCAGTATATTGATTTGCGTTGTGCACTTTTACTGTAGTATGTTGAATTGCATTAGTGCAGTTTAACGCAGTACATTGAAGTGCGTCAGTGCAGTTTTAGTGGAGTATATTCTAGTGTGTCAGTGGAGTGTGTGTGTGTAACGAGTACTCAAGTTAAAGTGCACCAAATACTACTTTCCATTGATTGAAGTGCATCACATTTCCCGTAATCTATTACATTTCGGTAATAAGCCTCCATCATGTCTGGGAGGTCAACAATGAGAGACTGACATTCCCATGGCACTGTGAGGGGGGCAGCAGCGTATGTGTTCACAGGCAAAGTTGGATGTGGTCAGTCCTCAGGTATCCATCATTTCCTCTGTTTAGTGATGTTACCCGTGCTATCCAGCCACAGCATGCAGAAGAGGTGGTGGACTGACTTATTAAACCATCCTCATTCTCCTCATCCTCCGTCACCCAAGCCAAGACTAGTGCACAGTCCCCTGCAGCTGCCAGAGTGGCTTACTCTACCTCCTTGTCCACAGCTATTCCTGCCATAGTCCCAGCATTGGGCATGGAGTTGTCAGCTAAGTTATTTGAACACATCTTCAGCCACTTGCTCCTTGATGATGCACAGCCATTACTTGATTCAGATGTTGGCTCTGATGTTGAAGAAGGTAGGAACATGAGCCTACAGGGAGGGAAGAACAATGGTACACAAATTGGCAGTCATGTTCTCCCAGCCACAGCATATTGCAAAGTGGTCTCCAGTGCCCCCAGTGATAATGAGGATGGAGGAGATGATGATGATGAAGTCACGTTGAAGCTAGAGTACTCCCCAAATACAGAAATGGGACTTTTAAGGCACAGTATAGACCGACTTAAGTGATCTCCAGTGTCTCCAGTGATAATGAGGATGAAGGAGATGATAATGATGAAGTCACTGATGTGACTTGGGTACCTGATATAGCAGAGGAGGTAAGTGAGGGTGAGGCACAACCCCAATGAGGCAGCCATCATGGAAGAGTAGAGAGCAGCCACCCTATTACTTCACATTGTGGAGCTGTTATGTCCCAGGCCACTTCCCGCGGCTCAGCTGTCTGGGCCCTTTTTAGCACATGTGCAGCCGATTCCACTGCTGCTATTTGCTTCAAGCAGATCAAGTGTGGTAAAAACACCAGCCATTTGGGTACCACATGTTTGAAAAGGCATTTAACCTCCCACCACTCAGCCTATTGGCAAGAGCACCTAAAAGTCACAAAAGGGATACAATTCTACTCCTCCACACTCCTCACCTATAAGGTCTATATCTCATGACCTCTCAGCAGCCTCCACTGACAGGGATGATAGTGTAGCGAAGGGTGTCACAGGTCCTTGCAGCACACATCTGCCAGTAGCACACCCCTAGCTGTAGACTATAGCAGGCAAATTTCTCTGCCCCGGCTATTGCAGAAAAAAAAATACAGTCACTGCCACCCACATGATCAGCGTCTAAATTCAAGCTTGTCAAAGCTGCTGGCTTTACAACTCTTGACTCTCCATCTGGTGGATTCTGCCCCCTTCCATGATTTTGCAGAATGTGCTGTACCACAATGGCAGGTTCCCAGTTGCTATTTCTTTTCCCGTAAGGCCATTCATTCTCTGTACCATCATGTGGAAGGCAATTTTGTGGTATCGTTGTGTAAGGCAATCAGCTGCAAAGTCCATGTTACTGCTAACACATGGTCTAGCAAGCATGGTCATAGACGCTATATTTAGTTCACAGCACACTAGGTAACTCTGCTTGCATCTTGGAAGGATGCAGAACAGGGCTCAGTGCTGCAGCTTGTTTTGCTACCACGTCTTTATACAGCTGTTTGTGATGATGCAAGATTTGTCAGCTCTACTTCCTCCTCCTCCTCCATTCCCTACTCTAATGAATTGTCCTATGAACCACTAGTACCCCCTAAGCGTTCAAGGGGCTATTCAATGAGTCAGGCTAAAAGATGGCATGCAATACTTCAGCTGGTCTGTCTAGGGGACATGAGCCCCACCAGAGCAGAAATTCTTTCATGTCTGCAGGGGCAGGCCCAGAGATGGTTCCCCCCATGCCAGCTGGAGCCAGAAATGGCGGTTTGTGATAACGGCACAAACCTCCTGTCCTCACTTAGACAGGGAAAGTTGGCACATGTGCCATGCCTGCACATGTCCTCAATTTGGAGGTGCAGCATTTCTTAAGCAGGTACCCAGGGTTGGAAGATCTGGTAAAGCAGGCCAGAAGAGTCTGTAGCCATTTCAGGCGATCATACACAGCCAGTGCTTGATTGGCTGAGATATCACTGTTCTTAAAACAGTGATCTGGCTTCTCCACCGCTAATTGATAGTTTTCACACACAGTTAGAAGATAATTGTAGAACAGTGATATCTCATATCACTGTTCTTAGAACAGTGATGTGGCTTCTCCATCGCTAATTGATAGTTTTCACACACAGAAGATAATTGTAGAACAGTGATATCTCATATCACTGTTCTTAGAATAGCGATGTGGCTTCTCCACCGCTAATTGATAGTTTTCACACACAGAAGATAATTGTAGAACAGTGATATCTCATATCACTGTTCTTAGAACGGTGATGTGGCTTCTCCACCGCTAATTGATAGTTTTCACACACAGAAGATAATTGTAGAACAGTGATATCTCATATCAGTGTTCTTAGAACAGTGATCTTACTTCTCCACCGCTAATTAATAGTTTTCACACACAGTTTGCAGATGTTCTAAGAACAGGAATATGGCTTCTCCCGGCTAATGTATACTTTTCTCACAGAGTTTTAAGATTATTGTAGAAAATACAATCATCTTAAAACTGTGTGATAAAAGTATAAATTAGCTGGGAGAAGCCATATCACTTTTCTTAGAACAGTGATATGGCTTCTCTCCGCTAATTTATACTTTTCTCACACAGTTTCAAGATAGTCCACATCCACCTCCATTTTTGATTTTTTTATGTTTTTATTTTTTTAAATATTTAAAGTTATTTCCCTATACCCAATTCTTTGTAGGGCACTTGTCCGACCCTTACCCACATTTTCCTTCCTTTTGCAGACCTCTAGGACTTTCCAGGACTTTCTTACAGCCATTTTTGTGCCTAAAAGCTCGGGTCCCCATTGATTTCAATGGGGTTCGGGGTCCGAGTCAAAGTTCGGGTTCTGTCCGGACCCGAACCCGGACTTTGTCCCGAAGTTCGGCCGAACCAGCAGAACCCGAACTTCTAGAAGTTCGCTCAACTCTAGTCACGACAAGGATGGTGAGCCGTGACAATGCATGCATCAGTGACACAATCCCTGTTGTGTTCCTGCTGGAGCAGACTGTGTGTGGCATTATGGACAGGGTACTTGCAGCAGAGCAGTGGGAGAAAGAGGAGGACTTCCTTTCCACTCAAGGCCTGCTTTATGCAGACACCATTCTTGCGATGCTGCAGAACACACAAGAGGAGGAAGGGGAGAAGGAGGAGTATTATGGAAGTTTTGGAGACATTGAAGCAGAGAAAGAGATATGTCAAACCTGAAGAGATGGTTTTCCTTCCCCAGAACCCTTTGGAGTAGTATGTAGCTGATAGGAGGCAGAACCAGATAATGTAAACCTCAGTGCCCCAGAGGATTCTGCTTCTCCTGCCTCCACAAACTAGCAGTACATCCTCCCTCATTCTTCAAAGTCTGCAAAAGGACCCGAGAATACGTGGCATCAAGGAGAAGGGTCACTTTTGGTTGACAACCCTCTTTGACCATTGTTACAAGGGGAAAGTCTCAGAACTCACCCTGTCCTCACAGAGGGAGCAGATGATGAAATATCTTGAGGACACCTTAAAAATGAGTTTATGTAATGGCTTTCCAGACTCTACTAGGTTACAGTCTCATGGAAAAGCTAGTTTTGAGGCTTTTGTTGGTCAAGAGAGCAGTGGTGGAGAAGGGGGCTGATTTAGTGATGCATTTCAAAATTTTTTTAGTCCTTGGAGCCCAGGGCTGTCAGCTTCCACATCCCATTGGCAGTGTCTACATCATATGGTGGGAGACTATATCAGGGTGAAAACAGATATGGAGAGCTTTTCAATTGACGATCCACTTGGTTACTGGGTCATGAGAATAGACTACTGGCCAAAACTTGCCCAATATGCAATTGAGATGTTGAGCTGCGTTGTATCCAGTGTGCTTTCCAGAAGGACATTCAGTGCTGCCATAGGCTTTGTGACAGATAAAAGAGTGAAATGAATCATTCCTGTATATGCAGCAGCTATCAAGACCATGAGGCCGATGTTGCCATTTCATGGGCACAATTAGCACCCAAGGACCGATTTTTCTGCACCTGTTTGACAGGTGCATATCATTTCAATTTTTGATACCAAGGCCAATTCTTACTTTCATCAAGAGTACCTCTATAGAGGTACGGTGTGAAGGCACTACCAACATCCAAAGTCCAATTTTTCTGCATCTATTACTGATATCCAAAGTCTTTGAAATAGACACCAGAATGTATCTAAACAAACCTCTAATCTTGTTCCAAGTGCACTAAATTGTGGCCTCATCATACAGACTGGCTCCCCATTATAAAATAAAGAAGGCTTGGAGGGAAAATTTAATTTTTTTGTCTTTAAAAATGTCATTTTCATTGCAGCAAGTTTTATACATGGTACAAATGTGCCACTTTAAGAGTAGACTAAGGGGACCCCCCCCAGGCACTAAATATGATGGAATTTTACATTTTTATTATTTTACGTTAAACATCAGTAATTCACTGCTCATTTAAAAATTATGTTTTTTAAAAACTTTTTTTCATTGATACATGTCCCCCAGGGCAGTACCCAAACCCTTATACTCTTTGTATGCCCAATAACTTGCATATAAGCCCTGAAAATGGGCACTTTTGATTTTTCCAGTTCGGGTCCCATAGACTTCAATAGGATTCGTAATTCTGCTCCGAATTTTCCCGATGTTCGAGAGCTCTGGTGCGAACCAAACAGCGGGTAGTTCGGCCCACCTCTAATGCTTGGAAAAGACTTCCAGCAGAGCTAATGAGTCAGTCAAAAGCATGAATTTAAACATGCTTAGGACAAACATAAATCAGTACTCAATAAAAAAAGAGACTTCCTTCTGGGATGACAGCCATGCAGACCAATATGATGCAGTGTGCAGTGTATGGTTTGAGGACTGACAGGCCGACCCCCCACCCCTTCAACCTCTGCAGCAATGCTGGCAGCACTCATACGTCTATTTCCCAAAGAGAACCTCTGGATATGACGCTGAGCATGTGCACTCAACTTCTTTGGTTGACCATGGCTCGCCAGTGGAACCTGTCCTTTTAAACCCGCTGTATGGTTTTGACCACCTTTCTGCAGCTCAGTTTCAGGGTCTTGGCAATCTTCTTATAGCCTAAGTCATCTGTAAGCAACAATTCTTTTTTTCAGATCGTCAGAGAGTTTTTTACCATGAGGTGTCATGTTGAACTTCCAGTGACCAGTATGAGAGAGTGAGAGCGATAACACCAAATTTAACACACCTGCTCCCCATTCACACCTGAGACCTTTTAACACTAACGAGTCACATGACACCGGGGAGGGAAAATGGCTAATTGGGCCCAATTTGGACATTTTCACTTAGGGATGTTCTCACTTTTGTTGCCAGCGGTTTAGACATTAATGGCTGTGTGTTGAGTTATTTTGAGGGGACAGCAAATGTACACTGTTATACAAGATGTACACTCACTACTTTACATTGTAACAAAGTGTCATTTCTTCAGTGTTGTCACATGAAAAGATATAATAAAATATTTACAAATATGTGAGGGGTGTACTCACTTTTGTGAGATACTGTAGATGTAAACCTCTGATTACCCCCTTCTGTTTTATTTACAAAACTGACCTACAGTATAATACTACGTCAGTCAGTCAGATCAGACAAAAATATGTTGTCACAAATCTTGCAAGTGTACATGAATAGAGTATATGCACATTTGCCAGTGGTATAAAGAGTCAAGGAAGTTCATGTGGTTGAGATACAGAAATAATTACTCTTTTCCAGTATGGGTACCTGCTAATTCACAATTCTATGTGAATCAAAAGGAATGATTTTCCCTTATTGGCCCTTTTATACACTGTGCAGGTTATTTACATATATTATGACATCCGCACACAAGTTACTGAGCCTCTGCTTATTTTGACTGTAAGTAATATACACTGAGCCAAATTATAAATCGCAACACTTTTGTGTTTGCCCCTATTTATCATGAGCTAAACGCAAAAATCTGCGACTTTTTCTATGTACACAAAAGGCCTATTTCTCTCAAATATTGTTCACAAATCTGTCTAAATCTGTGTTAGTGAGCACTTCTCTTTTGCCGAGGTAATCCATCCACCTCACAGGTGTGGCATATCAAGATGCTGATTAGACAGCATGATTATTGCACAGGTGTGCCTTAGGCTGGCCACAATAAAATGGCACTCTAAAATGTGCAGTTTTATCACACAGCACAATGCCACAGATGTCGCAAGCTTTGACAGAGCATGCAATTGGCATGCTGACTGCAGGAATGTTCACCAGAGCTGTTGCCCTTGAATTGACTGTTCATTTCTCTACCAAAAGCCAAAGGCGTTTAAGAGAATTTGGCAGTACATCCAACCAGCCTCACAACCGCAGACCACGTGTAACCACACCAGCCCAAGACTTCTACATCCAGCTTATTCACCTCCAAAATGGTCTGAGACCAGCCACCCGGACAGCTGCTGAAACAATCGGTTTGCATAACCAAATAATTTCTGCACAAACTGTCAGAAACCATCTCAGGGAAGCTCATCTGCATGCTTGTCATCCTCATCGGGGTGTAGACCTGACTGCAGTCCGTCGTCGTATACGACTTGAGTGTGCAAATGCTCACATTCAATGGCGTCTGGCACTTGGGAGAGGTGTTTTCTTCACAGATGAATCCCAGTTTTCACTGTACAGGGCAGATGGCGGACAGCGTGTATGGCGATGTGTGGGTGAGCGGTTTGCTGATGTCAACGTTGTGGATCGAGTGCCCCGTGTTGGTGGTGGGGTTATGGTATGGGCAGGCGTTTGCTATGGACAATGAACACAGGTGCATTTTATTGATGTAATTTTGAATGCACAAAGATACCGTGACAAGATCCAGAGGCCCATTGTTGTGCCAATCATCCATGACCATCACCTCATGTTGCAGCATGATAATGCATGGCCCCATGCTGCAAGGATCTGTACACAGTTCCTGGAAGTTGAAAACATCCCAGTTCTTGCATGGCCAGCATACTCACTGGATATGTCACCCATTGAGCATGTTTGGGATGTTCTGGATCGGCATATACGACAGCGTGTTCCAGTTCCTGCCAATATCCAGCAACTTGGCACATCCATTGAAGAGGAATGGACCAACATTCCACAGGCCACAATCAACAACTTGATCAACTCTATGCAAAGGAGATGTGTTGCACTGCGTGAGGCAAATAGTGGTCACACCAGATACTGACTGGTTTCCGGACCCCTCCAATACAGTAAAACTGCACATTTTAGAGTAGCCTTTTATTGTGGCCAGCCTAAGGCACACCAATACACTGCAATAATCATGCTGTCTAATCAGCATCTTGATATGCCACACCTGTGAGGTGGATGGATTATCTTGGCAAAGGAGAAATGCTCACTAACACAGATTTAGACAGATTTGTGAACAATATTTGAGAGAAATAGGCCTTTTGTGTATATAGAATAAGTCATAGATCTTTGTGTTCAGCTCATGATAAATAGGGGCAAGCGCAAAAGTGTTGCATTTATAATTTTGCTCAGTGTATATATGTGTATATAAACACACATATGTACCTGCACTAATGGGTGTAGTGCATAAACAATAATAACTGTTGGTGTGAGACTGCTGCTCCTTTAAATGTGTGATGCCTTTAAATCATATGCATGTGTGAAAAAAAGGGCGCTCTCTCTGTGAATACTAATACCAATGCGTATAAAATAAAACATTTACATTAAACACACATATATATATATATATATATATATATATATATATATATATATACACACATTGGGGTTTATTTACTAAAGCGTTCAGTGGAGTAAATTTACTCCAGAGAGCTATTTAACTCTCAAAAATGGCAAATGGTGCTAAATAGAGCTACCAACGGTATTCACAATAGCACTGGAGTAGATTTACACTCAAAATGGAATTCACTAAAGCTCCCAGCTCACAGATAACTCCCAACTCCTTACTCCAGTTCAGACCTGGAGTTGTACAAACAGAAATAATGTTTGGAGCATAATTTGATCTCCTAAATTGCAATAAAATATGCGGTATATTGTTTAAAGATAATCTGCTTTTAAACTGTGTGAAAAAGCGATTTATACACTGAAATATCTTAAAAAGTCTGAGAAGAGATAAATCACCCGTCTCTTTACTCCTAGGCACAGAGCACAGCTGAGCACAACTGAGCATGCTCAGACACAAAACAACTCTCAAAATAACTCTCACGGAGAGTAGTTAGTAAATACCAAAATGAGTGTTATTTTACACTGTGTGAAGTGTAAAATAACACTGTGAAGAGGAGAGTTATTTTGCCAAGTGCAAGTTTCTGCCATTCATTCTAATGGTACAATTGTTACTTTATCAAATAAATCCATTCCATGTTGAAAATAAATGTATCTTTCTCTCAAAGGTGTCTTTACAAACCACAAACAATACCATTTCTTATGGAAATTTAAAATTAGTGCCATTTTTTTTTATTCTGTTCAAATGATCCTAATTTGAGCCCCAAAAATGTGATATGTGTACCAACATCAGAAATAAAAATGTCATTACCAAAAATCTGAGGATAAACTACAACCATGTGTATAGTGTAAAAACCCCGAGTTTAATCCTAGTAAACTTTTCTT
>BLSH010248974.1:1632183-1645139 GCA_018402905.1 Glandirana rugosa | reverse complement strand
GTCCGGCCACTGTACGTTCACCGTCGTCTGAATGCCAAAGGCTAAAATACGAACAAAAAAAGTCCATCATTATTGGTGATACTCTTAATCTAAACAAAGCTGGTGCAGTCCGTGCTCCCCTCCTATGTTCACTCACTCACCAGTTTCTATGGACTCCCATAACAGAAGTCATATGCGCTTTGCAAATCATCTTAGATGCTGGGGTCCTCCAACAAGGCTCCTTCCTTGTAGATAAAGATTTTCCTCATGTATAGTATAATGGCAGAAAAAAGGGAAAGTATATAGCATAATTCTGTTTATTAAAATGGTAGAATAAAACACAGTATCCAACTCACTTTGTACAAGATAAAACAAGCATAAAATCGGAAACCGTAAGTCTGCTGCCACTTGCATGTCACCGGCCTGAATCTAATGTTACTACCCATGGTTTACTGGTGCATTTCTTCCCTCCCACAAGACGTTATCAAAGACTATTACTGGGTGGTGTGAAATGTCCATTAATATAGTGTATTCCCTCCCCTCTACACCTGGTTCCTTTGATTCTCCAACTCTTTAGTTCCTTCTCCCTGACATCACATCCTCTTCCTGTTACCTACTTACAAGGTGTATCTGGCTTTGTTCCCTATACCATCCTTCTTGGTACACCGTGGTAGTTTAAAACTACATGCAGCTATCAATCTTATATATTAATACTAGGTATACACATAGATCCCTCCAATGTTTATTTACTTTATCTATGCCACAGAACCTGAGCTGCTTTGGGCCCCTGTCATGGTGTATTCTAAAGTGGTTAGACAAGCTGTGGTGTTGGAAACTCTTCGTAATATTAATATGTTCTCTCAATCTAATTTTTAGTTGTCTAGTTGTTCTACTGACATATTGTAGACCACAGCTACATTCTAACAAATAAGTGACATGTGTACTGTCACAAGAAATCCATTTTTCTTATCTCATACGTTTTTTGTGTACTATTTAACTGAAACTGTGTAGTTTTCCTTCTCCTGTTAACATGACATGTTCTACATGTCAGACACCTGCTGCAACTAAAAAACCCTTCTGCATCCAAGAAAGTAACTACTTTTTTAGGAGGGTCTGGTACATTTTACACTAATTTGTTTCTAAGGATGGGTGATCTCCTATATATATGAAGTGTGGTCTTTCAGGTAATATTTTTGACAATATAGGATCCTTTTTCAATATGTGTCAGTGTTTCTTTACTGCTTTTTCCATATGTCTATATTGTCTATTAAACACTGTGCTAAAGTTAATTCCATAATTTTCCTTTTCCCTATTTTTTGCTTTTAACAATTCATTTCTTTCCATATATTTGACTTGTTCTTTTGTTCTTACTAAAATTCTCTTTCCTGTACCCTTTTTCTTCAAATCTATCAGTCAGTATTCCTGTTTGCTTATTACAGTCCTGTTCTAGATTACAGTCTCTTTTTATGCACATCATCGGTCCCTTTGGGATACCATTAAGCCACTTGGGATGATGCCCACTTTTGATCAGAATCTAGCTATACTGGTCAGTATCCTTAAAATGTGTGCATGTGTAGAGGTTCTCCAGATCTAGAAAATGTACACATTTGCTATTATAGGAACCCAAAAATCGAATTCTATATCTATTAACATTCTTATTATTTAAAAATGCCTTCAATGTTTCCTCTGTACCCTCCCACACACTATATGACAGCCCGCATCACCCAGTGATAGCCTTTGTTAACCTCCTGTGGGAGGGACGAAATGCGGCATATGACCGTGGGTGGTGACGTCAGATCCGGCTGGTGAAAAGTGGTGGCTTCCAGTTTTGTGCTTGTTTTCTCTTGCACAAAGTAAGTGGAATACTGTGTTTTATACTACCATTTTAATAAACTTAAGTATGCTATATACTATGCTTGTTTTGATCAGTAGGACTGTCTCTGTTATTATTAGTTGTGCTTTTAAAAGTGCAGTAAAAAATAAAAGGGCACAAAGAAAGCCTGTTTGGATATTATATTGTTCAACTGCAAAAACAGTTATATCCAAAGGCATCAGATGACAACCCCACTAGCTCAGAAAGCAGACATAAGTTGTCTTCTAGAATAAAACTGCTTTCTGCTTTGACCATGATGTCTAATCAATCATGCCCTGCAAGAGGCAGTCAATGACCTCACATGCACAATCATAATTCAGCATCTATGATGAAAGAGGCAAAATATAAATTGTGCTTGCAAACCCCCAAGTATTGCCTACATTAGAAGGTACAAAATATTCTGCTCCTTCTTTTTTTTGCCTTACTGTTTATACTCACCAGACATTAAAGCAGAACCAAACCATATCTGAGTACCACAAATTGAAAAAGCTAGTTAATTCATATTTAATGTTCAAAGCAAGCTCACCCATCCATCAATGCCTCCATGCTTTATTTTGTTGAGAAATCACTTTGAAAAACACCCCTCTAGCATTTCTAGCCATGGCCATCTTGAGTAAGGGTGGCTGATTCATGTAGCATTTACTTCTTAGAATCCATCTCCCCTTAGCTCAGACATCCATGCAGGAGGGTATGCTTAGCTTAGAGAATTTCTCTCCTCCGTGCCTGATGTAAAACATAATTTTGACCTAGGCCAGAAACTAGGCAGCAACTGAAGAAATGTAAATTTAAAAAAAAAGTAAAACATGAAAATATGCTATACCTCCCTGTCTATTTACTAATGTGAACAGCATAAGGATTAAAAATAGCCAATGTTGATTGAGAGAGTTTAGTTCTGCTTTAAAATAAACACTTGATAGCAGTCCATTGATCAAGTTCAGGAGATTATAATAAAAGGTAGAGAGATAATCTGTAGCAGAGTGTTTTATACCTACTAGAGATGTTAGAGGGTCTGTGCTGGTAAGTCAGGTCTGCATACTTAGTATGCAGATAGGCCAAGCAACTAACAGGGTATTTATCACCTTATTATACATTATTAGCTGCTTGGATTGATGTAAATATGTCCCATATTACAGTAAATATTAAAGTTGCATTTTATGAAATAAATTACTGTTAATATTATGTAGCATCCTCTAGTGTATGCAAGAAGTAGAGGAGGTTTTGTTAGTACAGATGAATTTAGTTAGCTCAGAGCTAAGCCTGAGCTGTGAATCTGGGTCAGGACTCAATGAGTCAGGGCTGGATGACTCATCCGGACAGCTCCTCTGGTTCTTCCCCCTGTTTCTGGAACATTGGAGAATGGTCTAGAGCTAGTGGGTGCAGGTCAGGAGGAGCTGTCTTGAATATTTACTGAGCCTTAGCCAATCGCCAGGAGCTGGCTGGAAGGGGGCTGAGACCACTCCATAAATAGACATGAGCCATGCCAGCAGGGGCAGTCGGGTGGAAGATGGAGGTACAATGCTGTGGAGGCTGTCAGTGGCCCTCAGGGGTGCCCCCTAGTCTGGAGGGGGGTGTCCAGCCTTGGGTGAGGGCTTGGTGCTGGAAGGATCCTGCCACAACCCACCGGGTAAGCCCTTCCTGGAGGCACAGGAGCAAGAGAGAGGACAGCGTGCGTAGATCAGCAATGCTGGGGACTAACAAGGGGGAGACTGCCACATGTAGTCAGTACTCCCTGAAGACAGTGGTGTGCTTATGTCTTCATCCTTCCCCAGGATTTCCCCCAAAAGTCAGCTGGGTGGGCTGGTGAGAGAGTCAGCCAGGTGGGCTGGTGAAGAGCCAGTCTGGAAGACTGGAGTGAAGAAGTTAGCTTGGAGGGCTAGTGAAAGGGGCAGCTGCAGCCAGGTGGGTGGGCAGTGCCTGAAGAGGTGGTGCTGGGATCAGTAACCACAAGAGGAGATGTGCAGGCTGTTCCACTGACATCTGCTACACAACGAGTGGCTGTGAGTCTCTGCCTGTATAGGGCCATTGCTAAATCTGACTAGGAGCCTGCCAGATCAACTAACAGTGATTCAGTTGGGGTCAGCAAGCAAGCATGTGTAAATTAGACTGTATATACACTGTATATAGGAAAATGTCCCTGAAGTTGTTGCCAAAGTTTTGCTGAAGTCAAGTGGGCATCCCATAATCTCCCATCCCTATCCAAGATATTAACCCCTAATTAATAACAAAAACAAAGTCACGGACTGTTCTCTGACTCTGGAGTGCCTGGCTGTGCAGGAGTTGGGGATCCCAGTTCATCTGTGGCTCCTTAGAGGGTGCATTACAATTAATTTGAATATTTATAGTCAAAAATGTACAGGAAGCTGTAAATAAACTGTTTATCTACACCAGTACTTCTCTTTATCTTTTCTCTATGATGTAAAGCAGAATAATCCCACTTTATAAAGAGGATTTTGTCAACTGCCGACAAAGTAGTATGTAGAAATGTAAATATAAAAATCGGTCAAATGAGAGAGTAGAAGATAAATGGAAGATACATGTTTTTCATACCTTTTCAACTTTATATTTCATCTTCTTTTCTACAGTTGTCATGTTGTTGTCTTGTCCATGTCGGTATTTAACTGGCCTACTGGTGGCAACTACCTGAAAAAAGTATAGTTTGTGTGAGTGCATACATTGCATACTAGCATGAAAATGAACATTTTAAGAGGGTCAGGTATCACACTCCATATAAATTACAAAATATCAGGGAGCCATGTATGATTAAAAATAATGTGTGCTCTGCTCTGACCTTTAATAAACATTTAGAAATAATAATATAACAGTGCATTTCTTTTAGTATGATCCTCTTAAACACATCTTTTTATTTTCACCTTTTTATTCCTCTGACCTTCTATTCCAAAAGTGTAGCAAAATATTTTCAACTAAAGCTGTAGTTTTCCAAAGGATTTATACAATGACAACATTATTCTGTCACCTTGTCATCTATATCATGCTTTATGCATGAAAATATCTTATTATTTCCTGCAGCTTCCGTGTGACATTGACAGTAAAGCACAACAGCTGCCTCTATGAGCTTTGAGTCACTCTTTTGAAAGCATTGACCTTATTGTCTTCTGTTCGGCTGTAGGTCTTGTATGTGTTTTATTGTGCTTATAAGGTTACAATTGTGCTCATTCTGCGAGCATTGTTTAGGCCAAGAACATTTTTACCTATAACAGAGAGGGTAAAATAAAGCTAATTTCAGATTTGGGTGAATGTTCATTTTATCCATCACCTAGAAGTGTATACCATTGAGCTACTTTGCATAATCTTTTCCTAAGAGCCTAACTCTAAGTTTTATCACGTTAACCAGTTGTCGACCTTGTCGCGTACATTTACTGCAGCAGGTTGGCTCTGCTGTGTGAATCGCCGTCTAAAAATGACGATTCGCATAGCCGCAGTTTGTGGGCTGGCTGTCGTGCCCGCCATATGCTGCATGAGTGTGCCCGTGGGTCAGGCGGATTTAATGTACGCCAGCGACCAACGGTTGCCTAATACAGAAGAAGAACAGGGAACCGCCAATGTAAACACGGCGGTTCCCCCTTCTGTCAGTGGGCATGACAGTGATCTACTGATCCCTGTCATCGGGATCTGTCATGCCCCCGCCAGCCCAGCCCCCACACAGAACACAGTGAGGGAACACAGTTAACCCCTTGATCGCGCCCTTAGTGTTAACCCCTTCTCTGCCAGTGAAATTTATATGGTAATCAGAGCCTATATCTAGCTCTAATCGCTGTATAAATGTCAATGGTCCCAAAAATGTGTCAAAAATGTCTGATCTGTCCACCGCAATATCGCAGTCCCGATAAAAATTGCAGATCCCCACCATTGCTAGTAAAAAAAAAAAAAATGAAAAACGCTATAAATTCTCATTGCTTGTAGACACAATAACTTTTGCGCAAACCAATCAATAAGCTCTTTTGCAATTTCATTTACCAAAAATATGTAAAAGTATACATTTTGGCCTAAAATGATGAATACATTTTTTTATTTATATATTTATTTATTTTTTGGATATGTATTATAGCAAAAAGTAAAAAATATTTTTTTCCTGACAGACTCCATGGCAGCCTACATGTGGGTTAACCCCGCCTCCTCTCCAATGCTATAGGACCCCTAATCCCATAAATGCGTGCCTTCGGCTAGAGACCGTGTTCCTTTTTTGTCCTCTTCCTTGAATTTGAAGTGAGTACTTATGTGTCAAGCGTCCAAATCAAGTGAGTCGGGCATCTTGTAGACGCAGTGCAGCCCAGGACTCAGCCATGGGTGGGTGAGTGGCTCCAGGCTCAGAAAGTCCAGTGGTGGGGACAGCCTGTGGATGCCCAGTGAAGGACAGGATATTCGGCAGGTGGGCGACCAGTGGGTCTCTATGGCAGCCGTATTGAGGTGTTTTGATATTTTGCCTCTCTTTTTTTCCGCTCTTTTTTCCCCCTTCCTGGTGTCATCATTTTGTTTGGTTTTGTTCCCCAGGGTCCTCCTGTGTGGATTCCCCACATTATGCCCGGCTTTCCGAGCTTCATGGCGCTTGGAGCGCTTCTGCATTCCAGAGCGCCGTTGCGGCATTCTTCCGGGTCGCAGCGCACTGACGCACATGCGCCGGCCACGATCGAAATCGAGGCCTGGTTCGCACGTGCGCGGTCGGCCGCGGGACCCCGCGGCCGCACAGGCGTAGTGAACAGAGCCCCGAAGACGCAGGCGCGCACGGGTGACGTCACGGGGGCGGGGAATTCAAAAAGCGGTCAAACCCAAGAGTCTTTGGGAACTATGTGGGCGACAGCGACAGCTTCCCCCCGCCTAGAGGCCTAAGCAGAAGATAAGCCCCAGCTGGAAGAGGGAGGGGAGCGATGCTGGTGAATTCCCTTAAGGGGGCGGGGGCACCAAAAAATAAATAAAAGAGAAAAAGAAAAAGGGTTTCCTTTTTTGTCTTTTCCTTAGATTGTGCTCTCCCCTTCTACAGCTGGTAGCCGGTTTTGCCGGATAGGATGGACAAGTCACCGCCCTCCTGCGGCCAGCCCCCTCGCACAAGGTATGTGCGGGAGAGGGCGGGAGGGTGGGGTGGGGCTGTGTGTGTGTGGGGGCAAGGCATTCTGTCTAAGCCCTGCGTGTACTCTCCCGTTTTCTCTTTTTCCAGCCCTTCCAGGTCAGATCGCCAGTGCATGGCCCATCAAGCCCCTGCCAGGACGCAGCATCATCAGTCTTCATCCAGGTCCAGATGTGGCTCTCCATCTGGGGATCACCATCAGAGGAGACGCTCCCATTCCTCCTCCAGGCACCGCTCCCACCGCCACGACAGCCGCTCTGATCACAGAGCCTGCTGGGGATGTCGGGCACGGGTCCCAGAGGGCAAGTCTCTGTGTGACCCCTGTTACGCCCGGGCAGTTGGGGAAAGAAATATGGAAAGCCAGCAGATGGAGTCACTGGTAAAGCATGTGGTGCAGCAGTCCCTAGAAGAATGGGGCACATCGCACACACGGAGCCAAACCACCACCAGGTCGGGCTCCGTGGCCGACGAAACCCCAGAGCATTCGGGCTCATTCCGGCCTTATGATGCCTCGCTCAGGTCCTCGGACAGCGAGATGGAAGCGGATGACTTTCCGGGTGGCTTTGATTTTGCCCTGGTATCCCTGCTGATCAAGGCAGTTAAAGAGGCCCTTAAATGGGAAGATCCCTCCACACCACTGGCTAAGCAGAGAAAATTCTTTAAGCACCTGGGGAAGGAGCGCCCCAGTTTCCCGCTCCTAGGGGAGCTGAAGGAGATTATTCTGGAAGAAAGGGAGAAGACGGACAGTAGGTCGTACATGTCCAGCAAGACTGCGAGGCTCTATCCCTTTAAGTCGGAAAAAGTAAAGCATCTGGCGAACGCCCCCTTAGTGGATACAGCCCTGATGCGCCTAGCTAAACATGTTACTCTCCCGCTTGAGGATGCAGTATCCTTCATGAAGGGCCTCGAGAGGAAGATTGATGAGGACCTCAAGAGAATTTACAGGTTGGCCGGGTCAGCCTGCAAGCCTGCCTTAGCCCTTGCGGCGCTGTCTAAAGCAATGGAATCCTGGACAGGGAATATAGTTTCGGTAATCAAGGGTGTCTCCGAAGAGTTGGCCGGAAGTTCGGCAGTGCAAGAGCTGAAGCTGGCAACGGCTTTCTTGGGGGAGGCCTCCATTGATCTTATCCACCTCTCGGCCCGGACTATGCTGTCCTCGGTCATGGCCAGGCGGGCATTGTGGTTACGCCCCTGGCTTGCTGACTCAGCATCCAAACAGGCCTGGTGTAGGATTCCCTTTGAGGGGTCCTCCTTGTTTGGCAACAAGCTGGACAGCGCCATAGCCCGAGCCACAGGGGGGAAATCTGGGTTCATCCTTCAGGATAGGCGCCTGTTTGGCCAGAAGAAACCGCAGAGCAGGAGAAGAAGTACAGAGCGCTCAAGAGAAGCCCACTCTTACAAGCCAGGCAGAGACTTTAGGAGGAACTGGAGAAGAGGGCAGACCTTTCAGAAGTCTTCCAAGGGCCAGGCGTCTGGAGGCTGGGAGGCCGCCAACTTGTTTTGAGATTGGGCCCGTCCAGGTGGGTCTGGTGGGGGTGCGCCTGCGTCTTTTCCGTCACGTCTGGACGGCCTCGATCTCGGACCGCTGGACCATCTAGACGGTGTCAACAGGTCACACCTGGTCCTTCATCGCCACTCCTCCGCACAGGTTCGTTGCAACAGTGCTTCCACGAGCAGAAGAGAAGAGACAAGCCCTCCTGGATTATGTGGAGTCCTTGGTAGATCAGGGAGTCGTGCGGCCTGTTCCAAAAAGCGAAGAGTTCAGGGGAGTCTACTCTCCCCTGTTCCTCGTTTGGAAGAAAAATGGCTCTTGGCGCCCGATAGACTTGACGTACTTGAACAGATTTATAGACTACGAAAGGTTCATGTTGGAAACCCTGTCCACAATCCAGCAAGCCGTACAGCCCGGCAACTGGCTGGTCTCCATAGATTTGAGAGACGCCTATTTCCACGTGCCAGTGGAAGAAGGATTCGGCAAGTTTCTCCGGTTCGCGGTCGGGCCGAAAAATCTGCAGTTTACCTGCCTCCCCTTCGGTCTCTCAACATCACCTCGCACCTTTTCCAAAGTGCTCCTGGCCGTAGTGGCACTGATCAGAACAAGAGGAATCAGGTTGTACCATTATCTCGATGATCTTCTCTTACTCTCTCAAGAGAGGGAGCAATTGCTTGCCCACAGAGACCAGGTTGTTTCCATCCTGACCAAGTTCGGCTGGCTGCTGAACTCGGAGAAGAGCCAACTGGAGCCAGTACAGCGCTTAATATACCTAGGAGCTCAGTTCGATACGGTGAAGTGCACAATCTCTCTGCTGGCCGAAAAGATTCCCATCATCAGGGAGAGGGTGTCACGGGCCCTTACAACCCCATATCTGAGGGCCTCTTACTGTCTCGAGATCACTGGCACTATGGTTGCCACAACACCAATGGTAAAGTGGGGCCTCTGGAGGCTACGTCCCTTCCAGGCAGGATTCCTCTGTCAATGGGACTCAAGCAGCAAAAACCAGCTCATCCGCATAACAGCGGCCATAAGGGCTCCCTCTCTTGGTGGCTGCAGCAGAAAAACCTGCTTACGTGCCACTCCATCGCCCCCATCTCATGGGCCGTGGTGACCACCGATGCCAGTGGTACAGGATGGGGGGCCCACTACGAGTTGGAACTAGCACAAGGCAGGTGGAAGCCCTGCGCCCGCATTCCGGGCTCAAACATTCTGGAGCTACGTGCGGCCTTTCAGGCTCTTCAAGCTTTCAGTCATCTCCTGAAGGGGAAGGCAGTCCTTCTCAGGATGGACAATACTACAGCAGTTTCCTATGTGAAGAGGCAGGGGGGGACACGGAGCCCCACCCTGCTCCGAGAAGTGGAGCCAATCCTGTCGTGGGCCCAGAGGTATCTAGTCAACATCTCGGCAGTGTTTGTTCCTGGTGCCCAGAATGTTCAGGCGGATTTTCTCTCGAGGGTTCGATTAGACAATGCCGAATGGTCCCTCCACAAGGAGACATTCGAATGGATCCTGTCGTTGGGGTTACAGCCGGAGGTGGACCTCCCCCTGCAACTTCAAGATCGGGAGATACTACACCCGTAACTATTGCAGCCAGGCCTGCGGGACAGACGCCCTGACGGACAAGTGGGAATTCAGCAAGGCGTATGCCTTTCCCCCGTACCCGATCATCATGAGGTTCCTACGGAGGCTCCGGGCAGAGACGGTCGAGGTGGTGATGGTGGCCCCATACTGGCTGAACAGGCCGTGGTTTCCCTTTCTGACCCAACTGAGCACCCAATTCCCAGTACCCCTCCCCCTCAGACCAGACCTGTTATCTCAGGGGACAGTCCTACACCCCTGCCCAGCGGTCCTGAGCCTGACGGTCTGGTTCTTGAGAGGGGGAGGCTGGAAGCCCTCGGCTGCTCTAAAAGTGTTATCTCCACCCTCATGTGTTCAAGGAGAACGAGTACAAACAGGGTGTATGGAAGGATTTGGGCCAAGTTTGTGCAGTTCGCATCCGCTGTGGGGAAGTCTGCCAAGGATCCGGATGTCCAAACAGTCCTGGGATTCCTGCAGAAAGGCCTGGACCTAGGCTTGGCAGTTGGTTCACTGAGGGTTCAGGTCTCGGTGCTGTCAGCCTTCTCCGGGTCCACGTGGTCCTCTCACCCTCTGGTCCAGCAGTTCTTTAGAGAAGCAGCAAGACTTAGGCCTCAGAAGAAACCAAGATTCCTGAAGTGGGATTTACCTCTGGTACTGGACTCACTCTCGGCTGCAGCCGAACCAGCCTCAGTAAAGGAACTGTCCTTGAAGACCGCCTTCCTGGTGGCAGTAACGTCAGCAAAGCGGGTCTTGGAAATTGGTTCCCTCGGTCATAAAGAACCCTTCTTGTCCTTCTTTCCCGACAGGGTAGTGCTTATACCCATGCTCTGATCAAATCTGAAGGTGACATCGGTATTTCATGAGAATCAGGAAATTGTCCTGCCCACGTTCAGAGTGTCAGGAACTGGAAATGTACACCCGCTAGATGTGGGCGAGGTATTGAGGGAATACCTTCGAGTGACGTCCTCTTTTAGACGCTCAGAATATCTTTTTCTTCTGCACTCTGGAAAGAACAGAGGGGAACGGGCCTCTTCCAGGACAATAGCAGCCTGGATTGTCCAGGTGATCCAGCAGGCGTACAGGGCGAAAGGGTTGGCTCCTCCGGAGGCGGTGACTGCTCATTCCACTAGAGGTCTGGCGACATCCTGGGGCGCCGCTCGTCATGTGGCCCCAGAAGTGATTTGCAGGGCAGCGTCATGGGCCTCCATCAATACTTTCATGTCACATTACTGTGTCGAACCAGCCTCTTTGTCCTTTGTGAACTTTGGGCGTAGTATCCTGTCAGTTGACAGGGCAAATTAAAATTCTGTGTGTGAAGCATACCCTCCCGTGTGGTTTTGGCTAGTTATTTCCCACACGTAGGCTGCCATGGAGTCTGTCAGGAAAACTGAAAATTTCCTATCAAATACTTACCATATTTTTCCTTTCCTGATGGACTCCATGGCAGACGCAGTCCCCATCCATGAGTTAAGGAGTAGGCTAGTTACAGAACACGGTCTCTAGCCGAAGGCACGCATTTATGGGATTAGGGGTCCTATAGCATTGGAGAGGAGGCGGGGTTAACCCACACGTAGGCTGCCATGGAGTCCATCAGGAAAGGAAAATTACGGTAAGAATTTTCCATTTTTTTTCAAAATTGTCCTTTTTGTTTGTTTATAGAGCAAAAAATAAAAACCCCAGAGGTGATTAAATACCACCAAAAGAAAGCTCTATTTGTGGAAAAAAAGGACGTCAATTTTGTTTGGGCACGTCGCACAACCGCGCAATTGTCAGCTAAAGCGACGCAGTGCCGAATTGCAAATGGTGCTCTGGTCAGGAAGGGGGTAAATCCTTCCGGGGCTGAAGTGGTTAAATAGTTAATTTGGGCCAAGCTGGCCCAAACAAACTATATCCTTTACTAAGAAATGCAACTGCTGATAGCGCCGTTTAAATTGTATATAGCATCAGCTACATTCAGTATACATAAGAATGAAGTTTTTTTGTGAATGGCTGAACAGTAGAGGTGAGCGAACCCGGACTGTAAAATTCGGGATCGTACCGGACTTTGGGGTGTCCATGCCCCGAACCCGATCCCGGACATCAAAAAAAAGTCCGGGATCGGGTTCGGTATTCGGGTATTTTCGGCACCTTTTCTATAGCACCTGGGCAGCCAATCAACAAGCTTTTCACTAGTTTGCCCTACTACAACTGCATTAGGGCCAGGTTCCTGTTTGTGCTCTGAGGGACAGTTTATCGTTATAAAAACAACTACAACTGCATTAGGCCAAGGTTCATGTTTGTGCTCTGAGGGACAGTTTATCATTTTAAAAACAACTACAACTGCAATAGGGCCAGGTTCCTGTTTGTGCTCTGAGGGACAGTTTATCGTTCTAAAAAGAACAACTACTGCAATAGGGCCAGGTTGCGGTTGGTGCTCTGCGGGAGAGTTTATCGTTCTAAAAACAACTACTACTGCATTAGGGCCAGATTCCTGTTTGTGCTCTGAGGGACAGTTTATCGTTCTACAAACAACTGCAACTGCATTAGGGCCAGGTTCCTGTTTGTGCTCTGAGGGACAGTTTATCATTCTAAAAAACAACTACAACTGCATTAGGGCCAGGTTCCTGTTTGTGCTCTGAGGGACAGTTTATCGTTCTAAAAACAACTACTACTGCAATAGGGCCAGGTTCCGGTTGTTGCTCTGAGGGACAGTTTATCCTTCTAAAAACAACTACTACTGCAATAGGGCCAGGTTCCGGTTGATGCTCTGAGGGACAGTTTATCGTTCTAAAAACAACTACTACTGCAATAGGCCCAGGTTCCGGTTGGTGCTCTGAGGGAGAGTTTATCGTTCTAAAAACAACTACTACTGCATTAGGGCCTTGTTCCTGTTGGTGCTTTGAGGGAGAGTTTATCTTTCTAAAAACAACTACTACTGCAATAGGGGTTTCGTGGTTGTCCTTGTTCCGGGA
>BLSH010248974.1:1622154-1632173 GCA_018402905.1 Glandirana rugosa | reverse complement strand
GGGAGTTTCGTGGTTGTCCTTGTTCCGGGATAACGTCATCTTTCTAAAAACAACTACTACTGCAATAGGGCCTTGTTCCTGTTGGTGCTTTGAGGGACAGTTTATCGTTCTAAAAACAACTACTACTGCATTAGGGCCAGGTTCCTGTTTGTGCTCTGAGAGACAGTTTATCATTCTAAAAACAACTACAACTGCATTAGGGCCAGATTCCTGTTTGTGCTCTGAGGGACAGTTTATCGTTCTAAAAACAACTACAACTGCATTAGGGCCAGGTTCCTGTTTGTGCTCTGAGGGACAGTTTATCGTTCTAAAAACAACTACTACTGCAATAGGGCCAGGCTCCGGTTGGTGCTCTGAGGGAGAGTTTATCGTTCTAAAAACAACTACAACTGCATTAGGGCCAGGTTCCGGTTTGTGCTCTGAGGGACAGTTTATCGTTCTAAAAATAACTACAACTGCATTAGGGCCAGGTTTCTGTTTGTGCTCTGAGGGACAGTTTATCGTTCTAAAAACAACTACTACTGCAATAGGGCCAGGTTCTGGTTGGTGCTCTGAGGGAGGGTTTATCGTTCTAAAAACAATTGCTACTGCAATAGGCCCAGGTTCCGGTTGGTGCTCTGAGGGAGAGATTATCGTTCTAAAAACAACTACAACTGCATTAGGGCCAGGTTCCTGTTTGTGCTCTGAGGGACAGTTTATCGTTCTAAAAACAACTACTACTGCATTAGGGCCAGGTTCCTGTTTGTGCTCCGGGGGAGAGATTATCTTTCTAAAAACAACTACTACTGCAATAGGGCCTTGTTCCTGTTGGTGCTTTGAGGGAGAGTTTATCTTTCTAAAAACAACTACTACTGCAATAGGGCCTTGTTCCTGTTGGTGCTTTGAGGGACAGTTTATCGTTCTAAAAACAACTACTACTGCATTAGGGCCAGGTTCCTGTTGGTGCTCTGAGAGACAGTTTATCATTCTAAAAGCAACTACAACTGCATTAGGGCCAGGTTCCTGTTTGTGCTCTGAGGGACAGTTTATTGTTCTAAAAACAACTACTACTGCAATAGGGCCAGGTTCCGGTTGGTGCTCTGAGGGAGAGTTTATCGTTCTAAAAACAACTACTACTGCAATAGGCCCAGGTTCTGGTTGGTGCTCCGAGGGAGAGTTTATCGTTCTAAAAACAACTACTACTGCATTAGGGCCAGGTTCCTGTTGGTGCTCTGAGGGACAGTTTATCGTTCTAAAAACAACTACAACTGCATTAGGGCCAGGTTTCTGTTTGTGCTCTGAGGGACAGTTTATCGTTCTAAAAACAACTACAACTGCATTAGGGCCAGGTTCCTGTTTGTGCTCTGAGGGACAGTGTATCGTTCTAAAAGCAACTACTACTGCAATAGGGCCAGGTTCCGGTTCGTGCTCTGAGGGAGAGTTTATCGTTCTAAAAACAACTACAACTGCATTAGGGCCAGGTTCCGGTTTGTTCTCTGAGGGACAGTTTATCGTTCTAAAAACAACTACTACTGCATTAGGGCCAGGTTCCTGTTGTTGCTCTGAGGGACAGTTTATCCTTCTAAAAACAACTACTACTGCAATAGGGCCAGGTTCCGGTTTATGCTCTGAGGGACAGTTTATCGTTCTAAAAACAACTACTACTGCAATAGGGCCAGGTTCCGGTTGGTGCTCTGAGGGAGAGTTTATCGTTCTAAAAACAACTACTACTGCAATAGGCCCAGGTTCTGGTTGGTGCTCCAAGGGAGAGTTTATCGTTCTAAAAACAACTACTACTGCATTAGGGCCAGGTTCCTGTTGGTGCTCTGAGGGACAGTTTATCGTTCTAAAAACAACTACAACTGCATTAGGGCCAGGTTTCTGTTTGTGCTCTGAGGGACAGTTTATCGTTCTAAAAACAACTACAACTGCATTAGGGCCTTGTTCCTGTTTGTGCTCTGAGGGACAGTGTATCGTTCTAAAAGCAACTACTACTGCAATAGGGCCAGGTTCCGGTTCGTGCTCTGAGGGAGAGTTTATCGTTCTAAAAACAACTACAACTGCATTAGGGCCAGGTTCCGGTTTGTGCTCTGAGGGACAGTTTATCGTTCTAAAAATAACTACAACTGCATTAAGGCCAGGTTCCTGTTTGTGCTCTGAGGGACAGTTTATTGTTCTAAAAACAACTACTACTGCAATAGGGCCAGGTTCCGGTTGGTGCTCTGAGGGAGGGTTTATCGTTCTAAAAACAACTACTACTGCAATAGGGCCAGGTTCCGGTTTGTGCTCTGAGGGAGGGTTTATCGTTCTAAAAACAACTACTACTGCAATAGGCCCAGGTTCCGTTTGGTGCTCTGAGGGAGAGATTATCGTACTAAAAACAACTACAACTGCATTAGGGCCAGGTTTCTGTTTGTGCTCTGAGGGACAGTTTATCGTTCTAAAAACAACTACTACTGCATTAGGGCCAGGTTCCTGTTTATGCTCTGAGGGACAGTTTATCGTTCTAAAAATAACTACAACTGCATTAGGGCCAGGTTCCTGTTTGTGCTCTGAGGGACAGTTTATTGTTCTAAAAACAACTACTACTGCAATAGGGCCAGGTTCCGGTTGGTGCTCTGAGGGAGAGTTTATCCTTCTAAAAACAACTACTACTGCAATAGGCCCAGGTTCCGGTTGGTACTCTGAGGGAGAGTTTATCGTTCTAAAAACAACTACTACTGCATTAGGGCCTTGTTCCTATTGGTGCTTTGAGGGACTGCTCCACAAGGTACAACATGTTGTGGACTGCCAAACTATTGGCATTGTCTACATTATGTTTTGCGAATGTGGGGCATTTTATATAGGTAAGACTAAACGCCAATTCTGGCGGCGTATTAAAGACCATATTTATTATGGTAACAAAAATATACTATCAACACCAATAGGGAGACACTTGGGCTTGTATCATGATAATAGTACAGAAGTGGTTCGGTTCGCCGCCTTGGAAAGGATCCTAGAGAATCCCAGAGGGGGAGAATATGATAAGATCATACTCCAACGTGAAACACATTGGATCTACTCCCTTAAGGCCACTGAAAAACCCGGCCTCAATGAATCACTCAGTTACAAACCCTTTCTATAGCAATTATAATCCAGTTAAGTGGCCTTGCCTGCCTCCTGCTGTCCACTATATGGAATAAACTTGTTATATTTCCCTCTCTGGCTGGTCATGTACCCTCTATGATATCCATCACTAGCTGCACCAGATGGAGACACAGCCCCCGCTCACATAAACACCATACACACGTTAAAATTGGATATGTTAATTGTGCAAATTGCATTTTTTTATTGCTGTAGTATAGACTGCACGTGGTTCTTTTCACTCCTTCCCTTTTTGGGTATACATCATTTGGGGCAGGCATATGCGTCTCACACACCCTCTGGGTGTGTTGTGAATGGGTGTTTGGCGGGTGCGGCGGCTGGGGGATCTGGGACAAGCTCTGTCCTGGCTATCTCCCATTCGTTTTTGCGCTTGCCTCCTTTGCCCTTCCTTGCAGACTGCGCGCTCTCATATGAGCATGCGCCGCCTGTTGAGACGCACGTCGCGCCGCGTGTGGGCGTCGCAGCCTAGTGACGTCATACGCCGCCCAATGGGACGGCGCACACGCGGCGCGATGGGGGATAAAATCCAGGCGCCCATTTGGGACGCATCCAGCAGCATCTCTCGCCATTCCTGTATATTTGGGCATTGTATACCTTTGTTACCAGGAGTTTTTCTGTTTTTTATTTTATTTTTATTTTTTATTATTTTTCGTCTTCTATTTATTCTTGTTTTTTGGTTTTCCTCAATAGCTACGGTTGGATTTACAAAATCAATGAATATACAAAAGTGAAAACGGCTTGACCGTACCACCTTATGTATAGCAACCCTAGGTAATGTACTAGGTTCCTTAACCATAAAGAACTATACACACATTTATAGACAAATACCCTTTTATAGCGGTTTACTTTTACTAAATTATACCTAGATATCCTTGTGCTGGATTAGCCTGTCTTTTGGTCTCCTGTGCCTGCCCCCCTGATGTTTACAGTCCAATTGGGGAAGTGTGAACCACAAGTAAAGCAGTCATGGTAAATGTAGGTGAATATAGACAATATGATTAATACTTAATGAAATATGATATTGATATTTATAAAGAATAGTATGTCATTTTCTGCATTTATATTTCATAGTTTGAAGAGAAATAAGGTCCAGAAGAAGCACACTGGTGCAAAACGCGTCGACCTCCTCTTCTCATGCCTATCCATGCAAATTGGTTTGGTAGTTGTATCATTTCTGATTTATGTGGAATCACCATTTCCCTATTATTTTATGTATTTTCCATGTATTGTTTGTAATATATAATCTTTGTATTAACTGTCTATAAGACATTGCAACGTGTCTTTTTAATACGATTTAATAAATATATTTTATTCAAACCCATCAGTTTCATGAGTGCCGGTAAAGTCCATTAATTAACCTAGTCACCTGACACGAGTAGTCGTGTTTAACTTTTTCTCTGTTTTTTTTAATATGTCTCAATATTTTGGGGGCTACCCCAAATCTAAAAAAATACCAATCAAACAAAAAACAGTGTTGGTTACCTCCTCATCCTCTTCCTCCTCCTCCACCACCGTCACTTCCGCCTACACTGCCACGGTCACGGCCTAGTCAACCTCTAGGCTCCTACTCCACATCCACCTCCTCCTCCCATTTTTATTTTTTTTTGTTGATTTTAAGTTATTTCCCTATCCACATTTGTTTGCAGGGCACTTGTCCTACTCTTAGCCCCATTTTGCTTCCTTTTGCAGCCTTCTAGCCCTTTCCATTACTTTTTTTAGCCATTTTTGTGCCCAAAAGTTCAGGTCACCATTGACTTCAATGGGGTTCGGTGTCCGGGGTCAAGTTCGGATCGAGTTCGGTACCCCACCCGAACAGTTTCACGAGGTTCTGCCGAACCCAACGAACTCGAACATCCAGGTGTCCGCTCAACTCTACTGAACAGTGTTCAGCCCAACTCAATTTTGTTTCAGGAATGGGGTGAGAAGTCCCTTTGCTGCTGCCAGAACATGGCAAAACGCGTTCTGTGCCGATACTGGGTCCATTCACCTCTGGTGTTTGCTCTGGGCAGTCAGGTCTCCCTTATACAGCAGCTATCTCTGATTTGTTCTCAGGCTCTGAAAAACAAAGTGGTCATAGCAGCTCCAGCTCCAACGGCTCTACTCCTGGCAGAGCTCTTTGTGTCCTTACGAGCTGCTCACCATCTCCACCTGTCAGCGGCACATGAGAACTCAGCTTCCAAGCAGCTTGTGGATTTCATCTGTCAGTGACTCTAGCCAGGGACTACAGATAATCCTGATATGCCTGTATATTGCTTCACCATATGAGTGCATAGTCTTTACATGCTTTTATTATTTTTACAATAAATTGACTAACTATACTATTTTGGTCCCCAGGCGCTTCTCCCCCTCCTCCTTGTTTTTTAAGTGCATACATCAGGCCCCCCCATGTCAGTACTGCCGATGTTAAAGAAAAATACCTGCAAGGCATAATGGGCTATTAAGCATTGCATACTAGCACATTATGAAGTACTCACTTTGGAACAAAGCCCTCCAGCTCTGCAAAGTCACCGTTGAGAGGGCCGACATGTTCCTCCCTGTTTTCCTTCCGAGTTCGCGAGCTCCGGCTATGATTGGCTAGAGCCGCGATAACGTCACTCCCACACTGTGCAAGTTTAGGAGATATTCACAGTACCCGCACCACAGCAACCCGACTTGTTTTAAGTTTTTTAGTTTCTTTCTCTTCTTTGATAATTGTTTCTCTTAGTACTCTTTAGAAACATCTCTCTCCTAGTAACATTTTTGTATTAAGATTGCTAATAACGGTGACCATTTTCTGGTAGCTCACAGCTCAAATCTACCGTGGCAGCCATTTTCCAGTCCGCAAGAAAATGGCTGCCAGTATAGATTTAAGCTGTGAAATACTAGAAAATGGCCACCACTATAATGATTATCATCAGACTATTTAAGGACAGATTCTAAGCCATTCATTAGCCCCTGATGAAGGCATGTGGTGCGTGACGTAATGGCATACCGTTAGGGGTTTGATACCCGTGGACTATATGCACTTATACCTTTTGAAAAAGTGATTAAAATGAGCTGCTTTTAATTCAATAACCTTTTAAAAAACTTTATCACACCATGGAAAGTCTCTTTTACGTTTATAACCTAAACAGACATCGAGTGGGACTTCCAGGATTACATAAGTGGATACACCACTTTATCATAGAGATAAGCCAGGCAGACCAGTGGAGGAGCCCTAGAGGCGAGTTGAGGTACACAGAGCACCAGGAATAGATACCATTAAATGCTGTTACCTTACAGCAGTAAGGCGAGATGCTAGGGGACACCTAGGTGGCATAACATGGGAAAGAAGAGACATTCACCCAGCATTCCATTCTTTCGACACGGTGAAGGGACACTCTGTCCAGTTAAAGCATGGCAACAGACTGCACTGATTACAATGATTTTTTGGACTTGCAAAATTGTACAATTTTTCATTTATAATTTTGTTTCTTATACACCAGTCACAATATATTGGTGGATATATATTACTGGCACTGTTTGTCTATTTTTGGTTTTATGTGCACAAGCACTGTTTACTATATTTGTCACTATTTGATATGTGGACACAAATGTATGACATTCAGCTCTTATGTAGCTATTCTACATGCAGTTTGTACAGCATTTACAGCAGCCAAATTTCTTTGTAAAAGAAATGACCTGTTTGGGCCAGCTTGTCTTAAAGTGGTTGTATCATCAAAAATGTAACTTATCTACAGCTAAGCCTATAATAAGGCTTACCCGTAGGTAAAATGGACATCTCCTAAACCTATATATTCCCACTGCAAACAGCCACTGACGTCATGGCGCATGCACAGTGGTGTCGAAGGCCCGGTGCATAGCGCCAGACCTTGCCAGAAAGTCTGCCGTAAAGACGGGTTCCAGCACGTATGCGTGAGAGTGTCATCTCGCGGCTCCGGCCACTCACAGCGCTAGAGCCGCGAACCCAAAAGGATCCACGGAGGGAAGATAAAAGCTCCCTCTTCAGGGACCGGGCGGACCTGTTGAAGCTTCATTCTGGGGTAAGCATTTCATAATGAGCTAGTATGCGATGCATACTAGCTCATAATGCCTTTGCCTTGCAGGTTTTTCTTTTTAAGGGGATACAACCACTTTAAACAAACTATTTAAAGTAACAAAGCCTGGAACTAGGCTTTAAGCTTTTCCTCAATGTAAAGTTTTCTCACATTGCATAGTTAGGATATGTGGTCATGCAGATCTTGCTAGATTCTTAAAAAAAATTGATTCCAGCACTGGGTGCATGAAGCTGACTCTAAGGGGAGAGATTACCTCATTAGGATTTTAAATATTGTAGGCAGATAGAGGGTTATGTAACCCATAAGCTTTCACTCAAAACTAAATGCCACATCAGTGTAAGGTGTCCGTTTATGAAACAGAGACGAGCTGAGATCTTGAGGATCACGGCTGATCTCTCAGGTGTACCAGTTTATGAAGCTGAGATGAGGAGTGGAAAACATGTTCTTCACTTCTCATCACAAGACACACCCTTCTGTCATTCACTTTTACACAGATGACCGGTTTATGAAGGTGAGATCTGAAGATCTCACTGGCCATCTCTGTAAAATATCTCCGTCCCAGATTCACCAGCTCAGAGGTGGAGAATTTGGGTGTGAAGCTGCAGTGATGTGAGGAAAAAGGCCTTTTTCTTCCTAATATCAGCACCAGCAAGGTTAAGGATTGATATAAATAATAACTATATATGTTTATGTGTATAGTTGTGTTATATATATATATATACACACACACACACACTATTTATAATATATTGTCTTTCAGGACTCATTCACATCTGAGCAATGCAGAATTGTTGGCAGAATTGGGCAATTCATGGCACAGTTCCAAATTGCACTAAAATTGTATCAAAAATATGTACTGCATTTTTGGGTGCCATTCATTGCTAATGACACCCCAAATGCAGCTAGCAGACATGCATTTTGCCACACATTTTGTCCTTTCACAAATATGCTACCAACGCGCCAATATGCAAATTGAGAAAACGCTTAACGCTGCATGTCCAAAAAAGATTCAATTTTGCTTTTTGGGCCTGTCTTTATGTGCATTTTGGTGCAGTTTTTTAATGCGCGTTTTGCTACTTTTAACAACACACATTTTGGCGTGTTTTTTAAACACATTTTAGCACATTCTCATGTGCATTTTGGTGTTTTTTTAACATGTATTTTGGCTAATGTTTTACCTGCGGTTTTGTGTGCATTCTGGAAATACATGCAAAATGCATGTGGTCTTAATGGTACCCCAAAAGTGGCCAGCAGATGTGTTGTTTGCAACAATACACATAAAAACTAAATTAAAATGCACATTAAAAAGTGCCAAAATATGTACTAAAAGAAGTGCCAAAATGTGCATTACAAACTACACCGAAATGCATTTTAAAATAACCTGTGCCAAAATGTGCATTAAAGCACCAAAATGTGTGTTTAGAAAAGCACCAAAATGGCCAGTAAAAAAAATCCACACCAAAACGTCATGTTAAAAAGCAGCAAAATTTGCGTAAATAATGCCAAAATGTGCAACAAAAATGGGCCAAAATACACATTTAAAAATATGCCAAAATGTGCTTAAAAACTGTTTTAAAAAATCACCAGTGATCAGTGCTTATTATTCTCATGTATTTACATGGTCTTTTTAAACTTTGGTTTCACCTATTAAACTCAGCTGCTCTGTAATCACACACAGGTATCTCACCCAGATGACAGGCACCCCTCCCCCTTCTACACAGATCTCGGGTGTACTCAGAGGAAAAACTTTGCCTCTCTTCTCCTTCTGAGAAGAAATGTTCTCCACTTCATAAACAGGGTGCTAGTGGAGATGATTTTTCTCAGAGAATTGCTGAGAACTGAAATGAGAGAAATTATCTCTGTTTGATAAACGCACACCTTAATGTACACTTTAACCACTTACCAACCGGAAGGTTTTCCAGCTTTAGGACCAGAGCACTTTTTGCGATTTGGCGCTGCGCCGCTTTAACTGACAACTGCGCAGTCGTGCGACGTGGCACCCAAACAAAATTTTTGTCCTTTTTTCCCACAAATAGAGCTTTATTTTGGTGGTATTTGATCACCTCTGCGTCATTTCTGATCGTCGCTGTAAACAAAAGAGCGACCATTTTGCAAAAAAACCCACATTTCTTACTTTTTGCTAAAATTCAAATCCAAAAAAATATATAAAAAAACATTTTTTTTCACCGTTTTTGATAAAAAAAATCGCAATCGGCGTTTATTGATTGGTTTGCGCAAAAGTGGCCGCGTTTACGGATGGTGAGAATTAATTTCTGGGGTTTTTATTTATGTTATTTTTTTTTTACTAGTAATGACGGCGATCTACGATTTTTAGCGGTACTGCGATATTGCAGCGGCCATGTCGGTCATTTTTTACACTTTTTTGGGACCAATGACATTTATTCAGCTATCAGAAATGTAAATGTCCACTGATTACCGTATAAATGTCATTGGCAGTGAAGGGGTTAACCTGGGGGGGGGAGCTAGGGGTTAACTGTATTCCCTAGGTGTGTTCTTACTACTGGGGGGTTGGGCTAACATGGGCATGAGAGATCTAACTGATCCCAGTGACAGGGATCAGTAGATTACCCATGCCCCTACTAACAGAGCGGGGAACCGCCTTGTTTACATCTGTCTCTCCCCATTCTTTGCCTGTGGTCGCTCATCGCGGCTCGCCAGCGGACATCGGGTCCGCCCGAGCCGCGGGCACACTCCTCAGGAGTGTGGCGCGCGCCCCCTAGCGTCTGTTCGCAGATCGCCGTGTTTTTACGGCGATTCACCCTCAGTATCTAGACTGCCACCGTGATAACACTGCAGGCGTTCGGGAAGTGGTTAAAGCACTCTAATGCTCCTATTGAT
>BLSH010248974.1:1520926-1591227 GCA_018402905.1 Glandirana rugosa | reverse complement strand
CCACATACCAAGGAGGGGCCAAAATCCATTTCACAAGATTTGATAAAGGTCTACCTGTGTGTCACTTTAAATGAAACCGGAAATAAGTGCACATCTGTTCTGCAAACTTATTTAAAGTCTGTGTGTCACTTTAAATGAAACCGAGAATAAGTGCACATCTGTTCTTCACACAGAACATCTGTTCTTCACACAGAACATCTGTTCTGCACACATCTGGAAATAGTTTAGAACACTTTACCTAATACCGGGAGGAACCATACACCTGTTCTTCACACATCTGGAAATAGTTTAGAACACTTTACCTAAAACCGGGGAGGAACCATACACCTGTTCTTCAAACATCTGGAATCTGTGTGTGAAACTACAGCATAGAGAAGAACAGGCATATGGTTTCGCTCTTCACACACAGTTTGCAGATGTTTGAAGAACAGTGATATCATTAAATCACTGCTCATTTAAAAATGTTTTTTACATACTCTTTTTTTCATTGATACATGTCTCCCAGGGCAGTACCCGGACCCCATAACCATTGTATGCCTAATTACTTGCATATAAGCCTTCAAAATGGGCATTTTTTATTTTTCCAGTTCGGGTCCTATAGACTTCAATGGGGTTCATTATTCGGTTCCGAACATTTGCGATGTTTGAAAGTTCGGCCAATCTCTACCCAACAGTTCATAATCCTGGTATGTGCCTGCTATACAATGTAGTTGTATGAAAAAGTATCCTACTCTCTTTTTATTGCTTCCTTTTTGTGAAACCCCAGGTGTTCCTGCCAGTCCCTCTGCTTTCCTATTAAAAATGGACCACACTAAGCAGGAGAACACACCATGGTCAGTTCTCTAGCTATGTTGGGAGCTCAGTGGAGTTTATTTACTAAAACTGGTGCACAAAATCTGGTGCAGATTTGCATAGTTGCCAATTAGCTTCCAGGTTTTATTGTCAAAGCTTAATTGAACAAGCTGAAGTTAGAAACTGACTGGTTACCATGCACAGCTGCATCAGTTTCTGTGTACACCAGTTTTAGTAAATCTTCCCCAGTGTGCTCTTCTCCAATGATCGGACTTGTTTTGACACCTCCCTGCACAGCTTCTCACTGGGAAGATCAGTGTGCTGCTATTTCCTCTCCCTTAGTTCTTATGCAGCTGAGAACAAAGGATATATGATCCCTTATAAAAAAGGGAAAACAGGTATTTATAATGTGTGTGCGTGTGTGTGTGGTGTGTGTGTGTGTGTGTGTATATATATATATATATATATATATATATAGTGGGAGATTAGCTCGTGTGGATCAACTTTCCTGAGGAAAATAGCATGCAGGCAACTTTCTTTAAAATCTGGCGGCTTGCCAGGTTTATTTACAAAATAGGTTTGCAGGTTATAAAACAGAGAAAGCAGCAAATAAGACCTTGCCGTCCGGCACTAAGCTGAAGAGTATAGTTTCCTCACTATATGGTGTGGGGCTGGCCCCGACACCCACAAAAACATAAGTCAAAATGCAAACCTTGTCTTTTTAAAGTCCAAACAGACACAGAGCTCCCTAAGATCCCCTCTGAGTTCCAGGTCAGAGCTCAAGTGAGATTTCTTCCTGACTATTTAAGCCACCTGCTGGTGGACTCCAGTGAACCACAAACTCCGGAACGGAACAAGCCCTACCACGGGGGGCTGGTAAAATCCGGACCAGACTCTGTTTAATCCAATCCAAATGAACGCATACGAGGCAACAGGTATTGTACATCTACCACTTCGCTGCGCATACCGTCACATATCCTCCCCCTCGGCTCAAGTCCCTGAGCCTGAGCAACTGTCACAACCATGCAGTGGACCCGGGAGAGGACATCTGCATTATTCTGGAGTCTTCCCACCTGTTATTTCACTGTAAACTTAATTGGCTGTAGGGCCAGGAACCACCTAGTCATCCGACTACGTTTCTCCCTGTTGTCACACATCCACTTGAGGGGAACATGGTCGGTGAATAGCCTAAACTACCTTCCTAAGAGGTAGTACTTCAGTGCCTCTAAGGCCCACTAGATAGCCAGGCACTCCTTCTCCACAATGGCATAGTTCCTTTCATACCTGTTAAGCTTCCTGCTTAAGTAGACAACTGGGTGCTCCTCACTGTCTCTGATCTGGGACAGAACAGCACCTTGTCCCACCTCAGAGGCATTCGTCTGCACAACAAACTCCTTTGTGAAGTCCAGGGTCACTAGCACTGGTTGTACACAAAGGACCTGCTTCAACTTCTGGAATGCCTTCTCAGCTTTGGGATTCCACTTAACAATGCCCTACCCTCTCCCCTTCATCAGATTGATCAGAGGGACAACAATGGTGGCAAAGTCGGGTATGAACTGTCTGTAATACCATGTAATCCCCAGGAAGGCATGAACCTCTTTTTTATTCACCAATTGGGGCCATTTTTGAATTGCCTCGATCTTATTGGTCTGGGGCTTGATCAGTCCCAGACCAATAACATAACCAAGGTATTTGGCCTCTTCCAGGCCTATGGCACACTTTTTTTGGGTTGGCTGTTAAACCTGCTACCCTAAGAGAATCTATGACTGCTTGTACTCGGGGCAGATGCGATTCCCAATCCGGACTGTGGATGGCCACATCATCCAAATAAGCGGCTGCATAGGGGCCTCAACATTTTGTCCATCATTCCCTGGAAGGATGCAGACCAAATGGCATTTGCTTGTACTGGCCTCCCATCTAGCCTCAGGTATTTGGTAGGGTTTTATATTTATGGGGACCCCTTGTTTTCGTAATTATGTCATGTTGTAGTACGGTGGTCAGTCCAGGTAGGGGAGAAAAAAAGTCTCTATTTTTACTGATAAATTCCTTAGCTTCATTTTGTTGTGTCAGTGGCAAGGACAGTTATGGGGATGTCCGGGGTCATGGATAGCTTGTCCTCTTGAGGAGTGGGCACTTCCAATAAACTATCTCTGTCTTTTCACGGTTTTAAGAGATTCACATGGTAAATTTGCTCAGGTTTCCTTTTCCCTGACTGGTAAACTTTGTGGTTCACTTCCCCTACTCTTTCCCTAATCTCAAAGGGACCCTGCCACTTTGCTAGGAATTTAATTGCAAAGTCTGGGTTTTGGCACCCCGATTATAAACCTTCTCTGGGCTTCCTGGGCTCGCTCCATATGCTCTCGCACCAGGGGCAGGACTGCTGCAATTCGATCCTGCATCAAGGAAATATGCTCGATGACGCTCCTATATGGGATGGCCTCTCCTTCCCACATCTCATTTGCGAGATCTAGCAGATCCCTGGGATGTCTACCATACAAGAGTTAGAAGGGGGAATACCCCGTAGACGCATGTGGAACCTCTCGTATGGCAAACATGAGATACAACAGCAACATATCCCAATCTCTCCCATCTTTTTCCACTACCTTTTTCAACATGCTTTTGAGGGTTTTATTAAACCTCTCCACAAGTCCATCCGTTTGGGGGTCGTAGACCGAGGTACGGAGATGGGAGATTTTATACAACCTGCACAATTCCTTGGTTACATGGGACATAAACGGGGTGCCCTGATCGATTAAAGCCTCATACACACGGGACGACGATAGCATTCAACACGTCATACTCACGACCGTTGTATGCGAAATCGATCATTTGTTTGCGCGCTTTCAACAGTCGAACATACGACGGTCGTACATGGGAGTTGTATGAGCAGACTACAAAACTTGGTCGTACCAACAAGCTTGCATACGACCGTTGTATAGTGTGTAGAGCAGTTGGGTACAACAAGTTGTATTGTGCTAAACACGCATGCGCCAAGTCCACTTCAACTAACACGAAATTAGATGAAGGAGCCCAAAGGGTGACGCTACGATACCAGCACTTCCTCTTTATACGCTCGTTCGCGTCATCACGTTCGGCCGGCCGCAAGTTGTATGTACGACCGTCGGGTGCACGTCAGTATGCTATTTACATTATGCAACATACGATTTGCGACGATCGTACGTACGATCGTTGTCCCGTGTGTACCGGGCATAAGACCTCTTTAGGGATCCCCACCCGAATAAACACCTGGACCAACTCCCTGGCGATAGTCTTAGCAGAGGTGTTCCGCAACGGTATGGCTTCCGGATAGCGGGTTGCATAATCTAGTATTACCAGGATGTGCTGGTGTCCCCGGGCAGACTTTACTATGGGTCCCACGAGATCCATGCCAATTCTTTCGAAAGGCACTTCAATTATGGTCAGTGGAACAAGTAGACCAGAAAAATGGGGTGAGGGTGCAGAGAGTTGACACTCATGGGTAGGATTCACAATATTCTCTGTCATCTGAATGCAACCAGAAGAATCTCTGGGTTATTCTCTCCCTGGTCCTATCCATACCCAGATATCCCCCCATTACATGTCCATGGGCTAGATCTAGCCCCATCCTGTGAAAGGGTTTGGGAACCACCACCTGATACAACAAATTATTTTTAAGAGCCATGTAGGGAAAAGACACCCCCCCAGTTAGGGTCCACAGGTTCCCCATCCATCACATGACATCCCGTAGTTGCTCTGTACAGTCCTCTCTCCGGACCTCTAAGTCAGGTACTACATTAGATTCACTCTTACGGTCAGGGTCAGAGACATTTTCTGGGTCATTAGCCCCCAGCTGAGAGCTATCGTCCAGCTCCTCTGGCTTCCCAGCCAGTACAGGAAAAGGAAGAGGGTCTCCTCCCTCCTTGGTCCTGCCACCAGTCTCCCCTTCCATTTGGCAAAAAGGGTCTGGTGAGAGTTCCCGTGCTCCCGCAGCAGGGGAGCTCTATCCTCCAGACTCCCTGTGCCTTCATGTGTGTGCTGTAATATGCATTTTTTTGTCTGTTGGTCTTACAAGAAGCACCATGAGTTGGATAGGGTGTTCCCCCCCAAATATGTATCTTTTTGGTAGTCACGAGTGTCTCCATTGGTGCAAATGACCCCGACAGTGCTAGGGTGTAACCTTGCAGGATTTACACAATTGCTTTTTACCAATGTTACCACACTATCAGAGAGAGTCAAGCAGTGCAGTGACTGGTTTCCCATCAACAAAAATCACACACATTTGCTTGTGACTTGAACATGATGCTGTATATGCAACATGTGCAAAAAGAGAAAGGCGCCTATTCACATGAGTATAATCACATTGCATGGGCTCATCATTCAGGGGACAATTGGCAGCAATATGGCCCAATGCATGGTATCAGTAGCACTGTATATACCCAGTCCTCTCAAGGGTCCCCGAGACCTTTCTGGCTTCTTTGGCCAGTCTCCAGGTCTAGAGCCCACAGTCTCTTTAGCCATAGCAGTCTTATAAAACTTCCCCACACCCTTGAACCCTGGAACAGTCTCACTAGGTCAGCGATCTTTCACCCCTAGATACATTGGAGTGGGGCACAGAAGGGTGCAACAAGTCCTTAGCAGCAGTGTATCGCTCCACGAGGTCCACAAGTTGGTTGGCGGTTTTGGGGTCCCCATGACTGACCCATTTCCTAAAAGCAGCAGGGAGCACACATAGATAGTGGTCCATGACCACGCGCTCCACAATCTGGGGTCCTAGCAAAGTCTCCAGCTGTAGCCACTTCCTGGTAGGTGGACCAGGTCAAACATCTGTGAGCAGGGTGGCTTGTCGGTGCAGTAGGTCCACTGATGCACCCATTGGGCCCTGGGCCTTATCTGGTTCCAGATCAAAGCATGCTTCCTGGTGTATACTGGTCAAGAATGATACTAACCGTCCCACCCACTGTTCTTTTGGCCATCCTTCGCAAAGAGCGTCTCTTTCAAAAGTTGTGAGATATGCCTCCACATCATCCGCAGGTGTCATCTTCTGCATGTGGTAAGAGGCGCGTACCAAGTTTGGTTCCACTGTCACCAGAGGTGTGGGCCACTTCTTTAATTCCAGCAGGGCCTCTGCAAACTGTTGGTTCATCTGCTGTTGTGCTGGGATAGCTTGGCGACTTTCCTCCCGCTGTGCTCCAGCGGTCTGGCCACTTTCCTCCTGCTGGGCTTCAGCGTGCGACCCGGAGGTTGGTTTCCTGCAGAGTCGCCTGTTGTGCTGCAGCAGCCTCTGTGACCTGACGGTTGTTTTCCCACTGAGCTGCATTGGCTTGCAGCAGGGCCTTCAGCATTTCCTCCACCTTGGAAAGGTGGCGGCTGAACTCCACCATGTTGGAGATTAGATCGTGGGGATCAATTTTCCTGAGGAAAATAGTCAGCGTGCAGTTATCTTTATTTAACCACTTCAGCCCCAGAAGGATTTCCCATGCTAGGACCAGAGCACTTTCTCCCTTTGCCTTTCAGGACAGCAGCATGGAGAGAGCGCAGTTCTTTTAGGAAACACTGCCGTGTCAATGCCACTTTAAAATCGGCCGCTTCCACCATGCCGTCAGTCTTAGTGTTTCCTCTGCCATGCTGGAGGCGCTGCTGGGGAACCAGAGGAGGAGCTGTCTTGTGGAAAGGTGGCTACCTCCGGTGTGTTTGTTTTGGTGCATTAATGACCAGCCTAGCAGCCTCCCAGTATGAGAGGAGGAATGCTCTGGTGTCCCTTCCTTCACCAGCTCACAGGAGTAATGGTCCGGCTGGGGGTTCTCGCTCCATGCGTCTGGGAGCTGCGGGTGGTATGTTGCATGCTGGAGACGGCATGTCAGATCCGGATCCTGGGCAGTGAAAGACACTGAATCTGGGGGGTGGAACTTCCAGCTGGGCATGGCGGCGAGTGGTTCTGGCAGCCCGAGTGCAGGAGGAAGGGGAGGGTCTACTGGCAGTGGCTTCCTTCCGGCCCTCAAGCGCAGGGATGCCGGAAAGAGGGAATATTTTAAAAGGAAACAGCACTACGGAGTCCTGTGGCGCTGCAATGGAAGAGCAGACCACTGGGGCAGCGGATGCAGGCGCTCAGAACCCCGGCCAGACCCAGGTAAGAGAGTTGCTCTGGCACTTGCCTCGGTTACTCACTGGGTGATTTTTGTCTGTGTGACTTTCCTTCCAATGGAAGCCTGCAGCTGACCATCCAGGGTACTTCCCTTAGGACAGGTCGGCAGGATTAGAAAGCTATTATTGGTTTCTGGGTCTCCCTCTTGGTGTCTTTCTCTCTTGAATAGGTTGCTAAGTCGCTGCTCTTGGTTGTGTGTTTTAGGCAAAGGCCACTGCCAAATCAGAGAGAGGGTCTGGGAAAAAATGCCCTGCTTTCAAAAACCAAAAGGGAATCCTGGCTAAAACCACTCTGCATGTCTTGCATTGCGGGGCTGGTCAAGGAGGAGACTGCACAGGAATGCAGGGAACTCCTTTCATCGGTTAGGAAGGAGCTGGCGGAGATGCTGGGGTTAGTGCCTTCAATGATGCAGAAGCAAAGGTCCACCCAGAACCAGAGCTCCCATTCCGAACCTCATCCCTCTTCTTTCTGACAAGAAGGACAGGAAGAGGAGTCAGAGGAAGAGAGAGAAAGTGTCCAGCCCTCTGTATGGGAATCAGAGGACGAGGAATTTGAAGAGGATGTTAAAGTGTCACGATACAAACTTTCTCTTGAGGAGGTAGAAGACCTTCTAAAGGCTGTTTATACCACACTAGAAATAAAGAAAGAGAAGACCCAGTTGTCAGTGCATGACAGAATGTATCAAAGCCTGGAGGGAGCAAAACAGAGAGTCTTTCTGGTCCATAAGGTATTAACAGAGACCATTAAAAAAGAATGGAAGGAAAAAAGAGTCAATTTTTTTCCCGTTCTCTCAAAAGGATATTTCCATTCAAGGAAGACAAGTCCTGTGTGTGGAACAGAAAACCGAAAATCGATGCGGCATTTTCTCAGGTCTCAAGGAAAACTGACCTAGCCTTTGAGGACATGGGCATCCTTAAAGATGTTATGGATAAAAGAGTGGACACTCTACTGAGAAAGGCTTGGGACTCCTCTTTATCCAATTTAAAGCCCGCTATGGCATCCACGGTGGTCGCAAGAAACATGGAATTGTGGATAGAAAAGCTCAGAGGGCATGTGGAGGCAGGTACTCCCAAGAAGGATTTATTAGAATCATTTCCTATGCTCCTTAAGGCAGTCAAGTACATGGCTGAAGCCTCAGCTGAGTCGGTCAGGATGACAGCTAGGTGTTCGGCCCTGGTTAATTTGGCCAGAAGAGCCTTATGGCTCAAACTTGGTCAGGGAATTCGCCCTGACCTAAGCTTTGTGGGATACCCTTTATTGGAGATTTGCTTTTCGGTCCGGAGTTGGAATCTATTTTGGACCGCACAGCAGATAAAAAGTAAGCATTTCCACAGGAGAAAAAGGTGGTCTCATTGAAGAAAATTTTTTGTCCTTTTCAGCAAACCTACAAAGATAAGCACCAGAAGCAGAAGAAGACCTGGACCCCCCAGAGGGGTAGAGGCAGGGGAGGAGTGCTTTTTAGAGCCCGTCAACAAGGGGATAAAAAGCAATGACTTTTGGAGATTATTCTCCAAATCATTTGGTCCGGTGCCTTCGGGCCCGGGAGAGGAAATCTTTCATACCTTGGATGTCAGACGATGCCTTCTAAAGTATCTAGAGTTGACGGAATACTTCAGGAAGTCAGCTTCCCTGTTTGTTTTGTCCTTTGGAGCCCACAAAGGGGAGAAGTCATCAAAAAGCACTCTGGGTAGATGGCTAAAACAGGCCATCAAGGAAGCCTATCAGGCTATGGGTAAGGAACCTTCGGAAGGGATAATGCCCCACTCTACTAGGGCAGTGGCAGCATCCTGGGCAGAGAGAGCAGGAGCCTCGCCAGAACATACCTGTAAAGCCGCCATGTAGTCTAGCTTCTCCACGTTTATAAAGGATTATAGTCTGGATCTTCTTACAGCAGCAGATCATTTATTTGGCAGGAAAGTCCTGCAAGCGGTGGCCCACCCTGAAGTAAGTGCTTGGTTATCATCTCCATGGTGCTGTCCTGAAAGGCGAAGGGAGAAAAACCTTAGTTAGACTTACCGGTGACAGTATTTCTATGAGCCTTCCAGGACAGCAGCTACTTCCCTCCCTAGGTTTGATGAGTTTGTGTAATTCTGGCGTGTTTGGTTTTTTTTTTTTTGTCTTCCAGCATGTCCTAGGAATAGTGGTGTTTAACTGACGGCATGGTGGAAGCGGCCCCTTTTAAAGGGGCGTTGACATGGCAGTGTTTCCTGAAAGAGGTGGAGCTGCGCTCTCTCCATGGTGCTGTCCTGAAAGGCTCATAGAAATACCATCACCGGTAAGTCTAACTAAGGTTTTTTTGCGATTCGGCACTGCATCGCTTGAACTGACAATTGCGCGGTCATGCGACATTGTACCCAAACGAAATTTGCGTCCTTTTTTCCCACAAATAGAGCTTTCTTTTTGTGGTATTTGATCACCTCTGTGTCATGTCTGATCACCGCTATAGACAAAAAAAGAGCGTTGATTTTGAAAAAAAACCCCAATATTTCTTACTTTTTGCTAAAATACAAATCCAAAAAAAAAAAATCAAAAAACAAATGTATTCATCGGTTTTGGCCAATTTATATTCTTCCTCATATTTTTGATTAAAAAAATCGCATTTGGCGTTTATTGATTGGTTTGCGCAAAAGTTGCGATTCGTGGGACGCTGCCATTCTGAAGCAGTTAGTGGACGCGAGCCGGTCAGGAACCGGTTAAAATCTGGTGGCTTGCCAGGTTTATTTACAAAAGAGGTTTGCAGGTTATAAAACAAAAAAAAAAAGAAAATAAGTCCTTGCCGTCCAGCGCTAAACTGAACAGTATAGTTTCCTCACTATTCACTCAGTGTGGGGCTGGCCACGACACCCACGATAACATGCAAACCTTGACTTTTTAAAGTCCAAACAGACACAGAGCTCCCTCAGATCCCCTCTGAGTTCCAGGTCAGAGCTCAAGTGAGATCTCTTCCTGACTATTTAAGCCACCTGCTGGTGGACTCCAGTGAACCACAATCCCCGGACCGGAACCAGCCCTACCACGGTGGCTGGTAAAGACCGGACTATGTTTAATCCAGTCCAAATGAACACATACGAGGCGACAGGTAGCGTCTGTCTACCACTTTGCCTCTCATACCATATATATATATATATATATATAAAATTATATCTATATACAAATGTAAAACAGCCACAACCAAAAGTGATGAACGGAAACTCCTTATAAGAGAAAGCAATGAAGTCACTAGTCACTGAAAACAGGAAAACAGTCTCTGGTGATGTCAGTGTAGTTAAAGTGACAAACAAGTTTATTAAAACAATGGTATAAGTGAATAAAAACCAACAAGCGATGCCATCCTCGTGATAATGAGATGCTGACCAACATGGATGACAATATCACAGTACCTGAGTAAATGGTAAGATATAAAATGGCTGTGTGGAGAAGTGCTACGGTGTTCAACTTGGCTTCTCGTGTGTCAAGCTAACTCCATTGGGAAGAGGGAGAAGGTGGTTGCAGAGCTGGGTGGATGGAGCAAATCATTAGGCTCGAGGCACCGGTGGTATGTGGCGGAACCACCACTAGGAAGAAAGGCTGACTGGCAGCTGAGTGCACCGCTATGAGGACTGGCAGGTGGAGGCACCCAAGCATGACGTCAACCTCTCGGGGAGGCTCAGATGCAGAACGAGGCTTGGTGCACAGGAAAGTGGATGAAGGGCAAGCCAAAGGAGAGGAGGCAGGGATGTTGGCTGTCCTTTTGACAATGCGTTTCAGAGCGTGGTCCTTCCAAAGGTCATGTGACTGAGACAGCCAATGGAGATTAAATAGGGGCTGGCCACAGGAGATATTGTGCTTTTAAAGGAACAATAGACTATTTCTATTTCTATAGCCACCATCACTGCCTCCTCTCCTTTGGCTTGTGCTTCATGCACTTTCCTGTGCACCAAGCCTCGCTTTGCATCAGAGCCTCCCCGAGTGGTTGACATCACGCTCAGGCGCCTCCATCTGCCAGTCCTCGTAGCGGTTCACTCAGCTGCTGGTCAGCCTTTCTTCCTAGTGGCGGTTCCGCCGCATACCATCGGTGCCTCCAGCCTGACGATTTGCTCCATCCACCCGGCTCTGCAACCACCTTCTCTCCCTCTTCCCAGTGGAGTTTGCCCGACACACGAGAAGCCAAGTTGACCACCGCAGCACTGCTCCACACAGTCATTTTATATCTCACCGTTTACCCAGGTACTGTGATACTGTCATCCATGTTTGTCAGCAACCCATCGACGTGAGGAGGGCATTGCTTGTTCGTTTTTATCCACTTATACCATTGTTTTAATAAATTTGTTTGTCATTTTAACCACACTGACATCACCAGAGACTGTTTTCAGTAACTTTGCAACTCATTGCTTTCTCTTATAAGGAGTTTCCATTCAGCACTTTTGGTTATGGCTGTTTTTTTGAGTGTTGCAATTGTCTCTTTCGATACCGCTCCTGGTGTGGAAGCTCCACACACCTGCTTTTTGGTCTCCTATAGGGCACCATATATCGATCTCAAGAGTAATTGTGTCCCAGCCCCCTAGCGCCAGCCTCATTGTTGTGGTCTATATACAGATTTCTTGTCTTTTATTTCTATTTTAAACTGAATGGGTTGTTGTACAAGGTGAGGGTTTACAATCACTTTAAGCAAGAATAGGGTTGTGGGTGTCATGATACCTCCTGTTTGTCAAGGGTGGCATGATTTATAAATATATCCTTCTTACATCATTGTGGCAACAAACACAGCAAAAGAAGAACAAGAACATATTTCTGTGTTTGAAGAAAAGCTTATAGCATTTCTTTATATGGGATGGAGGTTGGAGTGACAAATTCTCCACTCACCCCTCCGTGTTTCAGTTGTCACCTTTTCGTTCGATAGAAAGGCAGTTTTGGGCTTTAGCTGAATTGATTTATAAGGGTCATGGAGTTTTTACAGTCCAGCAGATTTTCTTAGAAATTTCCATTAGAAAATTCACAACCAGGTTCCGTAGATAATTACTTGTTAAATGACCTAAGCTTTGCATAAAGGGACATTCTCATTTTCAATATTGCAATATGACCTAACATAGAAAGCTTACTAATGTTTGCCTTGTAATTGTTTTCTTACTTTCTGCTCTATTCACTTTTTAGCTATTGCAAATTTGAAGTCATATTTTCAAGGAGAAAAGCATTTAAATGAAAAATGAGTTGATCAAACAGATTGTTGTTTATTAAACTGGACATTTAATTCATAATTTGTTTGAAACTATAAAGAATATAGGTCGTACTTGCATGGCAGTTTAATTAAAAGGATTTAGTTTTTGTAAGTTAACTTTAAAATAAGTAAAATGATAGTAATGCATTTTATTTATTGGCTGTAGAGTTTGATTCTCATTGGTTACCTTTGGAAAGAGCAGCATTGCTCATACCAAATCAAACAGGCAAACTAGGTAAAGAAATAAAGATATAATGATTTTATTTGCATTGTCTTTTTAACTTACTTGGCATTTCCATTTATTTTGATACAATAAGAATAGCGAGTCTGGGATTTCCATATAATTGGGTGTAAGAGTGAAAGTTTTAACAATCCCTAATAACAAAATGGATATAAGTGGATTGGTCTCTTACACCCTAGTATAGCTTAACCGGTTCCCGACCGGCTCGCGCACTTTTACTGCAGGAGTGTGGCCGTGGCTCGGGCAGACTTGATCTCTGTCAGTGAGCCGTGATTGCCTGGCTGAGAGGTAGAATGGGGAACCGCCGATGTAAACATGGCGGTTCCCCGCTCTGTCAATGGGCATTTAAAAAATCTACTGATCCCTGTGGCTGGGATCAGTTAGATCTCTTATGCCCTTGGTTGCCCAGTCCTCTCACAGTTAGGACATGCCTAGGGAACACAGTTAACCCCTAGAGCTCCCCCTGCAGGTTAACCCCTTCACTGCCAATGACATTTATACAGTAATCAGTGGATATTTAAATTTCTGATTGCTGTATAAATGTAATTTGTCCCAAAAAAGTGTCAAAAATGTCCGACATGTCCATCCCCAATATCGCAGTCCCAATAAAAATTGCAGATCCCCACCATTACTAGTAAAAAAAAAAAAAAAAAAAAAAATTGTGAAAACGCCAGAAATGAATTCTCATGGTTTGTAAACACGACGACTTTTGCGCAAACCAATCAATAAACGCAGATTGCGGGTTTTTTTACTAAAAATATGAGGAAGAATATAAGTCGGCCAAAGCCGATGAATACATTTTTTTTTTTATATATTTTTTTTAATTTGTATTTTGGCAAAAAGTAAGAAATATTGTTTTTTTTTTTTTTTTGCAAAATTGTCGCTCTTTTTTTGTTTATAGCGGTAATCAGAAATGATGCAGAGGTGATCAAATACCACCAAAAGAATGCTCTATTTGTGGGAAAAAAGGACGCAAATTTTGTTTGGGTACAGCGTCGCAAAGCCGCGCAATTGTCAGTTAAAGTGATGCAGTGCCAAATCGCAAAAAGTGCTCTAGTCCTAACATGGGAAATCCTTCCGGGGCTGAAGTGGTTAAAACTCACTGACCTACACACAAACCCACAATTGTAGCATTGTGAGTCCATAAAATAGCCCAAAGCATCCTTATATTTTGCCTCTATTCATAGTGGCATTCTATATATGTTCTCTTCTATTCTTTTTCTATTTTGTTTTATAGAGATAGTTATTAAGTGCAAAAAAATTAAAATTTCCCACTTTAAATATTTTTCAGATCCCCACCAGCCTTATACAATCCTGTAGATCTCATAGGCACTTCCAGCGAGCAGAATGGTGAGATCTAGACATCAGAAGTTTAATCTTTATGAGAACTATAAAATCTTATATGGTCAGTGCTTCATGACTAAGTGGCTAGACCGGAGTATCTTACAGTGTATCCAGCAACCAGGGTAAAGGAATCAGTAATCAGGTTATTATGCTGCAAGGATGGCATCAAATCATTTCTGTGGAGGTATTTTATTTTTTATATAATATTTTTCTTTCAACATGGATGGTGAACCACATTCTATGTCTATTTAAGTTATGATTGATTGTTTCTTTGTGTTTGTTTTCTATTAGTTATAAAAATTGTATACATCAAAATTTTTAGGAGATGTCACAGGAAAGAAATTTAGCACTTAAAAATCCATTACATGGCACAAAACGAGTTCAACATTTTCAGTTCTATTACTCTATTAAGTAATATGAATCGTTTTTTTTCATGTTTTTGGTTCACAAAGCTCAATGTCCTGGCTAACCCAGTAAATAGCATGCATAATTAAAACACATTGTAACTGCACAATTATATCAAATGATTGGCCATCAACACAATTTCCATTTTTTTTAAATTGAAAGCAAATATTTGCTTTTACCACTTTCATCCTTTGTTGCATATTAATGTTGCTGATGTCCTACAGGCTCTATGCAGCCAAAGCATTTCAGCAATGGCTCCATGTGATTTTATAGACTTGGTTCTCTGACTGTCATAATGTGGACCATGCCTGGGTAATGTTTGGTAAAACCAGTGGTGTATCATCATATGTGCAACTGTGTGCGGGGCATATGGACCTCGAAGGAAGGTGGGCCCATTGTGCCTGGTCACACACTGCATACCGGAAGTAATTGAAAAATAAATCTATTCAGTTAACTAATGAAGAGTGTCACTGTAACATTCTTACTGCTAGTTAAAAGTTGTAATAGCAAGTGTTAGTGTTTTGCTATTTCATTTGTTGCAAGAAACTTCTACAGTGATGGCAGTGAAACTGGAAAATTGGAGCCATGACCAGTGCCAGATCAAGGCTGCCCAGGGTAAAAATGTCAAACTGTGCCCCCACCATTCTCTTAGGATTAGTGTCAGGGTGTCCACATCCCTTCAATAAACTATTGCACCCAGGGCAGCTTCCACTTCTGCCCATCTCTTGTCCCAGCCCTACCCATGATTTGGTGGCCATTTCAAATGTTTAATTGGTGTTAGTTTTGGGAACATGCACTTACTCTGTTTCATCTGTTGGTAGTTCTCTACTACAGACCTAGTATCCTGATTTTGTATTGGTCACCTAGACACCTTGCTTTCTAGTTTTATGTCTATCTTCAGCAAAACCCTTTACCCCCTGTTTGCATTGTTTGCATTTCCATTTTTGTTTCTTCCCTTAAAGGTTGCATCTAAGCCCCTCATCCGCAAACCCCCACAACCATCAGGCAAATTTGGAGAAAAGGCCCCTGTCTTCATCAACATCCCCCCTGACAAAGCACCCCCCTATGTTGAGGGCATGTAGCCATATACTTCAAGAGGGGATGGGCTGCACATTCCTCGGTCCCTTTCATAGCCTTCCAAGCTGCAAGTATCTGCAATCGATTTCCTGGGGGACCTCATGCATCTTTTATTTTTGCATGAGGTACCCCCTAATATTTATACCAGATTTAAAAAGTCGGGTATGCATTTTAGGGAGGACTCTGCCCAAAGTTGTTTTTCATTCTTGCTGTAGGATGTGCAACAGCAATGACATTTTGAAAAAAGAAATGACAGTTGAAATTGCCAGTATAGAAAACTGCAGACCCCCCAAAGTTGCCCTACAATACAGAACAGATCCTTAGAGGTCTGCTATGTATTTTGAGTGACCTTTGGGGTCTGCATGCCATTTTTCTTTAAACAAAGAATCCAGGAAGGAGATACCATGTGCTGGAAATTTAAAAGCTCTTTTTTTCTTTGTAAGTGTCATTACTAAATAATCACTACTCCTGGCCCGTTGGAATTTTTTTTTATTTTTGCATTGGTACATGTTCCCCGGGGTAGTGCCTACCCCCCCCCCCCCCCATTCTATTTTTGAGTTAAAAAAAAAAATTAAACACCTAGCTCTAGAAAAATTACATTTTTAATTTGGTTTCATTGGGGTCAGGGTTGGCATCCAAACTTCTTCGAAGTTTGGTGAAGCCCTGCCATACCAAACCCAGGGCAGTTTGGTTCATCGCTACTCATAGTCTACAAAACATTTGAAACTGTTGTTTGACTAATATAATATACATACAGTAAATTATATCAGGGGACCTTACTGGTGGGCATACATTTTACCTATTGGGGAAAACGCCACAGCATTGCTTTATGGTATCTCTCAAGTGATGAGTGAATGCTATATATCAAGCCAATGTCTGTTGTGTCACATACAGCAACAAAATGTCATAAGTTAAAGAAAAATTCTGCTAAATTTACAGATGAAATAAATATAAGGGAACTCTTTTACCTGATAAAGTATCTGTTAATTTCACAGCACTGTTCGATATCACAACCCTATCTGGCAGGGGAGAAGACCTTGTTTTTCTCTGCTGCTCTTATGCAACCCTTACAGATATTCTCTTACTCCACCCCATGTCTGGACAGTGAAAGGAGAAGCAGAAGACTCAGTCAGACTATTCTCCCTTCCTATCGGCATGTTACATGTACTGCAGCACAACTGCTTATCCCTTTGTGCTGCTTCTCCCTTCCCCAGTTTGAGCTCTGAAGGTACAGGAACCTCAAGATGCTGATACCAAACCAAAGTTTAGGCATTTATTGCTTGCATTAAAAAAATGCATTTATACATGCGTTAAAGTGGTTGTAAAGGCTACACATTCCCTGCATTAAGGTAAAAAATGTCCTAGTAATAGTATTGCCCGCTCAGCTCCCCCCACCCCAAATACTAACTTGACTATTCTCTGAATCCATTGATGTACCCATCTGGTTCTCTTGCCTCTCCCTGCTTTCACATGTTTTGCTGAGGAAGTGGGAGCTATTGACTCCTGCTGTCAATCAAATACTGCAAGGAGGAATCGGGGATGAGCCACACTCTGTATGTCAATAGATGCACAAAGCCTGGCTCAGGAGTGAGCCCACAGGTGCACTCCCATAGGAAGCGTCTTCCTATGGCAGAGCACCGAGGCGTGGGACCCCAGAAAAGGAGCTTCAGGGCTGCTCTGTGCAATACCCTTACACCGATTAGATAAGTATAATGTGTTCGTTATTTTAAAAAATAACAACTTTTACATTTGTAATTGTCAATTTACGGTGGAGGCCATAGTGCTCGGGCCCTTACCCTTCCTTCCTAATTCCTAACACACCTCTCATATCTTTCCCCCTTTTTTTCTGCCCCCCCCCCCCCCTTTTTTTTCTTCTCTTTATTCTCTCCCTACTTTGTTCCTAAATACTTCTTCCCTCCCTTATTTATGTTTTCTACCACTTCTCCACCAATTTGCTTGGTTATCACCATCTTACTGATAATTATCTACCTAATAGCAGTAATTATATGAATCCTGGTACTGATTTACTTTTACTGATGTTTGATGTCTCTCATATCCTCTGTATATTGTCTCTGAGATATGATCCTCTGGATATTTATGTGTATCTGTACTGCCTTACCACATGCCCATTTGGTGCTTTGCCCTATTTTACTCCCTATTTAATTTATAGAGCACCTTCATGTTCTATGTTTCAGTATGTGAACCATTGTCACTTATGTATATTTCACAATCTGTTGTTCTTTATCTCTGTTCCATGTGTGAAAAGCATAAAACTTGATAAAAAGAGATTAAACATAAAAAAAAAACCTGAGACTTTTACTAGCACTTTAATGAATACAAAGCTCAGTTAGTATGTATTGCAGACATATACAGTATATCAATCATTTATCAAACCAAGAGACAAATAATATAGGATACTAAGATCGATGGATTTTGGATATTCATATAGATTAGTGAACAATTTATATATGTTTGTGAGTGTGGAGATATTCCAATATCCAATTAGATGGGTTTGGATTGTAATATTTATTTGTATTGGAATAAGTGGCTCAACACGTCTTTTGTATCAGATTCAGAGGTAATATTATTTCTGGATATTAAAGTGGTTGTAAAGGCTTCAGTTTTTTTTTTAACCTTAATGCATTCTCTAGTAAAAATCTTTCTATGTGCAGCTCCACCCCCAGCTCCCCTAAACACTTAACTGGGCCAAATCTTGATCCAGCACTGTACCCAAGGGTATCAGCGCTGTCTTCTCTCTCCCTCCTCAGGAGATTCAGTGAGACCAGCCATTGGCTCCTGCTGCTATCAAACAAATCCAGGGAGTGGGGGCGGGACCAAGACACACTGTGTGTGTCTATAGATACACACAGGGTGGGCTCAAGATCGAGCCTGCACATGTGCCACAATAGGGAGTGGATTCTTATGGGGGCACATGGGGAAGAGAAGAAGTCCAGAGCACTGACAGGGAACCCCAGAAGAGGAGAATCAGAGCCGCTCTGTGCAAAACTATTGCACAAAGCAGGTAAGTATAACATGTTTGTTATTTTTTCTACAAAAAAATAACCTTTACAATCACTTTGAACATCAGGACTTATTTTGTTTGATATTGTTGATATACACTGGTTTGTGTATGCAGGGAAAATTCTGTTCTTGAGAAATTGCTCATCTAATGTTTATTAAGCTGGATCTTTGGGCATATTATTCATTTTATACTAGCTAGAAGAGATGAGGCCACTGCTGACAGTAGGGACACACATATACTTTGAGAATTATTTTTATTGTTTAGCATGAAATGTTACTTTCATAGGTGTCATGTCAAATAACTCTTAAATGTTTAATACTTTTTGTCATAAGACCTTTTAGAGATATCATTGGTGATCCATTATGCAGCAGTCACACAAATACAAAGGAATGGCTCATGAAACACAGCTGCTGTATGTGACATAATATTGAATTTCTAAATGAGCTGCAAATTAGGTTCATCAAGCTTGTTTTAGTGATATAATTCAAAGTTAGTCAATAAACAGAATGGTGTCCTGATTTTATCGTTACCATCCATCAGGTTTCTGATCAATGCGCTATTGCTAAATTTTTCTCATAGACAATTGGGCTCATAAATAAAATTAGAGGTAATATAATGATGTGATCTAACCCATATCTGATTAAGTATGCATGAAATTCTCCTGGTTAGGTCTAAGAGGGTAGGTGTGGATGTACCCACGTTTAGCCCTGTGTGAATGGCACGCTCCAAGCTGATGCATTTAATCCAAGGAAAATAATTTTCTTACAGGGGCATGGCTCTTTAGTTAATATAAGATATATGATATATACTGTTGAAGCACACATATAAATATATATTGAGCAATGGTTTCCCCAGAAGAATAATGGGACTTTAAAGGCACGAAAAACATACATGAATTAAAAAAATATAAGTTGTATTAGTATCAACAAGACATACCGAGGAAATTTTTTTTTCTAATATATAAAAGCTAGAATGATGGCTGGAAAATCACATGATATGCGTTTTTCGCATATCATGTGAGTTTCAAGCCATCATTCTATTGCTTGCCAACTAACCAGTCATTTTATGTTATATGTTTGACAGACTTATAACATGTCCTTATATCTCTTTAGAATATTGTAACTGCATATAAATGAATTTCACTGATGAAGGAATAGAAATAACTCTGAAACATGTTGAATCAAGTTTTGCAGAAATATATGCAACTGTACTGCTCATAGACCTGCTTATGGTTGAAGTAGCACCTTTTTGTTTTCTCACACATTGTAACTAAGCTTTTATATATTGGAAAACATTTTTTACTCAGTATGTCTTGTTGATACTAATAAAACTTATATTTTTTTAATTTGTGTATGTTTTCCGTGCCTTTAACCACCTCCCACCCGGCCACTGTATGTATACGGCCGGATGGGAGCTTCCCCGTTCTGACAGGACATGTATGCACGTTCTGCAGAATGGGAGCTCGCAGCGCGGTCACGCGGCGCTCTGCGGCTGGATCCTGTGATCATTATGATCACAGGATCCAGCTGAGCAGAGATCGGGATACAGGCGCAGTGACCTGCCCTCCTGATCATGTGACGGCTGTGTCCAATCACAGCCGTCACATTCTAAACAGAGACGAACGTCTCTGTGACAGCTCTCCCCCCCCCGCCGAGCTCAGTGAGAGCTCAGTGCGGGGGGGGAGGGGGGAATCTGCAGCAATATGACAGATCTCTGCATGATGATGATGTCATGCAGAAAGCTCTCACAGATCGCCCCCCACAGAGTGCACCAAGCACACTGATACCCCTGTCCCCATACACATAAGTGTCCCCATAAAACAGTCCCCAAAACATCTGTATGTTCCCCATTACATCTGTCACCATACACAAAACATCTTCACAGTCCCCAAAACATCTGTATGTCCCCGTCACATCTGTCACCATACACAAAACATCTGTATGTCCCGTCACATCTGTCACAGTCCCCAAAACATCTGTCCGCCAACACCAAATAAACCCCGATTTGGGTTATTTTTACCAAAGAAATGTAGCAGTATCATTTTTGGTCAAAATTTATGAAGAGAAATGACTTATTTGCAAAATTTTATAACAGAAACGAAGAAAAATGCATTGTTTTTGAAAATTTTCAGTCTTTTTTTAATTTATAGAGCAAAAAATAAAAAACCCAGGGGTGATTAAATACCACCAAAAGAAAGCTCTATTTGTGTGAAAAAAATGATAAAAATTTCATATGGGTACAGTGTCGCATGACCGCGCAATTGTCATTCAAACTGCAACAGCGCTGAAAGCTGAAAATTGGTCCTGGAAGGAAGGGGGTTTAAGTGCCCAGTATTGAAGTGGTTAAAGTCCCACCATTCTTCTGGGGAAACCATTGCTCTAAATACTAGGGATGTTGGCCGATTCATTAGCAGATATTATTTGCCTCTTGATCATTTTCTTATAAATATATATTTTGATAGATTGTGCAGGGCCCTGCATATGTTTTCAAAAGTGTTCAAAGTAATTTCCTTGAGTTATCAAAAGCCGTTTTAATAATAAATAGTTGTAGAAGGATATTTTATGAGTGTGATTACATGTTTCTTTTAAAAGGTGTCTCTTTTGAGACGAAAATGCATTTTTTTTAAAGATTTATACTGGCTATAATAAATTTAATTTTGTTAGCGAAAACACATATTAACTTTTAGGGATCAAAATAAATTACTTTGTTTATATACATATTATTACAATGTTTTTTGACTTTTAGCCAAGCACTTCACATCATTGGCCCTTGTGTCTGCATCTATAGGTACAAATAATGTACAGTATATACTTATAATGTTTACATTGTGATTTAGAAATGTTTGTGGGATTGATTTACTAAGAGATTGAAAAATATGGTAGCCAATCAGCTTCTAACTTTTGCTTGTTCAATTTGGCTTTCACAAAAAAAGAACCCTAGAAGCTGATTGGTTTCTTTGCAGAGCTGCAACAGATTTTTTACTAGCCACACCATTTTTCCACTCTCTTAGTAAATCAACCCCTGTGTGTTGTTTGGGTTAGAAAATACATTTACAATTGTGAATTTTAGCACCAGTGTGGTTTAAGCAACGGGGCAATCTAGAAATTTTCAAGAGAAGCCTGTGTCTGTGCATTTTTATTTGTTTTTCTAAAACAAGTAGCATAGCATTTAATTATTTATTAATTAATTTTTTCTTACTTTTCATTATTTAGCCATCAATTAATGGCCAATGGAAGTAGTATCAGGCTGAGTTCACACTTGAAACGGATGCGGCTGACAGCAAGGGTCTGGTGCGTCCCTGTCCTCCGTTTCAGGGATGAATCAGGCATGAATTTTTGCCTGAATGCAGATCTGAAAGGAAGCCAAAGACACACAGGACCCTTGTGCAATTTGCACCACAGTCGCTCTGGAGATATGTGAACCGGCTCCATCGAGAGCCGGTCACAATCTCCTGTCATGCGAATTGGATGCAGGGACAACCCACATCTAATTCGCACTAGTGTGAATCCAGCCTCACTCAAATGTTAATAAACAGAAGTTATTTTTATGTTGTATTAGCATGCATTAAAATGCTCAATAGATACAGTAGATAGATAGATAGATAGATAGATAGATAGATAGATAGATAGATAGATAGATAGATAGATAGATAGATAGATAGATAGATAAAGACACCATGCTAACTTCGAATTCTGTCACCCACTCTGAAAACTGAAAGCTGTTAGGGGTCTAAATTGCTTTGGCCACCGTGTACAAATAAGAGAACTAGGGGCTATATTAATCCTGTACTTTGCCACATTTCCTCAGAAGCTAAGCAGCACTTAAATGAGCATGGCTGCAGGCTTTTTCATAGGCATGGCATACTGGACATGGTGACAGTGCCACTTGCATATACTGATGACATCATGTCACAAATACACTTGCAGATGTCTTCTTGCATTCATGTTTTGTACACCATATGCCAAATGCATTCCTCTATTATGTGTATAGTCTCATCAATTTCCACTGAATTCATATACTTCAGCAATAGATGGAGCTCAGCACAAAGCTCCTGAGCTTTTGTGTGTGTCAGCCTATCAGGGTGGCACGACAGTGGTTTATGTGGTTGACAGGAGATTGGTGTTAACATGTGAAATGACAACGTATACATTTTACATTATCATTCTAAAATCGAGAGGGATATGCAATGGTTTGCTACATATTGGCAGTATGGGGACTTGGTGACAGCTGCAATACCACAAAGGAATAACACTGCTCATCTGAGCTGGCCTTAACTCAATTTTTTTGTATTGCAGAAAGAAGCCTTATCTGATGAGAATTTAAGACTATATTGTACATTTTTATATATTTATTATTAATTTGGTAAACAAAATATAACCATTATACATATTTTTATATGAACAATCAAATCTGTTTAATTTTAATAGGGAATTTTATTTTTGCTTATTATTGCCTTAACATTTTCATGAATTTTTCATTTTTAGTGAATTCTATGGCTTACAGACAATTAGTAATAATAGCAAACTGCCATATTTATGGTAACAGATGTAAGTATTCTTTGACTTCTTTCTTTTGCTTTTCCTTAAGCTCAGCATATCCCTGCTTTTTATGCATCACCAGAAATGATCTAAGTCATGTATCTCAATATTATTTCCATTTCAAGTAAATTAGACAGCATTGGAAGGTGTGCAATCAGCTGTCCTGAGTACTTTGCATTGTGTTATCAATGGAATATTTGATGAGTGAGTTTTCTGTACAAAGCTGATGTTTCAGACTTACTGCTATTAATTTTTGCTCTTTTGATGCCACCTTGAGGTCTGCTTGTGTAAAACAACATATTTTCTGTTAAAGTTTTTTTTTTTTTTTTTCAAAACACATAAAATACTGTTTATGCCTTCGCAAACAGCCAATACATGTCAATCTTATTTGAAAAATTCATAGGTTGAAATATAGTACACAAGATAAAGTATTGTCCCAATATCTATCACGACTACAGACTAAATCATAGTGAGTTTCTATCCACCAAAATTAAATTAGGACCAATAGTGTTGGGGAAAAAAAAACCCTTGCTGCTATATTCTCACAGAAATCGAATACAAAGCTAGGACCCTGAAATAGGACGTGGCAAAGCTTGGTCTAATATGGGGATGGACTTTGGTAAGAAAACATTTCCAAGAGCAGTTTTAATCTCTACCACGACTAGGAGATTTGGAGAAAATTATTCTACTGAAACCCAAAACTGGTAGTAAATTAGCAGTACAGTCTGCTGACAACCTTCCCTCTGGAATGGGCTGGTAAGACCGTGTTCTATTTGTTCGCCCATCCTGAGTTTCAGGAAGGTCCTTCTATCTAAGCTGCAGCCACAAGTAAAATGACATCTGGGGGTTACTCTGAGAGACCATGTGCTCTCTCAATAATCAGCAGAGCAACACTGCATTTACTTTACAAAATTAACATAACAACAATATTCTTATGCACAAATACCCAGGCTCCTTCTTATGACTTTCATTCCAGCCCTGCTCTTTGCCCATTCTGTTTGCAAGGTTACAGTTTGACTAGCTAAGCACAAAGAAGAGTAGCAAGCTCTGACTCTCTAGAAATAATTTAGAACTTGCATTGTTGATAACAAGATGAATCATAAACTGGTTTCTTATACCTAAGTTACCTTTAGGGTAACTTCACCATATCTCTCAGTTTTGCCCAGTTGATGTGGCCATATTAAACCCAAATAAGTGTATCTTACTTTCCTTATAGGTTCTCCATAATTCAGTTTATCAGAACTTGGCTGATATGCATGCTATCCCATTATTTAGCCCTGTATAGCCTATTTTGCCTGTGTGCATGCTTCTCATTTGCTTTTTACAGTTGAACACATTGGGGTTAATTTACTAAAACTGGAGAGTGCATAATCTGATGCACCTGTGCATGGTAGCCAGTTAGCTTCTAACTTCAGCTTGTTCAGTTAAGCTTTGGAAAAAAAATGGAAGCTGATTGGTTACTCTGCAGAGCTGAACCCAATTTAGCACTCTTCATTTAGGTAAATCAATACCATAGTTTACAGGTGCTGCAAGAAGACTGGGTAGCCTCTATAACTGCTGGGTTGGGCTTTACGGACAGGAAATGCCTGGAGGTCTTAGACTTTTCTTTAAATTTTTCTGAACATGTCAGAGCCTTTTGACAAGTTAAAGTATAAATAAAAGCATTTTTTTTAGCTTTGAATAAAATAGAGAGGGATTAGAATACCATTCAGGTTTTTATTGATGTCTGTGCCCCCGGTAGGCGATTCACCCTCTCTATCTGGCCTGGTTACTAAGATCACAAAAAGTAAAAGTGAAAAAAAATCCCAAAATTTGGGTTCCCTCCAGAACAGTAATAGAAGGAAAATCTCTGAATGAGGACACTAGTTCTAATGAATGTGGTGTTTTTTTTTTTAAATCAGAAAGAAGTTTATTGAAAAATACAAACTTACATCTCTGAGAACAACGTTTACATAGCCGACAGTACAGTCCACATAGATTCCTAACACAGAAATACTATAAAGGGTATCCCGCTCCCACCGCCCGCCAACCCAACACCTCACCCCAGTATCATTTATCTGCCAGTCCCGTGCATACCTCTGACCATGTGGCAATGCCACCCACCTATAACAACAGTCTGTCCAATATTAAATCTGCCGGGGAAATCTCCAGGGTCCCCAACCATGGTTCCCAGAGGTCATTAAATTTGTGGGGTCTGCCCCTATGCTGAAAGATGTACTTCTCTAGTCTCAAAGTGTCCCTCATCTGACCTATCCATTCCTTAATTGTGGAGGGTTCCACTGATTTCCAGTGCTTTAGAATAAGTGTTCGGGCTTGGAATAGCACCCTGGCTATAGCCAGTTTGTGAGATTCCTCCGCAAGCGTATCATCCAGTATACCCAGTACACATGGCTTGGGTTCGACTGGAATGGCAACATGGAACACCCTGTTAAGGGTGCTTACCACCCCCCCCCCGTCCAGTATTGGTGCAACCTCAGACACCCCCAAAGGAGATGGATAAGGTCCCCCTGATTCCTGGAACATCGAGGGCACTTCGGATCCTCCCGTACTCCCATCATGTATAACCTAGCAGGGGTATAATGCGCTCTCAACACTATGTACAGCTGAGACAGACGTTGAGTAACATGGAGGGAGCATGTGTGGACTGCCTCCAGGACTTCCTCCCACTATGCATCTTCAAACGGGCCCACATCCCTTTCCCATTTACTCAAGGCTCCTGGTATATAGATACCAACATACTATAACAATTGGATATAAAACCTTTAAGCAGGGACGTCTCAGCCATCAGGTGAAAGACAGGCGAAGGAGAGAGAATCCAAGGCTCCTCCCCCAGCCTGCCTTCCAACCACATGTCTCAGATATCAACCTTTGTCCCAGATAGGGCTAAAACTAGTGAAGCCTTCCACCCCTTGCATCTGTCTCACTCTATTCCATACATTCTGCATCATTATGTAAGTGGGGTATCGTTTGTTAGATTTAGCAAACGCCAAGGATTCCAACCCCTGTGCAATGTCTTTGACACCGGCAACCCAGCAAAGCAGCCGGGCCACAGGGTCTGTTTCCTCTGGTGACTCCCCCTCCCTCCTAGCCATCACCCTGGTTATGTGTAGCTGGCCTGCCGTGTAGTATAGCCAGGGGTTTGGCAATGCCATTCCCCCTGCCTCCTTCGGTTTTTGCAGTTGCTCCAACTTAATTCTCGGGGGCCTGTCTAGCCATATAAGTGACCTGAACATTACATTAATTATGCAGAATATTTTAAGGGGAATTATCATGGGGCTATTGTGAAAAGCATATAAGAGCTGTGGCATAACAATCATTTTTATGAGATTAACTCACCCTGTTACCTAGAGCTTAAGTTTCGACCAAACCTTAATTTTGTCCCGAATACGAGTCAGTAAAGGAGATATATTAAGGGAGATATAATCTAGGGTATTATAAGTAATATAGAGGCCTAAATATTTAAGACTCCACGACAGGGATATGTTGGGTCGTGGGATTGAGCGCTCCAGAAGGTCCGTCCAGCCGCAGCATAGAGGATTTAGTCCAGTTAATGACCAGGCCCGAGAATCTGCCAAAAGTGGTTATGTCGGACATAGCCTATCGCAAAGACTCTGAGGTATCCCCCAGCAACAACATGGTATCATCGGCATAGAGCAGTATTTTTTCCTCCATGGGGCCGTACTGAAATCCTCTAATGCATGGATTGGCACGAATCATGACCGCTAGTGGTTCAAAGGCCACGGCGAACAGGAGGGGGGACAGCAGGCAACCCTGCCTCGTGCCCCTATACAGGGTCTCCAAAGCTCTCCATGGCTGCCCACAAGTATTGCGACTCGACACTGTCGAAAGCCTTGTGGGCATCCAGTGACAGCAGTGCCCTATCTCCTCCATTGTCCGCTGGTGTCTAGAGATTAATAAAAAGCCTGCGCAAATTGAGCGCTGTCGACCTCTGGGGTATGAAGCCAGCCTGGTCCGGATGAACTATTAAGGAGATGACCCCGTTTAATCTCAGGGCGAGGGCTTTTGCAAGGATTTTTACGTCTGATTGGAGAAGTGAAATCTGCCTATATGAGCCTAGATCTAGAGGGTCCTTCTCTGGTTTCAATAGGAGTACTATAGTGGCCCTAGTCATGGAGTCCGGTAGTGACCCCAGCTTCCTAGCCGTGTTGAAGACCTTAAGGAGATGTGGCAGGATAGTCCCCCCATATTGTTTGTAGACTTCGCTAGGAAGCCCAACTTCACCTGGCACCTTATGGTTAGCAAAGGTTTTAACTGCCTCACTCAGCTCCTCTTGTCAGGGGAGCATCCAACATCCACCTCTGCCGCTCCGTCAGGCGAGGTAGCTCCATCCCCCCAAAATGCCTGCAACTCATCTTGGGAGCAGGACCGCTGGGAGCTATAGAGCCCTGAATAGAAATCCACCAGCTCCCGCATGACCGTATCAGGGGTATTAACTATTTTCCTGTCTACTGCTGTCCTTAGAGCTCCTATCGATGGTAGTGTTTGGTGTGAGTGTACAAGCTTTCACCCTGTCCGTTCTCCTTCTTCATAAAATGCAAGTCTGTTGAAGAAACGTTTTCTATCAGCCCCAGAGCTAACCAACCAATCGAGAGCCTCCTGTGCTGCAATCCAGGCCTCCCTATGGGAATCCGTCGGGTCATCAATTAAAAAAAACACCTCCAAGCAGCCTACCAGCTGGACAGCTTGATCTTTTTGTGCATTAGTTGCTTGTTTAATCGCCATAACCTCTGCGTTAAAGACTACCCACAGGTAGGCCTTAAATTCATCCCATGTTACCAGAGGATCAGGGCTATCTATATGGTCTCGTCAGAAAGCTGTAATCTGCTTCACTATGTTTTCATGAGAGGGAAAAAGGGAGAGCCAGAAAGCATTAAGCTTCCAGGGTGCCCTCCCCAGAGCAGAGCTTGGCCTAGCAAGAACCTGTAATACCAGTGGAGAGTGGTCCGATATTCCCCGTACCCCATAGTAAATATCCTGTATAAGGGTTGCCATACTGGAGGTAGAGAGGCATAAATCTATTTTGAATAAGGACATATGTGATTTGGGGAAGCAAGAGAACTGTTTTGAGAGAGGGTTTCTGCTACGCCAGGGGTCCACCCACCCCACCTCCTCTACGAATTTCAGTAGAGCAGTTTGGTGTCCTATATGGCCAATGGGCGGGGGAGGGTGCTTGTCTAAACAGGGGTTCAGGTAACAATTGGGGTCCCCCACTAGAAGCAACGGGGTATTAGAGCTGTCCAGCTGGTATGCTAGGATGGTTCGCAGCACATCCGTCCGAAAAGGCGGTGGTATATAAACAGCAGCCAATATACAGTACACTTGAAATATACGACAGTAAATAATGACATAGCGCCCTTCTGAATCTATCACTTTCCCAATCTCCTGGAAGTCAAGTGAGCAGTGCATCAATACAATAACGTGTGACCGGTGGGGTGGACAGTTACCACCCAGTCCATGGCACCTTCTGGGCAGCACGGTACAGACAGGGCAAATGTCTTAGGGGGACAGAACAAAGCATAGTGGGCGCGGGGGCAGCGGGGCAACACACCCCAGGGACAAGTCTTAGATGTCTCTGAGAAGAGCATAATCAACAAAAAAGAAAAACAGTCAAAGCATAGTTATAACTACCATTCCCGGCAGGATCCCGCTCATCCTCCAAGTCTTCCCTGAGGGTCCTCCCATGAGTCCGGGAAGTGGCATGAAGGACGTAATGAAAAAAATGAGAACACATAAACCGTGCCATGTGCACGTTCCCTCAAAACACGGGGGGATTTGTGATCCACTGATCTCTTTAGCTGCTGCCGTTTTCCAAGAGGTACAGTGTGTATCACAGTAAAGGGAACTTCCAACTTTGATCATAGCGCTCTCCAGGTTTTCAACATAAACAAAAGTTACTGTTCCTTCCAGCCATAAGTTCAAACCCCCCTCAAGGAAAAAATATGGAAAAAAAACGGGGGAAGAAAAACAAGGAAGTAGTATGACTCCCGCTGCAGATAAGTGTACCTTAATGGCCCATCAGTCTCCCTCTGCCTCTTGTCGATTGGGGCATTGGAACAAGTATTCATTATGATCAAGCCAGGCTGAGGCCTCCGCCGCCATGTCAAAAAAGTGGGCCTGACCTCTCACTGATACACGGAGCTGGGCCAGGTAAAGCATGGCATATGTTGCCTGTAAGCGCTGAAGACGGCGTTTAACCTCTGTAAACCTGGCTCTGCTCTTCTGTATCTCAGCTGAGAAGTCGGGGTAGAATGAAACCCGAACCCCATTATGCAGAATATTGCGCTTCTCTCTAGCCAGACGAAGAATGATTTCCTTGTCCTTGTAGTTCAAAAGTTTAGCGAGCAGGGTACGCGGGGGGTTCCCCGGCGGTAACAGTCGTGGCGGGACTCTATGAGCCCTCTCCACAGAGTACAAGGGTGTGAATGCCTCCTTACCGAAGATCTCCAACAACCACTTCACAAATTACGTGGGGTTCCTGCCCTCAATCTTCTCAGGGAGCCCCACAGTCCGAACGTTATTCTGTCGCAGGTGATTTTCAATGTCCTGGTTCTTTAACTCGATGGCCTTTGCTAGCCTCATAGTAGCCCCTGCATCCACATCTACTCTGCGGGGGGTTTTTTTGTACAACTCACTGGTTGAGAAAAAAAATAGCCAGCTTAAGACAGGATGTGTGATACTGTGCCATTATCAGCTCAACAGCTGAAAATAAAGGGAAAAAGCCTAATTAGTAAGCTGTGTTATATAGCTTGTATTATTTTTTAAATTTTGATGCTGCTTTTACTCCAAAAAGATGTGTGTTTATATGAAAGAAGGGGAAGCTTTCCTGAGCGTGCTACCGTCCTGAATATACAAGAGAAAAAGTGGTGGGGATGACCCCAATATAGGTGGACTTTAAGGGCACACCTCGAGATAACACAACACAAATACAATAAAATCACATCATTGGAAAATGCATAAAAAAGCCGAGGCTTAGTGACATACATCATGGTAAGCAGAAACACTGCCCATAAAACAGCCTGTACAATAATCTCTAAATTACATCAATATGTATAATAGACGATACAGAGTACCAAAGGAACCATTATATTTTGTGTGAAGCAGGTCGATGCCTTTCACTTTTGTAAAGCTTCCTCAGGACCTCTCACATCATGAATTTGAGTTTAGGTTGGCTGAGTTTGGCCGTAGGGAAATACTCAGGGGGCGAACACAGGGGGCGATACAGCAGGACCAGAGCGGTACAATATGGATCTGAATCTCAGACCTAATATAGCTCTCCAGAGAGGGAAGAGACCACTGTCAGACAGGATGACCGACCGTTCATAATCCAATTAGATTCAACTGAGTACCCTCTACTTAAATTGAGTGGCGCTCAATGACGGGAAGGAGGAGGAAAAGATTGTCTCAATTGGGTATGGTGCAGCGCCTTATTGGGCAATAATAGATCTTGAACTGGGCAAACGCCAGTATGTAAGGTTAGGATACAGAGTGATAGCACGAGTAATATATTCTGTTTGGTAGAACGCACGTGGGAACACATACGCCACCTTTTTTTTTTTGGGCACTGTTGCACCAACTGACCCGGGCTAGAGATCCAGGCTGTATGTACTGCACCATCTGCGTGTGTCCATCACCATAAAGGGTGCTCATATACTTCCTTTCCATATTTTGACAACGCTTAATTTAGTTGCAGTGTTGTCAACCTTTTCTGTTTGTTTCCAATTTCAAACTAAAAGCAGCTATGCTGACACACTGGGGTTGATTTACTAAAACTGGATAGTGCAAAATCTGGTGCAGCCATGCATAGTAGCCAATCAACTTCTAACTCCAGCTTGTTCAATTAAGCTTTGACAAAAAAATTGGAAGCTGATTGGTTTCTATGCAGAGCTGCACCAGATTTTGCATGCTCCAGTTTTAGTAAATCAACCCCACAGTGTGCTGGTTCATTCTGCCATAGCTGCATCAGCAAAACGGTGATGTTGAGCTATTACTGCAATGTGCATATGTACATGGGAAGTTCATATTAACCTGCCTGATGGTATTCCCGAGTGTGGCTCGGGGTATGTTTTCACTGCAAATAACGGTAACCCGAGCCACACTCGGGATTGCATCGCTGGATCCAAGGCTGGGTTACTTACCTTGTCCCCTGGATCCAGCGATGTCCCCCCGCTGTGTCTGCGGGCTGTGTCCTCTGCCCGATGCCTCCGTGTGCCGGGCTCCATTCCCTGCGAGCGTCGGATCGCACAGGGGGCGGAGCCGGGCGGGAAATTCATAAAGTGAAACACACAGCAAACATACAGTACACTGTAATCTGTAAGATTACATTACTGTATAAAATTATTTCACATCCCATTTGTCCCTAGTGCTTTGTCCAGTGTCCTGCATACACTTTTATATTATATATGCCATTCTTTCTGCTTGGAAACTTGAGAATGTCCATGGCACCCAAAAAGTGTCCTTTTACGTCAAAAGTGGTTTTTGATCAGCTAGAAAACACCGATAGTAAATAAGAATCATTTGCAGAATTGAGTGATACTGATTTTTGGGGAAATTTATCATCAGACACTGAAAGTGATGACAGTGACAATTCTGCAAATGAGCAAATTTCAGTGTTTTTGGTTTGATTACATTATTGAATACATTTTATTACTATTATGTTATTATTTTTGATAATTATTTATAGTTCTTTTTTATATTATAATTTATGATTTCATGTTTCAAACTTTATTATACCCGGGATTTCTACTAGACTCTACTAGACTCTGGTTTGGAACGGATTTAAGTGAGCTATTCCTAAGAATTACAGGCCTACAATATAAAACGCCAAATTTCCATGCAAAATAATGGTACCGCTTTCAGCACCAAAAATCTGAAATAATCATGCCACCAGGGAGGTTAAGAGTTTGCTGGATGTGTACACAACAGGGAGACAAAATATGAACAAAGCTAAGGCAAACTGTTATTCTTTTTTTAGTTAGAGTGCTGTACAAAACAAAGTATTCTTTTGGGAGATTCCAGTTATACATAATAAATATTTTATAATAAGATAATAATCACATTTAAAATTGTAATCTTTGAAGATACGAGTCAAATTTAAATTGTAGCACAGAAAAAAGGAACATGTATGTCAACTCCTCTTACACTTAGATATTATATTAATTTAGAAATAGAATCTAAAGATGACATCTTTGGAAGAGGCGGGGGTGTTGGAGTCATAATCCGCTGTGGGGAAAATCTCACCAGTGAAAGTTTAGAAAGATGTGAGAAATTAGCTATGTCAATGGGTTCCCACCTAAAAATAAAGTATCATCTTTGTATTAATCTGGCCTTTAAACAGTGTATTGATATTCAGTGATCAGACCTTGTTTTGTTGCTCTAAATATGCCAGGTTATGGCATCCAAAAAATATAGCATTATGTGCATTTTGAAAACATGGTGCCAGGTATATAATTTAATGTTTAACATTGAGAATTTTTAATAGAAATAGGGTCAGAAAATCACTTTAATGCCATTAACCAGATCAAAATGTACTGCAATATAAGATCTAGCAGTATTCGTTTTAATACAGAAGTAGCCAAACCTATATTTATGTCTATAAGTAAGAGGTTTAGCTGGTAGCAACTACACTCTACCATCGTGAATGTCCTCATCTTCTATGCAGAAAACTGTATGTAATAAATGGTGGGTAGAAAAATGTAATGAGGAGAATACTGTGGAACCTTTTACTTTGCATTTTGCTTTAAAACTGAACTCTAGGTTGATATAAAAGTCTGATGTAGCTTTTATTCATTAATATATAATTAAGGCTCCATTCACACTTTAGCATACTGTAGCGACACCTGCTGCACCATGTTTTTTTTAGCCTTTGTGTGTTTTTTTGTGGCTTGCTTTTGAAGCGGCACCATTCATTTGAATGCGATTGATTGTGATTTTTGCCGTGATTTTAGCGGGTTTTGTCACTAGACAATCACAGCAAATTTGCACCGCATTTGGGGTGCCATTAGGAAATACCCACAATTCCAGTACGCGAAATGTATTTTTAACATGAACATGGTAAGTATACTGTATGAACTAGTATCAGCCTCTTGCACTCCCTGCTCAGCTCAGGCTTGTCCTGCAGTGCTGTGCCAACAAAGAACATGCTGACAGGAGGAGACAGTAGAGTGACAAAGAGATGTAGAGATATTTTAGGTATGATACCAAGCCAAGCCTTAAGGGGGGCACACACTATGAAAAAATTGGAAGAAAAATTCCATACGAGGCAGTAACGCTCAATTTTCATATAGTGTGTGCACAACTTTCGACATCGGATTCAGACTTTGCAAAAGAAAATTTCCGAAGGGACAAAGTCAAAAATTTTTCTCGTACATGAACGAAACTAACTATTTTAACGCAAATCGCCATTTATAAACGGCGGCTGCTTTAAGTGGAGGTATCGGGGTATAGCCTGCAGCTACAGGCTATACCCCAGTACCATTTTTTAGAGTGGGCAATCGGCTATCCAGCGATAATGGGCGATCCGTCTTGGGAGCCGCTCGGTCATTATCACGGGCCACGGGAGGGGACATCCCCCCCCACCGCTTTCTGCCGCTCTTCTCCAGCCTCCTGTCCCACCGGGAGACTGGAGCTCTGATCCGGCGCATCCGCTGGCTGTGTGACCTGAAGGAAGCCGGAATCAGCTCCGATCTGGTCTCCTTCGTGTAATTCTGGAAGCAACAGCACAACGTCACTTCTGGTTTACTCGGCAGCTAACGGCGCCGGTTTTAAAAAAATGACAGTATTCAGAATCACCGTCTTTGGTGATCTGGATACTGTGAAGTGTAAAGGAGGGATGGGGGGTCTTTTAGACACTCAATCCCTCCATAAAGAGTACCTGTCACCATATATTACTACCATAAGGGAAATTTACATTCCTTGTGATAGCAATAAAAGCGATCAGCATTTTTTTTTAAAGGAACTTGGCTAAAAATATATATATATATATATATATATATATATATATAAAATTTTAAAGCACCACCGTCTCCACGAGCTCGCGTAGCAAAGAAAACACATGCGAAAATCGCGCCCACATATGAAAACGGTGTTCAAACCACACATGTGAGGTATCGCTGCGACCGTCAGAGTGTGAGCAAAAATTCTAGCACTATACCTCCTCTGTATCTCTAACCTGGTAACCGTTATAAATTTTTAAAGCGTCGCCTATGGAGATTTTTAAGTACCATAACATGTTTGGTATCTATGTTTGGTATCTATTTACTCGGCGTAACATCCTCTTTCACAATATACAAAAAATTGGGCTAACTTTACTGTTTTATATTAACTCAAAAAAGTGATTTTTTTTTCCAAAAACAATTGCGCTTGAAAGACCGCTGCGCAAATACGGAGTGACAAAAAGTATTGCAACGATCACCATTTTATTCTGGTGTTTAACAAAAAACAATATATAATGTTTGGGGGTTCTAAGTAATTTTTTAGCAAAAAAAAATATTAACTTGTAAACAACAAATGTAAAAGAGGGCTCCGGGGGTGAAGTGGTTAATGTGTGCTGTTTTTGTACAATTTTCATATGAGAAAAATCTGAAATGAAAGACTGCACATGATCAGAAACAACAATAAAGCCTTTGTCGTACGAGAATTTTCGTACATTATTTCCTTCCTCAGTTGCAATTCATTCAAATCAGGTCATCATAGTGATCTTATAAAAAGCAGGGACACTCCTCCAGAGGCATAGTCTTGAGCCTTCAGTCTGAGACTTTGTACGTTCATTGTACCTGATGCAAGGTGATCTTTTTAAATCTAGGCTTGTAAGCATCCTATGTTAACTGTTGGGATATTGCTACTTTTGAGGAGAGACATTTAACCACCCTCTCATAGGAGTCCAAGCACCAGGTCCAGGGTTGATATCACACATGGAGGAATAGTTATTTTTGTTTAAAAATATGTAATGGTTTACTATATATAGGTCTATATATATTAAATTACTGCAAATTTATAGCTTGATGTTATGTTGATTTTGGCTTAAATACTGTATGCAACTTACAATATATGCAGTGTTTCTTCGAAAATAAGACCAGGTCTTATATTAATTTTGGCAATAAAAGACACAGTAGGGCTTTTTTCAGGGTAGGTCTTATCAAGTAATGTGTATTTGCCAGTTCCTGTGCCCCTTATCTTGTCTCACCCTCTCCCTCCCTGCCTGTCAGGAATCTCCAGTGTGAACCAAGTTAAAGTAGTTGTAAAATCCTTTAATCCACTCTATTACAGTATTATATAATGTACAATGTGTGTGTTTCTGTAATATAATTGTGCCAAATACCTTAGTTACAATGCTACAGGGCGGAGTTCCCCTACTGACACCCGGGAGAAGAGGAGGAGAGCAGCAGAAGGTCAACTGTAACTGTAACAAAGGTATTTGACCCAATAATATTACGGAAACACACACATTATACATTATATAATACTGTAATAGAGTGGATTATAGGATTTTACAACCACTTTAAACTAGGGCTTATGTCTGGAGTAGGGCTTATATTGCAGCCATGCTGGAAAATCACAGTAGGTCTTATTTTCAGGATAGGTCATATTTTCAAGGAAACACAGTATATATATTTGCTTTTCATGTACAACTTTCATGACCTGATTTGCATAGGCATCGTTCAAGAAATGGACTTTCTTGCAAGAAATGTGTTGGATGAAAAACAACATTTGCTAAATGGCCTATAATGTATACTCTATAAGAACACTGCTACAATGTATTTATTATGTTTTGCACATATAAAAATAAGAGAAAAATAAACTACTATATGTTTTATGTTAGATTTGACTCACTATCATACCTAAATCATAATTTTCTTCTACGTTTTACTACAAACTTAGTTGGAGATATGTATATGTAAGAAGGCAGTCTTACATACGATAGGGATGAACTCATTAGTCTGATGCTTCTTTTTCCACTATCCAGTTACAGGCCAGGGGACAAGACCAAGAAATGTAACAGCAGCTAACAAGAAACAGTATTTCTGCTCCACCAGACAGGGCTATGCTGTGTGGCATCTCAGGACTGCATGGTAAAATACAGATCTTTGGTAGGTAAAGCAGTTTACTTGTATGTATATAGGTAAAACAGCTTCTTTATGTACTGTATATAATTAGCATACCATGTATTTAGCTGTCTGCTTGGTATTCAGCTTTAAAGTGGTTGTAAGCCTCTGACATGAAACATGAACAAAGCATACCATTCTATACTTGCCTCCATCCAAAGCACCAAGTGTGATTTCTATCTGCTGCCCCATTCCTCTGCTATAAGGCATGAGTCATTTTTGACAGATAGTGCCTACTCCAAGGAAATGAGGACAGGATAGCTCCAGCGCACAGCCAGTGATTCACAGCCTCGTCTGTGCATGTTTCACCATAAAATTGTGTAGAGAAGGGTTTGTCTTTTTTCCTCCCATTCAGATCTCAAATTACACTGAGTTCTCCTTTCTAAGCTGTGCAGTTTGTGATGTCAGATCCCTGTCTCCTGCCTCTGGAAGCTCAGACAAGCTGTGTACATTCTGCACTTTGTACGGATGTAGGTAAGAGAGGGCTGAACATAAATAGGTACAACTTATGTAGGAGGATTTGTTTCATCTCTGTGTACCACCTGAGGCCAGGCACTTCACTGGATATACTGTATGTAAGGGTTTACAACCACTTTAATGTAGTTCTGAATATGTGTAATTTTTTGTATACATTTAAAAATGTTATTGTAGTTACTGCATTTACCAGTCCACCACAAATGACAATTGTCCCAGATGTTACATAGACCTTTCAGGACACCAGGAAGCTCAATTGAAAACTTAATTTAAGTACTAGAGATATAACAAAACATGAACTGGACAAATGTTAATGTTTGTCTTATATTGTTCTTTAAAAGCTAGAATTTTGAACTTGTTCTATTTTTTTCAAGCATGTATACTGCAAACAAACATCTTTCAATAGTGGGTATTTTTATAAATAAAATCTTTAAAAAAAAGGCACTTGTAGCTCTCCTGAAACCCTCTTCAAAAGGATAGCATAAAATAAGTCGGGATGTTTTTAAAGCTGACTGTCATCTCCGCATTTTCCATTTCTATCTATTGCAAAATACTCCATATTTATCGAGTTGTGTCTTTTGAAGACTTTTTTTTTCTAAATGTTCCCATTTTATCTTTCAAGCTTGCATCCTTCCTTATATTACTGAATTCTACTCCCGAAGGTAACACTCTCTTCTCCTCTATTGACCACTGCAATTTCTTTGAGAATTTCTACATTATATTTATCAGATCCCTTTTCAGTCCATCACTTTCTGACAGCTATTTTTTATTACTTATTCAGTAAAATCCAGCTGCACAAATCTGACAAAGATTAAATCTGCACTTTTTCCCTTTATGAATTCCCTAAAAGGAACTATTGACAAAATCTCCATCATGCTCATTGAAAAAAAACACCTTTGTGCTCAGGCGGTATTAAAGATTGCAGCTTTCAGATGTATACTCTTGTATTTATACTCTGCAATATTGCTTCTTTAATTTCTTATCTCTCTCTTGTTAACTATTTTTGATGTGCCAGTGCTGCTGATAAAGTATTTTGTCATATACATCTATAATCACATATTGAACAGATAAAGCGTTTTGTAAAGTAAATATGAAATATCTCTAACATATGCAGTGTTTTTGTACCATGTCTCCATAGCCTGAAGGGTTATAGAGTATGCCTTTTTCTATAACATCAAATACTAAAGACTGTAGCATGTGGACATCAAACTCAATGGTGATACCTTACCATCTTGAAAAGGCTGCATACTCCACACTTTAGTGAAGGACATAGGCTATAAGTCTGATAAATGAAGCTGGAGGATCACATACCATATACTAAGTGTCATTTCAAGGTAGATTATCAGATGTGATAATAATTCTTAATTTATCAAGGAGACAGGAATTTCAGTCTTTTTTTTTTTCATGTGCAAGCTTTTTTAAAGTGAAGGTTCATGCACTATTAAGCCATGGCCTTTTCCCTTGCAGTTTTATCAACTGATTCAGGCAGCTTTGTCAATAATTTGATTGGCTAATTTTCTGTGTTATGATTGCTTTAACTTTTCACCTGTCAGAACCAGATGAAACGCTAGTTATTACATAGTATACTGTACAGTACGGTGCTGCTGTTGAGTAATTATGAGTAAAACTGATGAATTAGTAAACTACACTTTTTTTGTGATGTGTTTATTAAAATATTATGGAGGGAATTCAAGAAAGCTGGTGTGCCACTTTTGTGGCATGAATCCCTCTGTTAAGGTATTGTGCCAAATTCATGAAGCATATCCAACAATCTTCTGGCTCTGACAGCTACTCGTGCACCAAATTCCTAAATGTGTTACTTAAGGATGAGCCCAATGTTGGGGTTGAACGTAAGTTTTGACCCAAACATCAGGTGTTCGCACGTTCGGTGAACAGCGAATTTTATTGGGCGGTCACGTCGAGTTTTTCCACCATGGAGCGCCCCATAATGCACTGCACAATCGTGGTAAAATGCCGCTCAATGATTGGCCAAAGCATGCACATGACCTGCATGATTTGGCCAATCACAGTGCGTTCTGCTGTGAGAGCAATGATTGACCAAAGGCAGGGTGCCTTTGGTCAATCATGGCTCAGGGGGATAAGTCCATGCTCCACACCATATAAAACAGCTTACACAGCGGCCATATATAGTGCATAATAACAGAGATAGAGAGAGGTTAGGCAGTTTAGTTAGTGGCATGTAGGCAGTGTAGTATATAGTGTAGATAGAGTATATACAGGCAGTGTAGTAAACAGTATACATCGTAGATGGAGTATATACAGTCAGTGCAGGCAGTGTAAGAATGTATATATATATATAGATATTAGGCTGCATTCAGTGTACACCATATACAGTGCATGCTCGGATAAGGTTCTGGCATAGATTTTAAGGGGAACTCCACACCAAAATGTTTTTAATTGGGTCCCCCCAAAATCCATACCAGGCCCTTCAGGTCTGGTATGGATTTTAAGGGGAACCCTGCGCCAATGTTTTTTTAAAAAATTGGCATAGGCCCCCCCCCCCAAAATCCATACCAGGCCCTTCAGGTCTCTATACTGTTTTCTTAGATACCATTTTGAAACCACCATATCTCGAACACACCTATTGGTGGCCTAGTGGAGGATGTGCATAGACCAATTGTGCTTTTGATAATGTATATACACAAGCCCTCTATAATCCTATGAAGAAGGAGGCTTTCACTCTAAAACATGTCTGATTGAGGAGTACCCAGTGTTTTATGTACATTATGTACTGTAGCAGTGGTTTGTATTTTTCCATGCATACCTGTCTTTTGTCTTATATATTTTGTATGTATCAATAAAATGTATACTCCTTTTACAAATGACTATTAGTGCCATTAAAGTCCCAAAAATAAGGGAAATCTCTTGTTACATTTAATACAGGATGTCGACACATACCAAATGACTCTCACCACCCATCTGTTCTCATACTATCCAAAGTTAAAACAACAAGAGCAGAAAATTTAATAGATGAATTGTTGAAAAAATGACTGAAGGTCCTCTTTAACCACTACAGCCCTGGAAGGATTTCCCACTTTAGGACCAGAGCACTTTTTGCGATTCGGCACTGCTTCTTTTGGTGGTATTTGATCACCTCTGTAGCTATAAACAAAGAAAGTGCGACAATTTTGCAAAAAAAATATTTTTCTTACTTTTTGCTGAAATACAAATCCAAAATAAAAATATAAAAAAACATTTTTTTCCATGCTTAGTCATCCCCATCCGTGCTCAGTCATCCCCATCCGTGCTCAGTCATCCCCATTCTTGCTCAGCCATCTTCATCCATGCTCAGTCATCCCCATCCATGCTCAGTCATTCCCATCCATGACTCATCCACCCCCATCTGTGCCACTACAGTGCCCATCCATGCCATTACAGTGCCCATCCGTGCCACTACAGTGCCCATCCATGCCACTACAGTGCCCATCAGTGCCACTACAGTGCCCATCCATGCCACTACAGTGCCCATCCATGCCACTACACTGCCCATTCATGTCACTACAGTGCCCATCCATGCCACTATAGTGCCCATCCGTGCCACTACATTGTGCATCTATGCTACTACAGTGCCCATCTGTGCCACTACACTGCCTATCCATGCCACTACAGTCAGTCACAATAGTGTAATAGGTAGTCAAATTAGATTTGAAATGTATGCCCCTAGAACACCTGGTGGTGCTCTCTGCATGTTGGGCCTCTCTGTGGCCAGGCTGTGTAAAAGTCTCACACATGTGGTATCGCCATACTCAGGAGGAGCAGAATATATTTTGGGGTGTAAAGTTTACTATGTACATGCTATGTGATAGAAATATCTTATAAATGGAAACTTTGTGTAAAAAAAAATGTGTTTACATTTTCTTTCCACATTTTCCAAAAACTTGTGGAAAAAAATGACATGTTCAAAAAGACTCATTATGCCTCCTAGAATATACGTTGGGGTGTTTGCTTTGCAAAATTGTTTCTTTTTTGGGCGTTTCCATTGTCCTGGTGCTCCAGGACCTTCAAAAGTGCAGGAGGTAGTCAAGAAATGAGATGTGTAATTTATGTTCCTAGAACGCCTGTCGGTGCTCCCCGCATGTTGGGCCTCTGTATGTGGTCAACCTGTGTAAAAGTCTCACACATGGGTTATCGCCATACTCAGGAGTAGCAGAATGTGTTTTGGTTTGTAATTTGTGGCATGCATATGCTTGGTGTGAGAAATAACTTGTTAATATGACAATTTTGAGGGGACAAAAAAGGACAAAATTTTCATATTGGTACAGTGTAGTATGACTGCGTAATTGTCATTCAAATTGTGAGAGCACTGAAAGCTGAAAATTGGTCTGGTTAGGAAGGGGGTTTAAGTGGTCAAGTGGTTAACGTTGTCAAAAATCTTGTCACTCCCTGTAATGAGCTAACAACAGACTGTGATGCAGTGAAATTCCAAAGAGACTTTTCAGCCCTGCCAAGCTTATCTCTGTGGATTACAGGGGGTATTACACTAGGGTGGCAATGATGCTCCTTCATAGATACAGTACATACATGTACCACACTGTGGTTATCTTGGTAAAGGTGCAGGGCTTTGCTTTCTCATGTCAGTGTGCACCCCTTACCTCATGCCCAATTATTTGATAAATAGTGGAGAGATATTCAAGATGCAGCAGAGGTGCAGAAATCCCAGATCTACAGAATAAATGAGAGAGAGACAAAGCAGAGAGATCCTTGCACTGCAGGTCCTCAGGTACAGCTTATTTTCCAGGGAGTGAGCAGTACCAAATATTACTCCTAATATTGTGATGATAGCAGTCAGAGGCAAGGTGCATTAGATGATCTCACCCTGCAGACATACAGCTTTAAAGCTCAGGAAATTCACTACTATTTTTAGAGACAATGAGAGACAAATTGTACATGTTCAAGGTACTCCCTATATTCTGCCATAAAATAGTAAATCTTTTTGAGTTCAAGTTTACTTTAAAGCTGAACTCCAGGCAGACATAATAACATACCAAATAATGCAGTTATGTGTTACTTCAGAATATTTACCTTTATTTTTAATGCAGCTAGTATGAGAACCACAATTATTATTATTATACAGGATTTATATAGCTCCAGCAGTTTGCATAGTACTTTACAACATAAGTGCAGACAGCACAGTTACAATACAAGTCAATACAGGAGGGATCAGAGAGGCTCTGCTCATAGTAGCTAAGCAGGTGTTGCTGTGTGCAAATGTGCTAACAAAAAGAAAGAGCAAGGGATGAGCTCACCTTCTACTCATTAGGTGTGACTAGGTTGAAATGCTTAAAGTGACCCTGTTACCAGAACCAAAAATATAAATTATTTATTAAAAAGAACTCCAAACGAATAAGTGTGTTGGATTCTTCTCTTTTTGGCTGCCCTTCATTGCTCCTCATCCAGTTACTATGTCACATGTAATTGACGGAGATGAGGTTGTATGCAACAGAACTGCTCCTGAACATAGGCTCAGCATATATAAACAAACAGCACTGAGGCTGTGATCAAGAACCATTCACCTATATTAGGGATGGGCCTCCGGTTCGAGTTGAATGCATGTTCGACTCAAACATTGGGAGTTCGCCTGTTCGGCGCATCCTGAACATTATGGGGTATCCGCGGGAACTTCAAGTGCCCCATAATGCATTCCAATGGCGGGGGAAATGCCACCCGCTGATTGGCCACAGCATGCACATGACCTGCATGCTTTGGCCAATCACAGAGCGCTCTGCTGTGAGAGATACACTTAGAGGCAGCAGAGCGAGCTGTGGTAGGCATTCCGGGTTTTACTTCCATTCATAATTAGCACCTGGAGCAGTGGTTTGCTCTTTGTTTTCTGGGCTGTGAGAGATATGATTGGCTAAACGCAGGGTGCCTTTAGCCAATCACTGCTCAGCAGCCTCAATCTACAGCAGCTCTATGTAGTGTGTGTATAACGTGGATGGAGAGTGAGCTTAGCTAGCGGCGTGCAGGCAGTTTAGTGTAGCTAGCTGATTATTGTGCATTGTGAAAGATAGATAGATAGATAGATAGATAGATAGATAGATAGATAGATAGATAGATAGAGTGATCTATATACAGCCAGTTGGTACAGGCAGTTTAGTGTAGCGTGAAATATATACTAGATAGATAGGGCGATCTATAAACAGTCAGCTAGTGTAAAGTGAAATATATATACTAGATAGATAGATAGGGCAATCTATATACAGTCAGTTAGTGCAAACAGTTTAGTATAGAGTGAAATATATACTAGATATATAGATAGGTAGGGCGACCTGTATACAGTCAGTTAATGCAGGCAATGCAAGAATATATATATATATATATATATATATATATACCTTCCTAGTGTATATATATAATGTGGGGGTCCCCCCAAAATCCAAACCAGGCTCTTGGGGTCTGGTATGGATTTTAAGGGGAACCCCAGGCCAATTTAAAAAAAAAAAAAATGATGTGGGGGCCCCCCAAAATCCAAACCAGGCCCTTCAGATCTGGTATGGATTTTCAGGAGAACACCACGCCAAATTAAAAAAAAATGGCGTGGGGTCCCCCCAAAATCCAAACCAGACCCTTATCTGAGCCCACAGCCCTGGCATGGCAGGAGGGGGTGGGGACAAGCGAGCGCCCCCCTCCCTCCGAACCACACCAGGCCACATGCCCTCAACATGGGGAGGATGCTTTGAGGTCCCCCCAAAGCACCTTGTCCCCATATTGATATGGAGAAGGGCCTCATCCCCACAACCCTTGCCGGTGGTTGTGGGGGTCTGCAGGCGGGGGGCTTATCGAAATCTGGAAGCCCCCTTTAATAATGTTAAGGGCATGTGGCCTGGTATGGTTCGGAGGGGGGGCGCTCACTCATCCCCACCCCCTCCTGCCATGCCAGGGCTGCATGCTTGGATAAGGGTCTGGTTTGAATTTTGGGGGGACCCCACGCCATTTTTTTTTACATTTTGGCATGGGGTTCCCCTTAAAATCCATACCAGACCTGAAGGGCCTGGTTTGGATTTTGGGGGACCCTTGTGCGATTTTTTAAAAAAATTTTGGAGCGAACTTCCCCTTAAAATGCAGTAGTACTAGACCATTTCTCTTTTGCAAGAAATGAGAGGCCATCAGTACATCAGGTGTGATCAATTTTCAGTGATTGGCACCATAGCTTGTAGACTCTATAACTTTCACAAAGACCAAATAATATACACTGATTTGGGTTATTTTTATCAAAGATATATAGCAGTATAAATTTTGGCCAAAATTTATGAAGATAAATTACTAATTTGCAAAATTTTATAACAGAAACAAAGAAAAAAATGCATTTTTTACAGAATTTTCTGTCTTTTTTCATTTATAGAGCAAAAAATAAAAAACCCAGCAGTGATTAAATACCACCAAAAGAAAGCTCTATTTGTGTGAAAAAAAAAAGACAAAAAGTTCATATGAGTACAGTGTTGCATGACTGAGTAAATGTGAGTGAAAATGTGAAAGCTGAAAATTGGTCTGGTCAGGAAGAGGGTTTAAGTTCCCAGTGCGCAAGTGGTTAATCTTAAAACTTGAAAAAAAAAATCCTTAGGCACATTAACTAACATAATGCACATAAACTCATATATGTATTGCACCTGTGTATTTGGCTTTTTTGTCTGTTGTTTAGCTTAAAAAATGCTTTACATACTTGCTGAAGATTGTAAAATCAAAATTCTGTTCTGAGCTATAAGCAACGGCCAGTGGTGCATGTTATTTAAAAAATAGTTTTGTCTTTATGCCTTGAATGTCTGTCTCTAGTTCCAAACATTTGTGGCCAATTGTTTGAGGGCACATAAAAAATACACATAAATTGTACAAGTGATGAGCATATCACATAAATGATCCTTCATTTTTTTTGCATGCTAGTCTCACATCGATAATTGAAGAGGTTACTAAAGATGCACACATTGTCATACAACAGAATACACCTTTGGAAGAGATGTGTGGTGCTGTATTTAATGTACTCTTTTTGTTTCCGAGCATGCTTGGTCTTGGTCTTCCAATTTTTTTTGGATGAATACTGTACTGATTAAATGAAAATCGTTGACCCTCTGGATAATTTTGCATGAACTGTGATGATCGGCTCTTGAAACTTGTGTACTAACGATCAGATTATTGTACGATTGATTTGAAAGCAGCATTTTTTGTCAGATTTTCTGATCGTGTATACTAGGCATTAGGGTGTGATTTTGTGGGTGTTGCTACAAATGAGGGCGTGTTTTGTGGTTAAAAGATCAGTAGGGTGTCTCCAGATTTCTTCTTAAAAATTTGGCCAGATGATAATTAGGGGATGCAGTTACAGAAATGTAGCACCATCTAGTGTGCTACTAGCAATAGTGCAGGTGAGGTATAGTCTGGCCCAGGGCTAAACCTGAGCAATGGAATCTGGATAAGGATTATTGGCGGTTAGGACTGGATGACCCATCCAGGCAGCTTTTTGGTGCCTCCCCCTGGTTCTAGAATATTGGAGAATATTGCAAAAATTAGTGGGCGGTAGCTAGGAGGGTTGTCTTGGATATTTAGAAGCCCTTAGCCTATCCCCAGGAAGTGGGCCTGGCAGGGAACTAAGGAGCCCTTACATGGGCATGAGTGATGTCAGCCGGGGAGTCGGGTGGAAGATGGAGTGCTGAGGGAGTCTGTCGGTGGGTGTCCTGGGAGATCCCAAGTGTGTGTCAGCCGGGTAGACTGGGAAGAAGAAGCAGACAGGTGGGCTGGTGGAATGGCAGCAAGGTGGGCTAGCATTTCTGCAGGAAGTAGAGCTGGGACCAGTGTCTACAGGGAAGTGATGCAGGGTGCAGTTCACTCCACATGTGCTAATTTTCTCAAGGAACTGAGAGTTCCTCACCTGTAAGGGGCTGTTGCTAAGCTAATAAAAAGACTGTTAGCTCCTAAAGGAGTGAATGGGTTCCTAAAGGAGTGAACCCAGCAGAGGTGTGCAAAGGATCAAGATTTCTGCAGGAAGATTGAGTGGAAACTGTCCCTGGATCTGTCGTTCTTATCAAGTTGGACATCCCACAATCCCTACCCCATCCAAGGTATTATCCCCTAATAAAAACAACAAAAACAAGCAAAAGATTGTGTAGCACCCTCCCCCCCCCCCCCCCCCCACAAAGGAGCCACAAGTGAACAGGGATCCCCCACCCAGCACAGCCAGACACATCGAATTTCAGAGTCAAGAAACAGCCCAGTGCTTGGTTTTGTATTTTTTGTTTTTGAGGGGACAAAACTTGGATAGGGAGTAAGAGAATTATGGGATGTCCACTTGACTTTTAGAGAACTCTTCAGGGACAACTTTCCTATATGCTGTCTATATACACTCCTCTGCTTCCTCCAGCACACTTGCTGGCAGAACTTCACTGGCACACTTGACAAACTTGATCCTGGCATAGCACTCAGTCAGATCTACAAGCAACAGCCTGTAATAAGAAGGAACCTGAGGCCCCTTTAAATATGTAGCAAAGTCAGTATCCACTTTACATCCCTGTGGCTACTGACCCTAGCGCCACCTCTTCAGGCACTGCCAGCCCGCCTGGCTGCAGCTGCCCCTTTCACTATCCTTCCTGGCTACTCTCCTCAGTCTTCCCAGACTGACACCACAGTCCTCCCAGACTGCACACTCACCAACCCTCCCAGCTGTCTCTTCCTGCATGTGCTGACTCTCTCCCACTGTCCTCACACCTGTGCCCTTGCATCCAGGACAGGATTCCTCCATGTGTTGTTGAGGTTTGCTCCAGCACCCGAACCCCAGGCCCAAGGTCACCCCCCAGACTAGGGGGCATCCTCAAGGGCCACCGACAGCCTTTTCAGCACTCTTTTTTCATCTCCAACCCGACTGCCCCTGCTGGCATGACCCAAGAGTATTTAAGAGGTGCTTGGCCCCTGCCAGTCCACTTGCTGGGGATTGGTTCCAAGAAGGTCCTCCTAGACTCCACCCTCTACTTCTGGAAGCTTCTCCAAGGTTACAAAAAGCGGGGGGGGGGGGTTATTAGAGGTGCTGCTTGATGAGTCATCCGGCCTCCCTGAGTCACTCATCCCTGACCCATATTCAGCCCAGGCTTTGCTGCCAGCTAAGCCAAATTTTCCGAACTTTCCCCTTTCTTGTGTCTGGTTCTGCCGCCCCTCCATCCTCGTCTTTGTGCTTTCTTTTTGATACACTGGATGGGGGGCAATGATCTAAAAAATCACCCTCAAGATGGTTTAAAACAGGAGTGACTTCCTGACGAGGATGGGGGGAGAAGTGATCTGGTGAGTGTAGAAGCTACAGTGGTGACTGGCTGTAAAATATTACTATGATTGTTTGTGGGAAAGCAAATGAGTGTGTCGCCAGGGTTGGTGGTAGCTGTGAGGGGTCTGTTGGAAGGCCATTAGAAGGAGCTGTTGTTGCTCTGAGCGCGTAGCCCTGATTGCCTTCTGTCTCCTCTTCGGTTCCTTTTCCATCCGCTGACATCACTTCCGGTCTCGGAGGCCGGAGCTTGGCCCACGGTGCACGCCTGGGTAGCCTACCTGCGGTCACACCACAGATCCCTGGCGGCTTCCTGCACCCCAACCCCAGACCACCAGCTCATCTATCCACCCTGATGGACCGGCGAGAGCACCCCTGTTGACAGCCTGCCTAATGATGATACAGATGGACATGCTTGTTTTATGAAGGTTGATAAGTCCCTCAGGAGCCTGTCTGCCTTCCTCCTTCTCCTCCCCTCCAGCACCCTCAAATTTCCCCTTTTTGGCCTAATAATGGCAGCAACTGGCAGCACTGGCACATATACAAAAGCCTCCCGGTCCACCTCCTCTGTTGGGGTCACTGGAGTGGCATGGTCACTGTCCTCAGTCACTCCTGCTCCTCCTTCCCAGTCGCCAGCTGCCTCTTTCGGTCTCAGTGGGGGTGGGGGGATCTGGTCCGATCCACGGTTCTCACACACACAGCTACCACACATCACGCTGCACCACGCTGCTCTCTGCACTCCATTTTTCGCGCCAACAGCACAACAGCAACACCCATATGTGGGGCGGTGTTTCATAGAGAAAACACAATGGGACCCTTTCTCTCTATTCTCCATCATAATAGGAATAGCTCTAATTACTTTATTGGTTGTATTTATGCCATTATTTATACTGCTAACCAATACAGTTCTACAATAAGGTACATTTTAGATGAAATATTCAATAAGGAAACAAAATATGATTTGTAAGGAGAAGAGAGAAAATGCTTTAAAGTGTTGCACAATGGGACACATTACAACACCTCATGTAAACAGACTGTGAAAACTCTTGTAAGAATCATTTTATACAGCATGTATGCCAGAACGCATTTCATCTATGATTCCCACAGAGCCATGTGTTAAAATATCCGAGAGGAAAGAAAGGATACTCTAAACTTGTGAATATGCTAAGTATGTTAGCTTCAAACTTCATTTTCCAGTATGATTATAATTAAACCACCGCCGGTAAATTAAATGTAATATCAGTTTGATATATTTATATCCAGCATTTGCTGTATGTAACATTTTTGAGCTTGACTTACCAAAGTAATAGAGCTTGTTCAATTATGAAAGTGAAAGTTAACTTGAAGCAGTTCTTCTGCTGCTATTGAGGAAGACGTTTGCTAACATGCCCTTTCCGCAGGTCAATTCTTGTGTACAGCAAATCTTCAGGGAATTTGCTGTACATTAGTGGGTTTCTTGTAAGTGTAATGCCTTTTATGGTTTAATTAAATGATGTTCTATACTATCTGGCGCACGGTACTGTTTTATCTCTGTCTAGGGGATACAAGGCTACTAGCATAAACATAGGGGTTGGCTTGTGGCAATACTGGATGAGTCTGTTCCTATAACCTAACCATAGGGATGAGCGACTCTGCCTGAATTCAATTCAATAAATTATTGTAAAAAGAGTCCTAGGAAGCTGGGCAATGTCATGGGGGGCATGGATCAAAGCTAATATGAGAATTAAAAAAAATAAAAATAACTTAAAGCAGGGCAGGGACCTTCACATGCAAATGCAAGGGCTACATCAAAGATAGAAAAGATTATTTAAACTACAGGTTTGGGGGACACTTTAAAGCTATATGTGGGGTTATGAAACAGCACAATGTACTCTGAGAGTTTCTGAGATATCGTTGTCTGGAAGCTCATATTTAGCTCTTGAATTGATTTTTTTAATTTACTTTTAGGTGTAGCTTATTTACAGCAGAACCCCTGCTTTATTCCAGTTTAAAAAAAAAATCAGGTTGGTTTATAAGGAACGGATACACTATATTACCAAAATATTGGGGCACCTGCTTTTACACACACATGAACTTTAATGGCATCCCATTCTTAGTCCGTAGGGTGTATTTTTGAGTTGGCCCACCCTTTGCAGCTATAACAGCTTCAGCTCTTCTGGGAGGGCTGTCCACAAGGTTTAGGAGTGTGTCTATGGGAATGTTTTACCATTCTTCCAGAAGTGCATTTCTGAGGTCAGGCACTGATGTGGACAAGAAGGTCTGGCTCACAGCCTCCACTTTAATTAATTCCAAAGGTGTTCTATTGGGTTGAGGTCAGGACCCCACCCCAAACTCGCTCATCCATGTCTTTATAGGCCTTGTTTGTGCACTGGTGCGCAGTCATGTTGGAACAAGAAGGGCCAACCCCAACCAGTTCCCACAAAGTTGGGAGCATGAAATTATCCAAAATGTCTTGCTATGCTGACACCTTAAGAGGCCAAGCCCAATCCCAGAGAAACAACCCCACTCCATAATCCCCCTCCACCAAATGATGAGTTTGGGGAACTTGACTGGCCCGCACAGAGTCCTGACTTAAACCCGATAAAACACCTTTGGGATGAATTAGAGCGGATACTGTGAGCCAGGCCTTCTTATTCACATCAGTGCCTGACCTCAAAAATTCTGGAAGAATGGTCAAACATTCCCATAGACATAATCCTAAACCAACTCAATATTGAACCTTATGGACTAAGACTGAGGTGCCATTAAAGTTCATGTGCATGTAAAGGCAGGTGTCCTAATACATTTGGTGATATAGTGTATGTCACTGAGAACAATGTTGTCCTCCAACTGCTCAACACACTTACTGTATGTACAATGCTTGTTTTATGAAGGTTGATAAGTCCCCCTGGAGCCTATCTGCCTTCCTCCTTCTCCTTCCTCCAGCACCCTCAAATTTCCCCTTTTTGGCCTAATAATGGCAGCAACTGGCAGCACTGGCACATATACAAAAACCGATGTTATCCCCAAACTGGGTCTACACTGGGAGCTTGTGATTAGCAGCTTCTGCGTGCAAGCGGATAAGCAGATGTTTTGCTATTTTTTTTCTTTCAAACCATGGATCCAGAATATGCTTTTTTTTTTTTGTTTATTTGAAAAAAAAACTGTATTTTAAAAAACTACCTTAACTGCTTCCGGACCGCCTCGCATACTTCTACTGTTCCAAAGTGGCAGCGTAGAGCAAATCCCATCTGGCGATTCACGCAGATGCAGCTAGCGGGCAACGCGCTCTCTTGCCCCCCCCACATGCTGCATGAGTGTGTCTGCGGGTCGGGCAGACTCAATGTCGGCCGGCGACCCGCAACCGCTGCTACAGAGGAAGAACGGGGAACCGCAGATGTAAACACGGTGGTTCCCCATTCTGTCAGGCAGCATGACAGTGATCTGCTGATCCCTGTAATCGGGATCAGTTAGATCTGTCATACCCTTGCCATCCCAGCCCCCACACAGTTAGAACTCAGTGAGGGAACACATTTAACCCCTTGATCGCTCCCTAGTGTTAACCCCTTCCCTGCCAGTGACATTTACACAGTAATCAATGGCTATTTTTTAGTTCTGATCGCTGTATAAATGTCAATAGTCCCAAAAAAGTGTCAAAAGTGTCCGATCTGTCTGCCACAATACCGCAATTACCAGTAAAAAAAAACAATAATAAAAATGCCATAAATCATTTCTCATAGTTTGTAGACGCGATAACTTTTGCGCAAACCAATCAATAAATGCTTTTGCGATTTTATTTACCAAAAATATTTAGAAGAAGACATTTTGGTCTAAACTCATGAATACATTATATATACATATATATTTTTTTTAGGATATGTATTTTTAGCAAAAAGTAAAAAATATTGTTTTTTTTTTTGTTTATAACGCAAAAAATAAAAACTGCCGATGTGATCAAATACCACCAAAATAAAGTTATATTTGTGGGAAAAAAAGGACATCAATTTTGTTTGGGTTCAACATCACAGGACCGCGCAATTGTCAGTTAAAACGACAGTGCCGAATCGCAAAAAGTGCTCTGGTCAGGAAGGGGGTAAATCCTTCCGGGGCTGAAGTCGATAAAATAAAAAAAGGACAGTTCAAAACATTTTAGCCTCAATAGGCTTAAAATTCAGAAGCACTTGATGGACGTTTTCCTACAATAAAAATTATAACTTTGCAGCTGAGACACAGCTACAAAATAAAAAATTCCCAGTGAGAAGACAACATGTTTTTAAGCCTAAATAGACCTCAAATTCATAAACATCATAAAGGTCTCCTGCAAGCAATTGCTGAAACACAGCTACTAAAAAATCAATTTCAGTGCAAGGGTAACACTTTTAGACTAGGCATCAAATTCAGGGACACAGGGCAGTAGTTTAACTGTAAACACTATAGCTTTGCAGCTGAGACATAAAATAAAAGCAAAAGAGGCTACTTAAAAAAATATATATCTGTAAGAGGATGGCATGTTATTAATCACTTGACCTCCGTAAGGTTTTACCCCCTTAATTACCAAGGCTTTTTTTGCTATTCAGCACTGTGCTACTTTATCAGGCAATTTTTCTGCCATGCAAGACTGTACCCAAATGAAATATGTATCATTTTTTCACACAAATAGAGCTGTCTTTTGGTGGTATTTAATCACAACTGTTTTTTTTCTACTTGGGCTAAACAAAAAAATATCAACTGTTGAAAAAAACATGTTTCTGTTATAAACTTTTGCAAACAGATAATCTTTCTTCATAAAGTTAGGTCAAAATGTATTCTGATACATTAATTTGGTGAAAATAACCCAAATAAGTGTACATTATTTAGTCTGCGTGAAAGCTGGGTGAGTCTACAAACTATGGTGTATATATGTGTGTGTGTATATATATATATATATATATATATATATATATATATTGATCATTCCTGATGTACTGAGTGCCTATATAATTTCTTGAGACCCTGGATGACAGAATAGTACAAATACCCCCAAATGACCCATTTCTGGAAAGTAGACAGTCCAATGTATTTAGTAAGAGGCATGGCAAGTTTTTTAAGTTGTAATTTGTTGTCACAATTCTTGATAAAATGATGAAATTAAATAAAATGTGGGGGATTTTTTTCCAAATTTGCTTTTACATGTTGTCACCAGTGCAGTACAGCTTCATCATATGACTGGTGTGAAGGTGATCAGGGAAATTTCTATTGATGCACACATTATACAAAGACAACATTCTAGTCCTTGCATGCAAGGGTGGCTCCATAGCATATTACAAGAGAAAGGAGTAACACTGAAACAGAAAACATGGGGCAGCTGTCATGGCACCAGCTTAAACAGGAACATAGGCAAGGAGTAAAAGCTAAAAAAAAAATGCATACTGAGAAAGTATTTAAATCAGCTGCTGAAAGACCTGACAAAACAGAGGGTTTAATGTCACTTTAAGAATTAAAATAATGCACAAATTACAATTATTTTGAAATTCGGATTTTTAAAACCTTCTTCAAAGTCCTCACCTTAGAGCCCCAGCATTCTCTGGGACGGTTGACCACCAAGACTTAAATTGGCCCCTCCACATTGAGGCTTAGCTATGACTTCTTTAAATATTTTGTGGCCCCCAACTAGTCACCCACAACTGGTGCATTAGCTCTGAATTCTGTGACCAACTTGGGTTCTACTGAATGCTTAGCTTGCTTCTTTTCAGAAGCCCTAAAGCACCCTATGATCTTACTGCCACCATGGTAATCTCATAAGAACCTGGAAAGTGCGCCTTCCATTTTGCCCATGAGCAAAGCAGGGCATTTCATCCAACACTACCTACCCCAGGTTAGATCATTTCTTCTACCAGATATATTATGTGATGGCAGACTAGCTCCATTTGATGTGCTAACAGCAACCTGCTGGCCACATACTTGTTCAAATACATACACGTTACCCACACCTACAGCAATCAAACAGCCTGTGTTTCTTGAAGCTACAGATCTTCAGATATTACTACACCCACCCTTTCATCGAAGAACACCCCCACAATCTAGCAGCACAAATTATTAAATACAATTTCTTCTCTCATTAGTCTTTCTCAGAGGTGGCTTATGGGCATTCCCATTTTTGATGTGGAGGAGTGAAATGTTTAAATAGGACCCACCTTTTGGGCCCTTGATCTTTGCTAGGAAAAACTGATCCACTTCAAAATTCTACATAGGGACTTTTAGAGAGACATGCTGTCATTCTGGACACCCTGAGAAAGATTTCCTCCATATATTTAACCTGCGCAAAAATACAGTTTTACTGGACTTAAGTCACAACATGGATCATGGACATTACCAACCTAATTCTTGTTATGTCACCTATAATATGTCTCCTCCTAGGTCTGATTGGTGACCTGGCTCCAACGAAGTGGAAAAATCTTTGATAGGACTTCTACTGCACCACATCAGAAAAGCTACCACTGTGACCTGGAGAAAGTAGAAGTAAAACCCACCCTGCAATTTCAGAAAAATCAAATCAGCGCCAGCCTCCCTCTGTACCAGGAAGCCTATAAAAACAGGAGATACCCAGCCAAATTCTAGAATGTATGAGCTCCCTAGTTGGACACCATATTTAGTGCAAATAACCTTCAGTGATTCCTCACCTGGATACCCATCTTTATCACTCCTTACTTCACCTTCTGCCCAAACTCTATGTGCCCCCTGGACTCTCACTAGTTGCACTGCTCAATGCCAATATACCACTACTATTCAATACTGAAATAATATCCGATTCCTTATAAACTGATTGTCATTGACCAATCTATTGCTCCTTTGCCCCTACAGCTCTTTTCTCCTCTGAGGTTAAGCGTATCCTAAAAATGCTATCTTTGTCACAATCAAAAGGAACAAACAGGAAGCGCCACCTGAATGTAGTATTAGCAACAACACTTTCCTCAAAGGGTTAACACTCACAAAGGTATTAAAAAAAAAAAGGCTCATCTGGTACATCAGAAGGGGGGGTCGCTCCACTCTGTCCTGCAGATATCCGGCTGCAACCAGGTTGTAGTATGTAGACGGCATCTGTTCCAAGGACTGGATGGCATCCAGGAACTAGGGATGTGCCAAACACCCCCCCCCCAATTCGGTTCGCACCAGAACATGCGAACAGGCAAAAAATTTGTGCGAACATTCGAACACCGTTAAAGTCTATGGGACCTGAACATGAAAAATCAATAGTGCTCATTTTAACCACTTCCTTTCTGGGCACATAAACCCCCCTCCTGCCCAGACCAATTTTAGGCTTTCAGCGCTGTCACATTTTGAATGAGAATTGTGCGGCCGTGCGACGTTGTGCCCAAACAAAACTTTTATCATTTTTTTCCCACAAATAGAGCTTTCTTTTGGTGGTATTTGATCACCTCTGCGTTTTTTATTTTTTGCGCTTTAAACAAACAAAGAGCGACGATTTTGAAAAAAGAACAATATTACTTTTTTGCTATAATAAATATCCAAAAAAAAATATAAAAAAGAAAATTATTCATCAGTTTTGGCCGATATATATTCTTCTACATATGTTTGGTAAAAAAAAATCACAATCTGCGTATTTTGATTGGTTTGCGCAAAAGTAGTTGTGTCTACAGACTATGGGAATAGATTTATGGCGTTTTTACTATTTTTTTTTTTTACTAGTAATAGCGGCGATCTGCGATTTTTATCGGGACTGCTATATTGCAGCGGACATGTCGGACATTTTTGACACATTTTTGGGACCAGCGATCAGAAATGTAAATATCCACTGATTACTGTATAAATGTCATTGGCAGTGAAGGGGTTAACCTGAAGGGGGCAGTAAAGGGGTTAACAGTGTTCCCTGGGTGTGTTCTAACTGTGTGGAGCTGGGCTGGTCGGGACATAACAGATCTAACTGATCCCAGTGACAGGGATCAGTAGATCTGGTATGTCCCATTCACATAACGGAGAACTGCTGTGTTTACATCGGCGGTTCCCCGTTCTGCAGCTGCTACAGGCGATCGGTGGGTCTCGGGCGGACATCGAGTCTGCCCGAGCCACGGGCACGCCCACGCAGCATGCAGCAGCCGCGAGAGCGTGCCGCCACAGGCTGCGAGTGCGCGCAGGGGGCGTGCTCAAGGCAGGACATCCTTAGACGTCCGTCGGGCATTTCAGAGCCGCGCTGTAGCCGTCTTTCGGCTATAGCGTGGTCCAACTGGTTAAAGGTTTATATGCAAGTTATTGCCCTAAAAAGTGTATGGGGACCCGGGTCCTGCCCTAGGGGACATGTATCAATGCAAAAAAACGTTTTTAAATCAATAGTTTTTTCAGTAGCAGTGATTTTAGTAATGCTTAAAGTGAAACAATAAAAATGAAATATTCCTTTAAATAATGTGCCGGGGGGGGGGGGGTCCTTTAGTCTGCCTGTAAAAGGGCGCACCTCTGTGATGTTTAGAACATCACTTTCACTTGATAGGTTTTTTGGTCATGGTGAACGATTTGGCACGAGACAGAGGGCTTTTTTACATTGATACATCCCAACAAGTGTGATAAATGTAAGTGTGGGAGCTGGGGTGTTGTGGGGGATCCTACTGTGGGCTATTTTGCTTTTAATGTTCCTAGCTCTCCTGTAGGATACTTTTGGTAGGGTAGTAAGAGATGTGGTTAGGCGGGGATCTTCTCATAGAATAGACCAATACCTGGCCAGGATATTTTCCATCTTCCTGTATTTAATGTGGAAGTGGGTGGTAAGGCTGATAGGCTGCACTGAGGTGGATCTGGATGAATCTTTGGATGGGTTTTGGACCGGATTGATGCCTTACATATTTCTTACATTGGTGTGTATATGCCAGAAGAATTTATCAACCACCTAAGTATTGTTTTTTCCAGAGGATTGATTCAAGGATTAATCCCTTTAGACCTGATATACAAGTTGTATTTTTTGTATTGTTGTGCCCCATTAACCAGTTTGAAAGGGAAGGAGACCAGATTTTTCTCTTCTCTAAGTAATGCTTACAGATTCTTCCACACTCACAGTGTGACTGGACAATTAAAGAAGAAGTAGCAGACTGATGAGTACATTTCTTTGTCACTCTGCTCTCACCCCCTATCAGAATGTTCTTTGCACTGCAGCAACATTTGTTGGCTCCTTGTGCTGCTTTTCCCTTTGCTGTTTGAGCTCTGTTGCTTTCAAAGAAGCGACTGCAAGAGGATGATAATAAGTTACTTTCAAGTACTTGAGCTGATTGCATTAATAAAATGCCTTGAAGGATGCATCAATAAATGCAAAACGAAATTAATGTGTCTTATAAAACCTGTCTGGGGTTCAGATTTAAACAGTTTACACCAGGGGTAGGAGGTGGAGATCTACCTGAACAACATGGGAGAAGTCAAAGATCACCGGGCACAGTGTCATCTCCTCACTCCTGATTTAAACCTCTAATTGCCATACTACCATGTCACAATCTCGTGCATTGCACAGCAAAGATGGGTTTAAATCAGATGGTAAGGAGGCAACATATCGCTTCCTCACCATCTGTCAAACACACTCGGATCGATTTTCAGAGGAACAGCAGTGCCTGTTGCACATGTGAATGAGTCCTTTTGCATTCGGTGGCGGAATTCTTAGGGCTCATTCACACGTAAAGTTGGGGGTGGAAAAACCCTGTGGTTGAGTTGCAGTTTTACTGCCCCCAATCCCTACCCCCTTTAACTGCTAAGGCAGCAGCCAAAGGTGTACACATGCCTCAGCAGGAATTAAACCCCCTGCTGCTTTTGGTGGGTGCTACCCCCTGCCAATCATGAGCCATTAAAGTAAATTGGGCCAATCTGCAACTGCATGCTTCTGCAGGGTCCAAGGGGTTAAAGCAGGTGGTGAGAAAGCAACACAACGCTGCCTGCTTTAACCCATTGTTTGCTGTAATGCAGAAGGTTGCAGGGCACTAACAGAGTGGTCGCATTCATTTTTGGTTCATGCTTGACAGGTGCAATACCCACCAACTAACCATATAACTTCTGCTGCGACTGTGTACATGTGTACACCCCTGGCCACTGCAACTAAAGGGGGTTCAGGTGATAAAAACATGTCTTAACTATGGGGTTTTACCACCCCCCAAACTGCAAATGTAAATGTACTGTTCTGAGCCCCCTATAAGACTGCTTGCACACTGATGTGCTGCAGTTTACCTGCACCGCGGGTGCAGTGCAGTGCATTTGCAACTTTCCTGGGATACCTGCTCTTTGCTATAGACTTCTATTATATCCTGCAGGTGTGGTGCACTTTCTGAAAGTACACCAAAACTCTTGCATTCAGAAAGTGCACCAAACCCGCAGGCAGTGGCAGCCCGTGCATCAGTAAAAGTTTGACTAAGCCCTGTACTATTATGCCTGGTGTGTTGCTTCACACTGACCTGAAGATTTATTTTTTCTGGCTGCTGGCACCACTCTGGAGACTGCTACCCGGGACAAGAGATGGGAGTGCAGTTGGTATCACTCTGCATGGGACAGGAGCCAGCACTACAGGGGAGGCATCGGTTTATGCGGCTCTTGATCCCTACCACAACTCTAACTTTACAAGTAGTCCCTCTGTATTTCAGTATGTCAGGGGAGGGAGGTGCCATGCTACACACTATGCCACCTGCCATGTACGGCAATGTGTGTGGCCGCACTCACAGGTCAGCAGAACACAGTCGAAGTGGGATGCCTAGCACAAACGGGGACAGAATTTACTGCCCCCTCCATGCTGTGTTTAAAATATAGTACGGTAACGTCAAAAAAATAATTTGGATGGGTTCATTAAAAAAATTAAACACGATAGAAGAAAATCATCTGTGAATTCAGCTTAGAAGTCCTACTTACACTGAATCTTTGGCTAGGCTATGGATATGCAAGTATTTATAGATTCTTAACAACAAGAGCATGAGCATTACCATTAACCCTATATGTTGACTTCTGTAGCGGAGACAATTCACCTTCAAAGTTTACAGCAGAAACACTGAAGTACCTGATCTATGTTTATGTTTGAGATTAAAAGTCTGGAAAGCTGTGGTCTTACTTCTGAAAGGGGGTGCTGCTGAGAGAAACTACGGTACTTCAGTATTTCTGCTTTTATGTTTCAGGATGAATTACTTCTACAGTGCCTGTAGATATAGAGAGTAGCAAAAGGGTGTTGTAAAGCTTATATACTACTTATTAAGAATATGTTCTTAACAGACTTGAATGATCTAGCCTGGTTACAGATTTACTTTAAAATATACAGATGTCTACTTTGTATAACCAAGTGGCAGGCCTTACCTCCTATCTTTTAAACAGAACTTATTGTTAAATGCTCTTCCTGCTGTATGTTGCTGTAAGCCAATTTCTGATTGGCTGCCTTAGCTTTTTCAAAAGCTAAGGCCTCATTCACACACCTTTGTCCATACAGGATGTACAGGTCTTCCGTGCATCCATGTGCAAGCAGTTTCATTCACGTCTATTGGAGCGCAGTGGGTGCATGGACACTGGTCCCAACTTGACAGCCATGTGGATGCATGACTCAGAATGAACACTGTGTTCAGGGATACACACCCACACCTGCACGGCTGACAAGTCTGGACCAGCAGCTGTGTCCATGCAGCTGCTGTGTATCAAGAGACATGAATGTGACTGCCTGCATGCAGATGCATGGAACACCTCTGCATCTGATATGTGCTAAGACGAGCCTTTGCACGGATATATGTATAATAATGTCTGTGTATATGAGGCTATATAAATGTAACACTAATACTGGCTAATTTTTGTAAAGAGTAGAGGAGAATGCCATGTATGAATAATTTTACAAATTTACATTGGTCCAGTTTGGACCAATGTAACTATGCATACATATTTACCTTACCTCTGGGTTCTTTCTAGAAGCTGGCAATCACTGTAGTGGGCACCCCAACTACAGAGATCTCCACTAGCTTCCAGGTCCAATGCTGAGAGGTTGCCTTGTTGCATTATGAACTCAGGATTGCTGGGAACAGGCACTATTCACAGAAGGATTTTCATTCTCTCAGTGAATGCAAAGTGTTCTCTGATTGGACAAGGTGGAAATGTGAGGTGATGTCATGCTGTTCCCTGATCCAATCAGAGAACAACTTTTCATTGACAAGTGGCCAACTTCCTGTGTTCACAATGCAGTGGGGCAGCTGCTCAGAAAGGGCTCTGAAGTTAGTGGAGATGTCTGTAGTCGGCGTGCCCAGTACAGTAATTCCCAGCTTCTATAACCACTTCACCCCTTCCCACATTAGGACCAGAACACTTTTTGCAATTTGGCACTGCATCGCTTTAACTGACAATTGCGCGGTCATGCGACGTTGTACTCTAACAAAATGTGCGTCCTTTATCCCCCACAAATAGAGCTTTTGGTGGTATTTGATCACCTCTGCGTCATTTCTGATCACCACTATAAACAAAAAAAGAGCGTCATTTTTGAAAAAAAAAACAATATTTTTTACTTTTTGCTATAATACATGTCCAAAAAAAATGTATAAAAAAATGTATTCCTTTACAAACTATGAGAATTCATTTATGGCATTTTTCACTTTTTTTTTTACTAGTAATGGCAGCGATCTGCGATTTTTAGCAGGACTGCGATATTGCGGTGGACATGTTGGATGTTTTTGACACTTTTTTTGGGACCACTGACATTTATACAGCGATCAGATCTAAAAAAGAGCGACAATTTTGCAAAAAAAAAAAATTTCTTACTTTTTGCTAAAATACAAATCCAAAAAAAAAAACAAAAAGACAAATATATTCATCGGTTTGGGCCGATTTATATTCTTCCTCATATTTTTGGTAAAAAAAACCCCCGCATTCGGCGTTTATTGATTGGTTTGCGCAAAAGTTGCCGCGTTTACAAACCATGAGAATTAATGGCGGCGATCTGCGATTTTTATCGGGACTGCGATATTGGGGTCGACGTGTCGGACATTTTTGACACTTTTTTGGGACCAATGACATTTTTACAGCGTTCAGAAATTTAAATGTCCACTGATTACTGTATAAATGTCATTGGCAGTGAAGGGGTTATCTTGCAGGGGGAGATCTAGGGGTTAACTGTGTTCCCTAGGCGTGTTCTAACTGTGAGGGGGCTGGGCTGTCAGGGGCATAAGAGATTTAACTGATACCAGTGACAGGGATCAGTAGATCTATTATGTCCCCACTGACAGAATGGGTTCCCCGTTCTTTTGCTCTGGCAGCTCATCGCGGCTCGCCAGTGGACAACGGGTCCGCCTGAGCCGCAGGCACACTCCTCAGGAGTGAGGCGGGCACGAGCGCGTGCCGCCAGTGGCACGCTCGTGCCCCCTAGCTACCACTCCGCAAATCACCGTCTATTTACGCGGTACAAGTCCACACTGCCGCAGTAAATATACCGTAAGCGGTGTGGAAGTGGATAAGGATTCCAGAGAAATGATATATGCATAGTTACATTGGCCCAAGCTGGACCAATATAAATACTATGTAAAAATATACATAGCTGTAATTCTTCATTAAGGAAAAGGACATACTAAAAAAATGTTAGCATGTATTTTCGGTTATTTTAAATACTACTTTATATATTTTAAACCAATGTTAAATGAAACATCCTAGTAACTGAACTAGAATTGGATAATAAAGACTGGAATTCTGGATTATTCTATCCACATAATAGAGAAGCACTACAGATTCATTTTGCCATTCCACGATATGAAAGCACAGTAATGCACAGTTTATCAGAGAATATATTTAGCTAACTAAAACTGTCATTACTAAGGAAAGTGAGCATCAGGAAGCACTCTCTGCTCTATAATTGCATATGGTCCTTATGATCATTGATTACCATAATGGCCTTCAACTACTTCCAGGAAACAGTGCTAAAATGCTCATGAGTTAAACATTGAGGCTTGAGAAGCTCAATGAAATTTAGTAATTCCTGTGAAAAATTAAGTGATGACTTAGCTCTGCTAGAGTAAAAAGTCAGTTGATGCATGCTACTGTATTTATGCCTTCTTTGGAAGAATTTCAATGAGGCAAGTAATATTTTCGAATGTATTCAATTGTCTTCTCATATTAAAGATAGAGGGGGAAGCTTGTGATAACATTGTTTTGCCCCCACCTAATTCGTTCCATTTTTGTTGTCTTTAGACAGGAGCACTTTATTTGGAAACCCACAATTTAAGCTGGGGTTCAAGTGTATGGACAGATTAAGAAATGCCTTCTTTTTTGGAAGATAGCAACAAACTAAACCCCACGTGCTATATTGATTTAACAAGACATTCAGAAATGTTTTTAATTTAGCTTACAGAATAAGTCTATCTAACATTAATGTTTACATCTGATCTGTGCAGGCCCCCTCAAACCTGTTTTTAGAAGTTCAGTGTTGAAACCACACTGCAATACATTCTATCATAGTTCCCACCCACCCTGGAGTTTTTGGGCATTTCCCATAACTATGAGGTGCACCTATTTATCGTTTTGCATTTGACACAAAATAAAGTTAATTAAAATATAATATAGGGAGTGGGTTCCATTTACACTGGTTGCAGCAGGTTTATTCACTTATGAAAAAGCAACCTTTATGTAGTTTACCTGTCTAGTATCAAAAACCAGCATACAGGCGATCCCCAGGTTACAAACAAGAAAGGGACTGTAGGTTTGTTCTTAAGTTGAATTTGTATGTAAGTCGGAACAGGTTCATTTTTTAATTGTAACTCCAGCCAAAAGAACAATTTTTATGCTTTTTTTTGTATAGGGAAGGGGTAACACCCTTGTAAGGTTTGTTTTGATGCCTGTGCTTCTGTTTAGAAGCTTTTACCTCACTTTCTGTCCCTATGGCGATTTTGAAAATTTTGAGGAGTTGTGGAAACAAAAAATGGTGGTAAACCTTCAGCGGAGACACCTTTTTCCTATGATAACTCTTACAGGAGTGAATTTCTCCTCATAGGGGTAGATTTCCTCTCACTTCCTGTTGTCTCCCTCTGTTTGTAAGTAGGAGTCCTTTGTAAGCCAGATGTTTGTAACTAGGGGACCACCTGTATTCATTTTGTATGAATTCAGCATTTAATTTCAGAATTACATAAATGAATTTTGTTTGCGAGTATCTGGCTCTGGTGTGAAAAAAGCACTGCATACAGTAGGTCAAGGTAATTGGTGGATCAACAATGCCTGCATATGCAGTGCATTGAAGTGAACATTCCTGTTCTCAAACTAAATTAGGAACACGGCTTTTGTTATAGAAAACCATAGCATATTCTCCTCTAAAAAGCTGCTCACTTACCTCTTCTTCAACTTGGAGCACCTCTGTGATTTTAACTCCTTTTCTATTATGGCATGTTTTTAAATGGTGGACTGGTAGCCTGATATTTACTCACTGATGCCAGTTGGCTTATCACCAAGCCCCAACCATCATTAGATGCTTTGGTAAACAACGACACTGTAACAAACTGACCCAAGGGGCTTGGTACCATGTGATATCTGTGGTTATCCCATTGATAGCATGTTAATATTTACATTATTGTCTCCCCTCTTAAACCAGAAGAAGGAGAGATATTCTATTATTTTGTCAATGGGGAAAGAATACATGGATCAACAGAAGCAGTTGCATATCAATTTGTTTAGTTTTATTGATAGTGGGATTTTTTAAATCCTTTCACCAACCCTCCTATGCATTAGATCTAAATGCTGCCTCTATATTTGAATTGTATATTATCCCTTCACTACCCTTATCCTGCACATTAACCCCTTTGTCTCCACCCTGCCACTGTAGGCCTTCACCCCCTCCTCCCTCTGTACAGCAATATATCTAATGCACAATTATCTAGCTCAATGTTTTAACCCCCCCCCCCCCTATTAGCATGTTTCTTTGCATAAAAACTACAGCAAAAAGTATACTACCTTGGGGTATCTACTGTCCAAAAAGGGGCCCTTTTGTTTTTTAGGGCCTTTTTATTTAACAAAGTGCTATCTCTCTCCAAAAAATAGTGTAAAATAATTTGACTAGAGTATTGCATGCACAAATAATCGTTGGTCAAACTATCACAGCACAGAAATCTGAATAATGGCCTGATAATGAAGGAGTATTACTGGCTATTACAGAATTGGTTAAACTAAGTAGTACACAGTTTTATTTCCACTACAAAATGTAAATGCATATAAAACTGCAGCAGAGGACTGCACACAGTTGGAAGGTTTAGGCTGCTGTTCAAGGACAGATATGGAAGCTCATGTGATAATCATTTCATGTATGGGCAAAAAAAGGCTGGAGACCATTGTTGGCAATGCTAGCAAGTTACATTTTTTTATTCAACCAAAATTGTAGATTCAAATGGAGATCATCAAGCCTGACCTACATAGAATAATACTTAAGCATGGATTTCCGACCAAGAATCCTTTGGACGTCTCTAGATATTTATTTATTTCAGGTGTTTAAAAATAAAGAATAAATAATAGATAGAGCTCTGTCATTAGTCTTTACTACGTGAATCCAAAATACAGATAACATTTATGTACACGCTATGAAGTTTTTATGAATCTACATAAAAAAGAGAAGTCCGTATTTGTACACGGCCCAGAACAACACAGCAACTCATATGTGTGGCATTAAGACCCACCTACCCTGCTGCTACACACTGCATATGTGCATTGCTGTCATAAAGGGTTTAAATATCGGTATTTTGATGAAATTCAGAATGGAGCTACTCCTTAAAGGATACATTTACCTTTGAGAACACATTACATATTCCACCCTTTTAGGGTGGAACATGTTACAAGCTCCCACTTCTGCAGCTTCTCCCTGATCTCCCTTCTAATTGTGACAGTGGGCCGGGGATCTTCTCCCTGCACCCACTGTCACAATTTGAAAAGAACACGGCATCATTCATTGACAGAGTTCTGTGACTGAATGAACTACAACAAATGGCAGCCTTTATGGTTGATGGCTTGTAGTTCTCAATGAACTACAAGAGCACTGGTAAGAACTCTAGTAGTTCATTGATTCTTCCTGTCATTCAATAACTCCCTGCCCATATGAGGTACAGGCAGACAGCTACACAGACAGTCTGCAGGAGCCTGAGATTGCACCTGCAATCTGCTGATCATGGGATGCAATGCTTTACAGGCTCCTAATAAAAAAAAAATAATAAAGGCACATTTTTTTTTACCTGTAAAAAATGTGCATTTATTATTGTCTTTAGAAAGGTGAACTTATCCTTTAAGGCTTAGGAGAGAATAAAAATATGATAATGTAAAACCAAAGTGTTTTTCCAACACCAGTGGATACCCTGTTTTGTTATCCCTCAGTAGAACACTATCAGCTGAGAATTTGTTCTTTTTTTTTTCTTTGCATCCACTGGAATCTAATAGAAAGCACGAATACACACAGCACAGTTACATAAATGTAAAATAATTCAGCTTCTGATATTGGAACATTTACATGTGTAAACATTCACTAGTATGAATGCTAGCAGTAGCTCTAATACTCATAACATCGTTATTTTGATTTCTGGTGTCGTGGCCCTTCAAGTCATATTTATCTAGCATAAAAAAGGAGGAGATCATTTGTAAGTAAAGTGCATAGTAAGGGTGCCCAGTAGATGTGTGAAGTAGAACATTAGCATGCATGAGTGATAAAAGGACAAGACAAGGAAAATAAAAGTGATTTAATGCAGAAAAGGCACAGGTGTCTATTTAAGTTTATTAGCACAAAGCAAGGAAAACAACATTAGGTGATTCCAATATGGCCAAGTGACACTGCATTACAGAGAAATGTTTAATTTCCAATGATGCATACATAGACATAATCTGATATTTGTACTGGTTGATATGACAATAACACATCTGGTAAGCTTAGCTATGGGCTATGTTTGTTTTCCAAACTCCATGGAAGCTGTGTGCTGCTTTTCACTGCTTTATATTAAACTAAGACCAGATAAGAATAAATTAAACCTTTGAATTAAATCCTCTTTGAGAACATACACATTGGGTGGCTGAGGAGAAGATTATAAAGTTTTCTCGTAGACAAAACTGCAATTAAGTTGATACTTGTTTTTCTCTTGCTGGACTGTTAATATCAGTAAACTACAAAACTTTTAAACTACCTCCAGAGGGTCAGGATTTATTTCCTGCCAACTGTGCAATTCAATGGCAAATAGCATCAGGGCGTGTGAAACTTGCTATTATGACTTAATGAATCATACTGGTAGCATTTTGGCAACTGAAATGTATGTCATGTCTTTTAAAAATACAAATTATATTAGAAGCCAAATATGCAATTAACTTGGATTTGGGGATATTAATATATTACAAGTTACAGCTGTCTAACATTGAGGCATAGAGACCTTTGGTTTATTAAGTAGACCTGTTTTAAAGGCTTTAGCTTAATCCAAAAGATTTAAGAATTTAATTGAAGTTCTATCTAGTATATGTATGGTCTTTTTAACGTCATTACTTTTCTCCACAGCGATTACAGCTTTATTTTAAAAAGTAGAACATTACAAGAGCACAAAGCCAGCGGGTCTGCATTATAAACATGTAGCAAAACTAATGCTATCAACCAGGTAGATATACTTTGATCTAATGTATTCTTACAGATTTACTTTCTGGTTGTCCTTCCTGCTCTGGGGGTTGCTGGCTTAGCTTTCTCGGGTGCAGGTGCAGGAGCAGGAGCAGGTGCAGGTGCAGGTGCAGGTGCATGTGAAGGTGCAGGTTTAGACATCTGAGTAGGTTTTACTTCTGGTATGTCTTCACCATAATTGTATACACTTACAGTAACATCCACTGTTTCGCCACCATACTTGTTTCTAACATTAAGGCCATATTTTCCAGAGTCATCTGAGGACACATCTTTTATTGTGAGGCTGGCATACTTTCCTTGTTCAAGCGTGGATAGAAAATGGTCAGTTATTTCCAGATCCCTGTCATTTTTCAGCCAAGTTACTTCTGGATCAGGGTTTCCAAAGACCGTGCAAGTAAGATTCAATGTCTGAAAATACAACAAAATTGTATTATTATTAATATTATAATCATTTATTGTTATCATTATGGAAATTAAACATTTATATTAACTAGATTGCCATATTATTATTATTCGTCCAATCCTCCCTTAATGCTGAGCTTCAGACAAATAGATAAATACATATATAGCTGCAATGGAATTAGTGTTTCTGTCATCCAGTTCTGAGATTTATATAGCTCTGTCACACAGTACAGTTTCTTACCCAGCCTCTGACTGGACAATAAAAGCAGAAGCAGCAGACTGATAATCTCTCTTTTGCACTGCTCTATCCTTAGTTCCCTGTGCTGGTTCTCTGTACAGGAACTGCAGGAAGCTGATATCAAGTCAAATTCAGGTACTTAAGCTCCTTGCATATGCAAGGGGCATAGACACAGTTATAGCACCACAATTTAAAAATATTAACTTGTTGGCACTATATACAATACAACGGCACTATCACTGAGGTGTCCATCAGGCAATCATAAATAAGGATTTGGCAATCATATTTAAAATGTCAAATACATGGTTCCACATTCTGTATTAAAACAACTTTAACATATGATTAATATGTATGTAGAAAAATGAGTGAGTGAAATGGTAAGATAGTGAGCACATATGCAATAAACACTTTTAACAAAAGTTTTTACTAAACCCAATGTAACCTGAAAGCTGAAGGGTACTCAGTTTTTAGGACTTTACAGATTTGTACACTCGCTCTATACAATAAGGTCCATATTCTTGCTGTCACAAACAGCAGGGCTAGGATAGTTACTTTGATTGATGTCTAGGTTTCACTACCTTTTGTGCCCTAGCATCCAGCTCCTCCCGCCACTTTGCATTACTGACACGTGACTTTATGAAGTCTGGATAAAGTCCCGTGTCAGTGACGCAACACGTCGGAAGGAGCCGGGTGACGTCACTTCCAGTCACGGCCGAGACCGGAAGTTCGGATTATGTTTGTGTCCAGCTCGAGAGTGACCCCTTGGTCTTAGCTTCTGCTAAATGGCAGAGTATTAACTGTAAGTCTCTACATTGTTTTAATAAAATTACTTGTTGATACTACACCATGAGGAGTTAATTGTTTCCCATAAGGGTGAGCCGATTGCTCACCTGATGGAGTGACGAATACTGCATGGAGACTAGTGTCATGCCCATTGCCTGTTATTCTCCTTACTAAGGTGAGCGGCCATTGCACATATTGGTGGATTTCATTGTTTTCCTGGATTGAGCACTGGACTGCATGAGCAATATTGCATCACTGGATTTTGAACTTTTCCAGCACTATCACTTAGAATTGTGCCTTCCTTGATAACTTTTGCACTGGGCTTTATTTATGTTGCATTCTTCATTTTCAGTCATGTTTATTTATATATTAGCACTCTATGTGTGTTATTTCCCTCACTGGATTGTTTTATATCCTTTATTTTGCGATGACCACCTAATGAGGGTATTTTTTCACTTGGTATATCATTATTTTGGAAATATTATTTTGTTTGTATATTCATATTTTAGATGTTAACATTGTATTGTTTATATTTATGTTGGTTTAACGCTTTTCCACAAATTGTGATTATTACTTTTTATGTATGTGGGGACACTACAGGGAATAACAGCTTTATATTTTCAACATTAGTATTGTTACACTTGGGCAGTATTAGTATTCGTACATTTTATTTTTTTATTTATGTGTTCTCAAACACAGAGTAGCACACAATTTCTTACACCTCTATCTGTATACTTGCTTTATGTTTTGTTAATTTTACTGTTTTTGTACTTAATAATATGACATCATATGCTTAATAGTTTCCTTGTAGTTAGATACTAGATTTTGTTCTGTTATGTTCTGTTGTTGTGTTCCAAGCTCATGTGTCCAAACCTCATTTACCAAGTTGTATGCATGTAGATGTGGAAGCTTATATAGCAGTCAACAAATATCTATTTCAAGTAACACTCCAGTCAGAATATTTTATTTTTTATGATAGGGCTAAGGTTTAGAAACTCTACAAGGTTTTTATTGAAGTCCCTGTAATAGCTGGTCATCAAAAAATGCAGTAAGCCCCCATTATTCATCTATGGAAGCTAGGTCTGCCCAGATCCCGGCTCTTTGCATTAAATAATCAGTCACTCATATGTCATAGAATCATGTTTTTACTGCTGTCTGTGCGTCTATTAGGAAGATTTCTGCTCACTTTCCTGCAGGTTGATCACCATAACAAGCACTGAGGGAGAAGTCTCTTTATTGGAAACAGACAACAATAAAACCTATAAGAAGTTCTAACCGTTTTATACTCTATGGGGTTGATTTACTAAAGGCAAATAGGCAGGAAAAGTTGCATTTTGCATGGCTATTTTCCCCAGGGCTTAGTAAATGCAGTACAGTTTCACTTTCCAAAGAATATCCAATCAGGTGCAAGGAAAATTAAAAGAAAAACAACATTTTTGCTTGCACATGATTGGATAATGGAAGTCAGCAGAGCTACAACTCATTCACCAAGCTCTGGCAAATGTTTTTGCAAAGTGCAACTTACCTTGCAAAGTAAACAGCATATTTGCCTTTAATAAATCTGCTCCAATATGGGACAACATTAAATAGTATACGTTCCACTTTGATATGTGCACAAAGATGAACAAAAAAATCTGACCACTGCATTGCAGTAAATGTCTTAAAAGAATGGAATGATCTGCATTTGTTTTTTTTTTAAGTTATTTTCCCTATCCACTTTCAATCTTAACCCCCTTCTCTATTTCCCTTCATCTTTATTTTCTGTAACTCCAATGAAAACTTAATGTTCCAGAAAAAAACTGAATGGATTGGGTGGCACGTTTGGTTTTGAATTCAGTTTTTTACGTTTAGGTATGATCTCTTTTTATTGTAGATAGCCCATTCTGTATGTTTTCATGCATTTTTATCACTCAACAGTGCATGATTGTTTTCACTTTTGCTTAATGCTGAACAATGTGCAAGTCTAAAATACAATTATTTATTTAGCATCTTAATAACAGTTTAAAAATGTGGGTGTCGGTGAGTGTTTTGTGTGCTGGTTTAATATATTGTTCCTTCCTGTAGCTTATGGACGTTTCATTTTAATGCATTTCCTTCTAGCTCTGTCTTTGTTAATACCAAAAGGTCCAATGTTCTTTAACGTTGTATAATAAGCCTCAGCTGATATCTTTAAAGCTTTTATGAATGCTTACAAGAATCCCCTTAAGGCAATATATTGTACAAAATAATTTAAAAGCAAGTCTTGCACTACTTCAAATAAAACAGGCCTTCCCTTGCTACACTTTGCTGCCAAGAATAATTTTAGAGGCATTGAAGAACATTTCAGCTTTTATGAACAATGTCAATGTGTAGCACAAAATGTTGAAACTTAGTTCCTGGTGTTAATGCTCATCAGTTGTAGTAATTGATGCTGTCTGTTAGTGAATAACCAGTATAAACTTACAGGGGAATCATAAGTTAGAAGTGTAAACATATTAATATTTGCCTGATTTACAAATATCTGCATTATTTTCTCTGAAATAATTTGTAGTTATTTTTTTTTCCAAAGTAGTAAAGGTAAAATTCAGCATGTACATTTCAGTTTTATACAGCGTAACAGTGAAGGCATACATATACAGAGGGGTACTTCAGAATAAAACTGATTTTACATACATAGACAGTTTACAAATCACACTAGTGGATCTGAGCAGGTAATGCACCTTTATCCAAGAGATGATATCGTATTGTTTATAAATAGGGGTTTAGTGGGTTTGGAAAGTGATAATTGCATGATAGCATGGAGACAATTCTGGTAGTTGTAACTTGACTAGTCGTCATAGTATCTCATTCTATGTATGTATGTATGTTAAGAAAAGGTGTATGGTTGTAGTTATATATAATATGTCAAATGTTTTACCTGTCAAAGGATTTGTGATTTTGCAATTGATGTACCTCTTCCACACTGCGCAGCCAGACATATGGCACAAATATTTTATAATTCAGCAATTTAGCTTCTTGGCTAAGCTTTGGAGCTCCTTCCACTTCCAGGCTGATCACTTAAGAGTGAATCACCAACATTACATGTCAAATGAGCAGACAGCTGAGCTAAAACGAAGTAAAGCTAGACCAGGAAATTTGGGTAGTAGCAGAGTGATCATTCTGATCATCAGAGTTGTGTGTATCACAAGAATAACTGGCCAAAATAAAAACAATTTGGAAGGTAATGCGACAAATGTATGTAAATGTATTGTATGTTTAGCTCTTTGCCAGGATTTATATTTGACGTATTTATTAATATATATACAGGGAGTGCAGAATTATTAGGCAAGTTGTATTTTTGAGGAATAATTTTATTATTGAACAACAACCATGTTCTCAATGATTCCAAAAACTCATTAATATCAAAGCTGAATATTTTTGGAAGTAGTTTTTAGTTTGTTTTTAGTTGTATCTATTTTAGGAGGATATCTGTGTGTGCAGGTGACTATTACTGTGCATAATTATTAGGCAACTTAACAAAAAACAAATATATACCCATTTCAATTATTTATTTTCAGCAGTGAAACCAATATAACATCTCAAAATTCACAAATATACATTTCTGACATTCAAAAACAAAACAAAAACAAATCAGTGACCAATATAGCCACCTTTCTTTGCAAGGACACTCAAAAGCCTGCCATCCATGGATTCTGTCAGTGTTTTGATCTGTTCACCATCAACATTGCGTGCAGCAGCAACCACAGCCTCCCAGAC
>BLSH010248974.1:1498382-1519336 GCA_018402905.1 Glandirana rugosa | reverse complement strand
TGGTCATAGTTTTTACATATATTGCATATTTTGTGATGTTTCCATGGTTTTTATTTTAGCATTATGCAATATACAGTATTTGTATCGTACATGTAGCACAGAACAAATAATATGAAATATAAAGCAAATGGCTGTCAAAATAAAAATCCAAGCAGGATTTGGTTTTTGTTCATCTAAGTCTTCTGTCTGTGCCATTGCTCTCAGTGATGTATATCATGAGACAGCCCAATAGGTCATTATAGAACTGTTTTTTTTTTGCTTTTGCAATGGCAGAATTGGGGCTGGTGTATTTGTATTACCCCCTACTATACTGACGCTCAATAATGTTAGAGGCAAACTAAACAGTAATACAGTTGGAAAAATGATAAAAACTGTACATTTTTGATACTGGTTTCATACCTTGCCGTCCATTATAGTTACCACATCAGGCAGCCCACCAATCACTTTACCGCGGTCTGCAGATGAAAAACAAACATACTTATCATTACCACAGGTCTACTGTTTTAAAGTGTCTACTACCTAAGTAAAACAACACGTGAAATACTTTTACTTCAAAGCATATAAAGAAGTGTAGGGCAAATATTGCATATGGTCTCAGATATAAGCATTTTGTGATCCCTAAGGCCTCTTTCACACGGGATGGACTTGGATCAGATCAGCAGAGGATCTGCTCACAGAAACTCTGCTGATCAGTGCAGAGTGGGTGGATGACAGGTCCATGTCTGTTCAATTTAACCAGTGGACACAGACAGACACTGCTTCCCTCTATGGATGGCTGGGTATAGACAGATTCCACTGTCTGTTTACACATGACTACCTACAATCCAATCTGCCTACACAGAGAAGGACAGATCCCCTTCTGTTTGTTTTTAGCAGACCGGATCAGATCAGAGGTAGGCGGGTGTAAATGGACCGTTTACAATCTATGGTCAATAGGGGTGAAAAGACCATTCAATCAGGTCCACCTGAAAAACTGACAGGTAGGCCTGATCAGAATGGACATTTGAAAGGGGTCTTAAGATGGCCATGGAAGGCTTTCTGTGCATAGAAAAAAGTAACATTACTCCTAATCAGAACTGATGGCTCCACACCCAAATTTAACAATGGTAAATTGGATTGAATTTTCAGTTAATAGTTTAATAGTTAATTTTAATCCAGCTATTTAAACATACAAATTCAGTAGACTTAGACAGAGATCAGGCACCCAATTCAGCTACGTTATTTGGCTACCATCTGACATCCACATTTATTTATAAAAGTTGTGGATTTTTTTCCTTTAATTCTGGACTCTTTTCATATTTTAAAACATTATTCATGGTTTCATTATCTACCATGCATGTTTTATGAACTTTGGGAGCTGTTAATGTAAGGGCGAAATTGCACAATGCAGCTTTTGCTAATTAGGACCTTGAGCTCATTATTACAATAATTTGCAATATACATTTAAAGCTAATTAATATACACTTACACTGGGTTACTGAACTGCACTCATTTGCACTAATATTAATGAATAAACAAAGATAATTGCCTATAAAGCTTTTTTAGACTATTGCTGAAATACAGTATGTTCTTTGTGGGAAGGAAAGTATGTGTATGTATAGAAATAATAAAAAAAAAATGTAGATGAAGTAAAATACTGCAGTTATTTTTAGCGTAAAATGGATAAAAACAATAGTGATAAAAAAAAAAAAACAAATATTTCATTATAATAAACATAATATGGACCCTGTCAGTTTTTCAGTGTGGACGTATGTATTGTATTAAACATAACATGGGATATGACAGTCCATTATTCATATATAGTATGCACTTACTCTTCTCAGCAAAGGCTGCTGCCCTGTGGGGTAAAAAGAAACATAATTGTTTAACATAATATTTAATAAATAATATCCTGCACACAAAATAATGAATTTCAAACGTACTTAAGTCTCTGGAATTCAGCATAGGCTTCATCAAAAGCTGGAATTAAAAAGCAGATGTGTCATTCCGTTGCCATGACAACAACAAGTATAGAAGCAGTAACAGAAGTTGTAGTTCTATTTCAAAAGACAGCGGAAGAAAAAAAAAGGGTAATATCATTTTTTTAAATCTTTTCTCATACCAGTTATAATCTAGGAAAATCCTATAAAAATGTTGAGGATATGTAAGAGATTACCTTGCCCTGATAAATCAACTGTTCTCTTATAGGATGTTTTAGCATCAAATATTTCAAATGTATATTTTCCTTTGTCCTTCTCAGTAGGTTCACAGATCTGCAGCCAGGCATATTCGTCGGTGCCTCCAATTCTCATCTTCTCACTTGAAGAAATCTTTGACTCCCTGTGGTTGAGAAATCACACACAAATAAGGAGTATTCACACATATATAAAGGACAAAGGTATACTAGCCAGCTGTATGCAATTTCCAATATAGTAGCAGATATTATGTATTTTAAAATGTCTCTGTTTTTCAGTGTTTATTCAGTAAAAAGGGTACATTTTTTAAAAACCCTCTATGTATAATACAATGCCCATCCTAAACTATTATTTCCATGGTAGAAAGAAGTTGGCTTTTTATAAGCACACAACAGCTACTTACATGTACTTTGGGCTCCGGAGGTAAAATTTTCATTTCATTTTTGCTCCAATCTATTGTTCCAGCCCTGTCATATAAAATAATCCTGCCCGTATCTGCACAAAGGGCCATACTACATAATCCACATCTGGTGGAGTGGTAATTTTTTACTCTGAAACCCAGTATGGCTACATAGTAACAGTACATTGATTATTGACTACACATAGTCCAGAACACAGCAACTGGCATCCTGGAACAGGATGCAATAGAGAGTAAAGTAAATGAATCAATATCTGAACAAGGTAAAGACTTATGTGATGGGGATACGCTGTAAACTTTCCAGGCTAAAACTCCAGACATAATGTATGTATATAGCAGCTTTGGTCTGTGACATGTCAGTGCTTATACAGTTTGTGCTTGACTTGCTTTAAAACCTTGGATGAGTGGGGACTTCATTATTGACTAGCTATAAATTACTGGTATCCAACCAGTTCTGAAATATCAGCACCATATACTTGAGATACCCTTTTAAATTTGAGAAGGAGAATAAATAAAGATTGACTGCTCTAGAAAAATAATACTCTAGAAGGAATTGCTCTCAAAGACAGCAGTCTAAATGTAGGCCTTCTCCCAGTGTATTTTACTAGAGAGAAAAGAAACTGTCTGCAAAATGGTTTATTGGCAGACCATAATCGTGGGTCCAGTTCTGTAACAATAACTCTCTTTCTGCAGAAGTGAAGCTGCCTTTTAGAGTAACAATGGAAAACTTAAACAATAACTATCTAAGGAATGTCATTTTCACGCTTCACTGAGATACATTTCAGCAACATTATAGTTAATCTGCAAAAAGGGAGATTTTTTGCTTGAAAACAAAGAGTCACCCCTGCAGTCATTTCCTCTCTAATTGGCACTGCTGTGTACAACGTTTAGCATTGCAATAATGGCAGACTTTGAAAGAGATAATCTGAACCCATCATTAGCCTAGAAGATGAGAAACTACAGACTCTTGTAAATTAATGAACATTTCTCAAGTTAGGCACTCTCAGATAACTGAGGCATGCTTTGGAAATGAAGGTCTATGTTGCTCTGTAAACAGATGCTTAATTTAATTTTCTTATGTTTCCTACATAAGCTTAACACAAATATACCTAACAATAAAAGTTAGAGAGTGAGCATTAATAGGTTAACATAAAACTCAGCAAATCACTGCTAACACCATCTAAAACAGACTTGCAATCAAAATAACGACAACCTGACAAACCTAGTGAATAGTATATCACTGGGGTAGACTGCAAAGTAGAGCAGTCTAGATTTTTAACTGTTTGCCCACAGAGAAAAGGAGTGTTGTAAAACGATATAAAAGTATATTAAGTTCATCACAGAAGTCTAAATGTAACAAAGATGGCATGCCAACGCATACTTCCCAACTTTTTGGGATGGAAACGAGGGCCACCTATTAGCAAAAATATGTAGGCAAAGGGCACACCCCCTGCCACACCCCCTTAAAGGAGAATTATACAAAACAATGATTATTTAAACCCACAAGTGCCTTTTTTTCCTCTACTATTCCTTTATACTGGCTTTTGAAATTTACAAATGCAGCAATTTCAAAATTGGATGAAAGCTTTAGCACCGGGAAACACTTTTTGAAAGGTAAAAAATTTATTTTATATACAACTAATAGATCAGACCAAAATGAAGCACAAATTAGGGACAGAGGGACTGTTCCAAATCAGGGACAGTCTCTCAAAATCAGGGACAGTTGGGATATATGCCAATGTCTTGCAGGAGCAATAACGAAGAATCGCCTTCACTAAATATTAAGTGAATGTCCCATTCCCTGGTTCATAAATACATCCCTTATTGGTTAATAGGGTTAAACCAACAATAAGCTCTTGAAATGAAAAAGCATGCTTCTGTGGATTTTCAACAGAGCCTCAGATAACAGCAACAATCCAACAGAGGTTGTAATCCTTCCCCACTGTATCTAAAATTATTTTTAAAAACAAGACATTTGGCTGTGCATACATTTTAAACACTGCAGATCCCTTTAACCACTTCCACACCACGCGCAGTATATTTACTGTGGCAGTGTGGACGTGTACCGCAAATCGCCATAAATAAATGGTGATTTGCGGATTGGCCGCTAGGGGGCATGAGCGTGCCACCGGCAGCGCGTACCCGTGCCCGCCACACTCCGGAGGAGTGTGCCCGTGGCTCGGGCGGACCCGATGTCTGCCAGCGAGCTGCGATGAGCAGCCAGAGCCAAAGAACGGGGAACCGCCGATGTAAACACGGCGGTTACCCATTCTGACAGTGGGGACATAAGAGATCTACTGATCCCTGTCACTGGGATCAGTTAGATCTCTTATGCCCATAGCATCCCAGCCCCCATACAGTTAGAACATGCCTAGGGAACACAGTTAACCCGTAGATCTCCCCCTGCAGGTTAACCCCTTCACTGCCAATGGAATTTACACAGTAATCAGTGCATTTTTATAGCACTGATCGCTGTATAAATGCCAATGGTCCCAAAAAAGTGTCAAAAGGGTCTGACATGTCCGCCCCAATATCACAGTACCGCTAAAAATTGCAGATCGCCACCATTACTAGTAAAAAATAAAATAAAAAATAAAAACCCCAGAAATTAATTCTCATCATCCGTAAACGCGGCAACTTTTGCGCAAACCAATCAATAAACGCAGATTGCGATTTTTTTATACCAAAAATATGAGGAAGAATATAAATTGGCCAAAACCAAAGAAAAAAATGTTTTTTTATATTTTTTTTGGATTTGTATTTTAGCAGAAAGTAACTTCCATATTGCTTGAAGTGATTGTAGCCGTATACAGAAAACCGACTGACCAAAGCAGCTATCTCCATAGTTCCAGTTTTCACCCCCAACACACTAAACGGGCCATAATACACAGCCAGGCCATCAGATACCACCGAATATGTTCAGACCCAGAGGACAGAGATAAACATATCAGAACACTGGCACATTCCTTCCATAAGAAAGGATACAAATACAAAACCATAAACAGCAGCATAAACACAGCCTTGAAAACCCGTAGAGAAAATCTACTCCAATACAAAGAGAAAAAAACAAATAGCCGTGTCCCTCTAGTCACTACATACAACCCAGCACTAGAAGGGATAAAAAAGATAATCAAAGATTTACAACCCATTATAACAGAAGATGATACCCTGAAAGAAATATTCCAACAACCCCAATATTGGCTTTCAGGCAATCTCAGACAAAAACTAATCAGCAGGAAACTTCACTCTGATAATGAAGTCACAAATAATGGAAGCAAACCCTGCAATAAAAAACGTTGCAAACTGTGCAACCAGATAAATCCATCCACGAGTGTCACACACACAAATGGGACCTTCAATATTATGAGATCATACAGCTGTACCTCTAGTAATGTGGTATATCTGATTCAATGCAGTCGGTGCAACAAAGGATCCTATGTTGGGGAAACAGGACAGAAATTGCAAACAAGGATGAATTTAAACAGACATACCATCAAGAATCATCAAGAAAATGATCTCTGCACACCAGTGGGACATCATTTTTCACAACCGGACCACACTATTGAAAACCTCAATGTTTTAGTTCTTAAAGGGGACTTCAGAACCACGCAGGAAAGGAAAACGTTTGAACTAAGAATGATTCTTCCTTTTGACACAAAAAATAATGGCTTAAACTTGGATATAGGTTTTCTCACTCACTATTCTTAAATTTTACGACCCCCTCTGTGACTGTCACCCCCCCTCCCCTCCCCAGTCTATAACTCTGCCTGTCTTATCTCACTATCTCTACAGCTAGTTTCATTACCATGGCCTTATACATTGATTTGTATTTGTTTGTTTTTCCTTTCCCTTAGAGGTTTTTTGTTCTCTTTTTTTAACATTTGGCTAAAACTGTTTTTATTCAGTACTGCTTGGACCTTGAAGAAGGGGACACACCCCGAAAGCTTGTCCTGAAAAATTTTATGTTAGTGCAAATAAAAAAAGTATCACGGACAGTACTCAATTTTCTCTAGCAGAAAGTAAGAAATATTGTTTTTTTTTGCAACATTGTCGCTCTTTTTTTGTTTATAGCGGTGATCAGAAATGATGCAGAGGCGATCAAATACCACCAAAAGAAAGCTCTGTTTGTGTGAAAAAAAGGACACAAATTTAGTCTGGGTGCAACATCGCACGACCGCGCAATTGTCAGTTAAAGCGACACAGTGCCAAATCGCAAAAAATGCTCTGGTCCTAACGTGGGAAATCCTTCCGGGGCTGAAGTGGTTAACCACTTGCCGACCGCCAACCGCAGGTTGTCGGCGGCAAAGTGGCTCGTTATCGCAAATCGCCGTCATACGACGGCGACTGCGATAACGCGCACTGAGAGCGTGCGCGCGCCGCCGGAGGTGTGCCCGTGCGCTCACTGTGTTCGGGGAGGGCCAGGGAGCGGGTGCGGCGGCTTCGGTTGCAGCCGGCTACCCGCGATGGCCCCCCCGGAGCGAAGGAACGGAGGTCCGTGTATGTAAACACGGACTTCCGTTCTGTGAAGGGGGAAGGGCTGTGATCACAGCCTTCCTGTATATGAAGGCTGTGACCACTTCCCTTCCCCAGCTAGGGCAGTCCCCATACAGTTAGAACACACCCAGGGAACATACTTAACCCTTAGAGCGCCCCCTGCAGGTTAACCCCTTCACTGCCAATGGCATTTACACAGTAATCAGTGCATTTTTATAGCACTGATCGCTGTATAAATGCCAATGGTTCCAAAAAAGTGTCAAAATAGTCTGACATGTCCGCTGCAATATCGCAGTACCGCTAAAAATCGCAGATCGCCGCCATTACTAGTGAAAAAAAAAACAAAAAAAAAAAAATGAATTCTCATCATCCATAAACGCGACCACTTTTGCGCAAACCAATCAATAAACGCCAATTGCAATTTTTTTTATCACAAATATGAGGAAGAATGTAAATCGGCCAAAAACTGTGAAAAAAAATGTTTTTTTTTGGATTTGTATTTTAGCAAAAAGTAAGAAATTTGGGTTTTTTTGCAAAATTGTCGCTCTTCTTTTGTTTATAGCGGCGATCAGAAATGACGCAGAGGGGATCAAATACCACCAAAAGAAAGCTCTATTTGTGGAAAAAAAAGGACGCAAATTTCGTTTGGGTACAACGCAGCACGACCGCGCAATTTTTAGTTAAAGCGACGCAGTGCCAAATCGCAAAAATGGCTCCGGTCCTAAAGCTGGAAATCCTTCCGGGGCTGAAGTGGTTAAACACATTTTATAAAATAGATTCTGCGTTTTCAATAACAAAATCATGAAGTGTTTTATGCTAGAACTGTACATGCTTTTTTTAAATATACATAGCTTAAAGTCATAATACATGATTATTTCTCAATGCAATCCTGACATTTGCACTGTTATTTGTATAACTTTGCTATATTGGTTGCAAATTTACAACAATTAGATTCTGAAATCCAGTGTAGATACACTTTTTAAATTCAATTTATGTATAGCAAAAGTAATTTGATAGGTTAGGAATAGTTCCCAAGTGTTGAACATGCATCTTTTACGTATTAAATATCATTGTATGCAATTACAGTTAATTCCCATTACAATTTAGAAGGTCTGTTATTTACTTCATAGAATATGTGCACTAATTATTTAATATGAAGCTGACTTTTTCCATCACAGTCAAGTTAAATCCTGAATGTGTCTATAATTTCATTTGGAATATGTATGTGTCCTTAGGCTTGTCATCACTAATTTAGAGAAGTGGCTCTAAATGTTCTTGTTTTCCCCACTGACCACAGATATCAATATCGCCAACAGTGCTTGTGTATTCCCTGAGCAAAACATGAAAGCACACGGAAAGAGAAGATAATTCATCATATGAGTAAATAAGCTACTGTCTATAAGCAAGAAATAAATATTTTATAATTTAAAGGAAAGAAAGCTGAGGTGCAGATCTTGTGGCCCTTCAGAGCATACTACTGAATTTAGTCAGGTCCAAAAGCTGACATTCCAGACTACACTTGCATAGCCACCTGCTTATACCAATATGGTATTGCAAAGAGTTATTAAAATATGGTGATTTTACTTTAGTCATTCATGCAATCAAACAACAGCTGAAGGGACTTTGGATGAGGTGCAGGTTTGCCACTATCATGGGTTCAAGGTAAATCCTGTGGGATCAAGATCCATGGTCCTGGAAAACGTATGTGCTAGTTCACCCTGCATATTTTTTTTTTTTTTACCAAAATGCAATGAATGACATTTGAACTATTACTAGCAGGCTTAAAAGAGCCAATAAGGGGACTTGTGGTTAAGCCAACTCCCCTACAACTGTATAAAAAGAAAGGGCACATAAGAACCATTATGTCTGTGGATTGGAAACTGTTGTAGGGGAAGCTGACAAACAGCATAATGAGAGAATAGGGTAATTTAGGAAGTTTTGTGAAGGTCTTTAATGTATTTTTGCATGGTAAATGCCCCCCACCCATACCTGCTATCACTGCCTGGAAGTTCGCTTTGCTAAGGAGCTGTTTGAGTAGAGCATGAAATTAAAATTCCTACAGGGCATCAGTTGGGTGTCCAGGGCTCTTTGATGCAATAGATTCAGAATAATCTTATTCAGGCCCCTTTCACACTTATTCGACCTGATTTTGCCGCAATTTTGACAGGAGTTTGACGCAATTTAGGATCAGTAGGACTTTGGTCTGACTTTGATGCAACTTTGGCTCAATGAAAACATATTACAAAGTCGTACAGAAATCGCATCTACAGGTGATACTCGAAAAATTTGAATATCGTGCAAAAGTTCATTTATTTCAGTAATGCAACTTAAAAGGTGAAACTAATATATGAGATAGACTCATTATATGCAAAGCAAGATAGTTCAAGCCGTGATTTGTCATAATTGTGATTATTATGGCTTACAGCTCATGAAAACCCCAAATCCACAATCTCAGAAAATTAGAATATTGTGAAAAAGTGCAATATTCTAGGCTCAAAGTGTCCCACTCTAATCATCTAATTAAGCCATAACACCTGCAAAGGGTTCCTGAGCCTTTAAATGGTCTCTCAGTCTGGTTCAGTAGGAATCACAATCATGGGAAAGACTGCTGACCTGACAGTTGTGCATAAAACCATAATTGACACCCTTCATAAGGAGGGAAAGCCTCAAAAGGTAATTGCAAAAGAAGTTGGATGTTCCCAAAGTGCTGGATCAAAGCACATTAATAGAAAGTTATGTGGAAGGGAAAAGTGTGGAAGGAAAAGGTGCACAAGCAGCAGGGATGACCGCAGCCTGGAGAGGATTGTCAGGAAAAGGCCATTCAAAGGTGTTGGGGACTTTCACAAGGAGTGGACTGAGGCTGGAGTCAGTGCATCAAGAGCCACCACACACAGACGGATCCTGGACATGGGTTTCAAATGTCGTGTTCCTCTTGTTAAGCCACTCCTGAACAACAAACAACGTCAGAAACGTCTTACCTGGGCTAAAGAAAAACAGACCTGGTCTGTAACTCAGTGGTCCAAAGTCCTCTTTTCTGATGAGAGCAAATTTTGCATCTCATGTGGAAACCAAGGACCCAGAGTATGGAGGAAGAATGGAGAGGCACACACTGCAAGATGCTTGAAGTCCAGTGGGAAGATTCCACAGTCTGTGTTGATCTGGGGAGCCATGTCATCTGCTGGTGTTGGTCCACTGTGCTTCATTAAGTCCAGGGTCAACGCAGCCGTCTACCAGGAGATTTTGGAGCACTTCATGCTTCCTTCCGCAGACGAGCTCTATGGGGATACTGACTTCATTTTCCAGCAGGACTTGGCACCTGCCCACACTGCCAAAAGCACCAAAATCTGGTTCAGTGACTGTGGGAATACTGTGCTTGATTGGCCAGCAAACTCGCCTGACCTGAACCCCATAGAGAATCTATGGGGCATTGCCAAGAGAAAGATGAGAGACATGAGACCCAACAATGCACAAGAGCTGAAGGCCGCTATTGAAGCATCCTGGTCTTCCATAACACCTCAGCAGTGCCACAGGCTGATAGCTTCCATGCCAGGCCGCATTGAGGCAGTAATTGCTGCAAAAGGGGCCAAAACCAAGTACTGAGTACATATGCATGCTTATACTTTTCAGAGGTCTTATATTGTTATATATACAATCCTTGTTTTATTGATTGCATTTAATATTCTAATTTTCTGAGATTGTGAATTTGGGGTTTTCATGAGCTGTAAGCCATAATCATCACAATTATGACAAATTACGGCTTGAACTATCTTGCTTTGCATGTAATGAGTCTATCTCATATTTTAGTTTCACCATTTAAGTTGTATTACTGAAATAAATGAACTTTTGCACAATATTCTAATTTTTCGAGTATCACCTGTATATTATTCAGGTGCGATTTGCATTAAACTTTGAGGGTTTAAGATAGAAGTATATGGACCTCAAGTTGCATCAAAGTTGGACCAAAGCGATGCAGGGACTACTTTGAAGTCGGCACAACTTGAAATTCGTACAGATATGAATGGTACTCATTAGAAATAACGGGGAATGACTTGTCATGCGACTTTGCTGTCCAAAACGCAGGACAACTCGCACAAGTGTGAAAGGGGTCTTACAGTCTGGTATGTTATGGGGCCCCCAATGGGAGATTTGAGAGTCACTGAAGGTAGATGAAGGGAGTCTGCTGGGTTGCAGCTCTGTATTACGTGCAAAGGAGTGTTTGGAAAAGGGATAAAATATTTGTATAAATCTCCTTCAAATGCTGCTCACTGGCTTCTCAGTTTCTTACCTTATTTCGGGCATGCTGTGGTTAGAATGGGAATTGGGTACTCTATAAGTGCTTATAGTCAGCAATTACAGTGGTACAGTATCTCACAAAAGTGAGTACACCCCTCACATTTTTGTACATGTTTTATTATATATTTTCATGTGACAACACTGAAGAAATGACACTTTGCTACAATGTAAAGTAGTGAGTGTACAGCTTGTATAACAGTGTAAATTTGCTGTCCCCTCAAAATAACTCAACACACAGCCATTCATGTCTAAACCATTGGCAACAAAAGTGAGAACACCCCTAGTGTTCAATATTTTGTGTGGCCACCATTATTTTCCAGCATTGCCTTAACCCTCTTGGGCATGGAGTTCACCAGAGCTTTACAGGTTGCCACTGGAGTCCTCTTCCACTCCTCCATGATGACATCACGGAGCTGGTGGATGTTAGAAGCCTTGTGCTCCTCAAACTTTTATTTGAGGATGCCCCACAGATGTTCAATAGGGTTTAGGTCTGGAGACATGCTTGGCCAGTCTATCACCTTTACCCTCCACTTCTTTATCAAGGCAGTGGTCATCTTGGAGGTGTGTTTGGGGTTGTTATCATGTTGGAATACTGCCCTGTTGCCCAGTGTCTGAAGGGAGGGGATCGTGCTCTGCTTGAGTATGTCACAGTAAATGTTGGCATTCATTCATGCCACAGTACATGTTGGCTGACCAATTTTATGCAGTGTGCGGCACATGGTCTGAGCACTGACAGGCTGTCCCCCCACCCCTTCAACCTCTGTAGCAATGTTGGCAGCACTCATACGTCTATTTCCTAAAGACAGCCTCTGGATATGACCCTGAGCACATGCACTCAACACCTTTGGTCGACCATGACGAGGCCTGTTCTGAGGGGAACCTGTCCTGTTAAATCACTGAATGGCCTTGGCCACCCTGCTGCAGCTCAGTTTCAGGGTCTTGGCAATCTTCTTATAGCCTAGGTCATCTTTATGTAGAGTAACAATCCTTTTTTCAGATCCTCAGAGAGTTCATTGCCATGAAGTGCCATGTTGAACTTCCAGTGACCAGTATGAGAGAGTGATAGCGATAACTCCAAATTTAACACACCTGTTCCCCATTTACACCTGAGACATTGTAACACTAACGAGTCACATGACACCGGGGAGAGAAAATGGCTAATTGACCCAATTTGGACATTTTCACTTAGGGGTGTACTCACTTTTGTTGCCAGCGGTTTAGACATTAATGGCTGCATGTTGAGTTATTTTGAGGGGACAGCAAATTTACACTGTTATACAAGCTGTACACTCACTACTTTACATTGTAGCCAAGTGTCATTTCTTTAGTGTTGTCACATGAAAAGATATAATAAAATATTTACAAAAATGTGAGGGGTGTACTCACTTTTGTGAGATACTGTATGTGGTAAGGTGGGCTCCTTACATGCCCCCTTTTTTTTTATTCTGTTTTGATAGGGCCCTTTTCTGTGAATGTTCTCTTTAAAAAAAGTGAGCTTTTGTTTTAGAGGTGGTATTTGGGGGTTTATTTCTTTTTTTTCTGAATATTTTTTTTATGTTGATAGGGCTTTGTCCAAATTAGATAGGGGTGTTGGAAGCAGAGCATTCTTTGATACTGATCACCTGTTCTTGGAGCTGCATTTGTTTGTGGCGCACTACTGCATTATTTGAATGAAACAAGTGTGCTTAAACCACCACTGGACAATTTTACACTGCTGTATCCCCAGCATTATCTTAATTCTTGTAGTGAACCCCATTCTTTGCTCTTTGTCTCTAATAAAATTGGGCCTAGCCTTGCGCATTAAAACATCACACTGCTGACCTGTTACACTACTGTATCATCTGCAGTATTATAACTTCTGCCTGTATCTTTGTCTCTAGTACATTTTGGCCTGTTACTTCTGATTAGAATGGTCCTGCAACTGACCAGTGTTACACTGCTGTATCCTCTGCAATATTTATTGTAGTAAAGTCCAAGCTTGTGTCCTTTGCCATTGCTATCTAAAATTGTTTGGTAATTTTACATTACTGTGTCATCTGTAGTCTCTTAATTCTTGTAATAAAAGACCTCTCTTCTATTTCATTAGTACACTTCGGCCAAAGCTATTAGTGCAACCCCTAATAATGGACTCCTCCTATTTGCTCCCTTTTTGGTCTGTCTAATATATCACTGGCATTTTGTTTTATCTGTTTGATAAATTTGCAAAAAACTGTTAGTTGGAAATTCAGAGTTCTATGTCCTTTGCACACTTCTTGTGTTATCTCAAACAGCTGTCCCAGTTTTTATTATGGATTATGGACTACAGAATGAATAGCCTGTTATTTTGTTGAGATCTGAAAGTGGATATGGTTGGCTGGTTTAGAAAAAGACACAGGGTAGGGCTGACAATGCTCAGTCCACAAAGTGCTGTGTGCTGTTAGCCCACAATGGGGCTTAATAACTTATGGTACTTCTGGCAGATTAACAAGTTTTTTTCCTTCTAAGGTATAAAACACCAGAAATGTGCTGCATGTATTTAAAATTCCCTACTGTGGGTTCATTTTACACTACTGTATCATCTAAGGTCTCCTAATTCTTAAAGAGGCAGTAAACTCCACTTGGTCCCTTGTACCTACAGGTAAGCTCATAATAAATATACACTGTTTAGGAGATATTCACACGTTCTGCAGCCGGCGAGGTCACCAGTGCATGTCCACTGTGCTCTGAATTGAGGGCACACTAAATGTGCCATCAACCCAGAGCAATATGTTATGATCGTGACTCCTGTGCGAGCCCTGAAGAAGACCGGGTGAAGGTAGACATGTGCAGAATGAAAAAAATTAGCTTTGTTTCATTTTGATTCGTTATTTATTATTTACTTAAATTTGTTCAGTTAGATTTGTTTCATTCTTTTAATCCCGTTTTCTGAATTTGTTTTGTTTATTCGTTTTCAAATCGATTCAAAAAGTTTGGAATGGTTTTCAAATTTTATTTATTTTTTTTCCGAAAAATGAAAATTTGTTTAGTACATGTTGACATTCATGGTTCCCTCAATGAACCCCAGTGCCAGTAGCACTCATGCAGCCCCAGATCATGACACTCCCACCACCATGCTTGACTGTAGGCAAGACACACTTCTCTTTGTACTCCTCACCTGGTTGCCGCCACACAGGCTTGACAACATCTGAACCAAATACATTTACCTTGGTCTCATCAGACCACAGGACATGGTTTCAATAATCCCTTAGTCTGCTTATCTTCAGCAAACTGTTTGCAGGCTTTCTTGTGCATCATCTTTAGAAGAGGCTTCCTTCTGGGATGATAGCCATGCAGACCAATTTGATGCAGTGTGGGGCATATGGTCTGAGCACTGACAGGCTGACCCCCCCCCACCCCTTCAACCTCTGCAGCAATGCTGGTAGCACTCATACGTTGATTACCCAAAGACAACCTCTGGATATGACGCTGAGCATATGCACTTAACTTTTTTGGTTGACCATGGTGAGGCCTGTTCTGACTGAAACCTGTCCTGTTGTACCATATACTGTGACATATTGAAGCAGAGCATGATCCCCTCCCTTCAGAGACTGGGCCGCAGGGCAGTATTCCAACATAATACCAACCCCAAACCCACCTCCAAGATGACCACTGCCTTGCTAAAGAGTAAAGGTGATGGACTGACCAAGCATGTCTCCAGACTTAAACCCTATTGAGCATCTGTGGGGCATCCTCAAACGGAAGGTGGAGGAGCGCAAGGTCTCTAACATCCACCAGCTCCGTGTCTCGAAACTCGCCACTCCTGGGACTTTGGTCATCAGTGCCTATTGACAAAGACAGAACAAGGAAAGGCATCTAGGTATGACCACATGGCTTGCTGCATCTGTCAGCTGTTTTTATGCCTCCCCCCGGGATCACCGTGGATGACCAAATTCCCAGGAGTGGCGAGTACCGAGACATACTGTACAGAATGCTGTTTGATAACAAATGCTATTGTTTATTGATGCTTGTAAGTGCAATATGGGGAGTTTGCTGTATGGAAATTAAACGTTACAGGGTCACACTATGAGATTTGCGTCCCTTTTTTTTATCTGAGCAACTGAACTGTCTGTGGAGTCAGAGCTTGACTGAATATAGGAAGAGCAACCACACACCATCAGACCGAGGTAGTCTCCCCATACATCTGCATGAACCTTCAAATCAACTGTGACCTGAGTTTTTACTGATTTTGAGGATTTTACACTGGGTGGATTTTCAGGACACTGCCTTCCAATCACTTGAACAATATTCATGGTGTACTTTCATCTCAGGTTAATAGGATCTGTCTGTGTATTATACACAGAATAGCGCTGCTTTAGCCTGATGGACTAAATTTGGGGACCTATTGGCTTATATTTTTGACTTGTATTATTATAGCAGCTGCTTAGGTGTCAATTATCGTTTTCTGTTCCTAAGTACCGGATAAGTGATATTATTTACTTTTAGGCTGATATACAGAGCTACATTTTGGTGAAAAGCTATTGGAATATAAATATTACAAGTACCATTGCTGACTTCTTTTTAAAGGTTTATGTCCTAGGGCTGTCATCCATATCTTACTTCACTGCTTCATTGGTCACTGACCAAGAACAAGTGTGTGTATATTTAAGGTGTCAGGTTAATAGATTATTGTATATTGACTTTAATGTTTAGTCACATCAGCTTAAGTTGTTTCATTTACTATGATGATATGAAGGCAAGTTACATTACCCATAGCAGCCAATTAGATTTCTGCTTATGTCAAAGAAAAATAAATGCATTCAGACTACTATGAGTAAAGACACTCTAGAGCTTGTTCAACATGATAAGGAACAATGTTAATAGACTCTATACCTCTGGTACCAGGACACTTTCATCTCTTCTGAGAAGTATTTCATGAAACAATGGAATCTAATTCCTTCTGGTGTGCAGTGGATTTTCAGCTCAGAAGCAGATGATCCTAAAAAAATGAATAAGAAACACTACATGATATCATGTCCTTTTATCCTTGCTTAGAAATTTTGTTTGGGAAGGCAGAAAAGCACAGTAGTTCTCTGGTAGGTTTAGCAGCTATTTTCGTCAATGCACAGATGTATTCTTTGTAAGCTTCAGTTATATTTGAAATAGTTTGAATAACTGACTTTGATGCATTTTTAGGACATTCTTCCTTAAAGGATGCAGATAACTAGCCTAGAATAAGACATTATAGTTCTCAGGTCTTTCAGGGTATTATTCTTTCAAAACCACCTCATTTTTACATTGCCTTCTTAACAATGATCTTTCAAACACAACATGCCTTGGTGTGTTTTTTTATATATAAAATGATAAACACTCAGTAATTTCAGTAATTATCTTTAGACTATTCACTTTATCTTCCGAGAGCCATAACAAGATATTTCAATGTGTTTGTATCTCCTAGCATTAGGAGTTTATTAACATTATATATCACTATAAAATAAAAAGATGTAGTTTAATTGGGTTTGGGCAATGTAAATCACTTCTGCTACTTCACACTCTCAGTGTTAACATAATGGTCATTCTGTGTTTTTAGTTACTTTAATGTGATTAAGAATGACAATATAATACACAATTGTCAACATTCAATACATAAACATGCTTTGGCATATGCTTATTGGAAATATGTAAAATGTAGTTTCAACGAGAAAAATTAAGTGAATATTACATTTTATTGTAGAAACATTGCAGATCTTTATCCGTAGGGCTGGGGTGTGCAGCTTGTGGCTTGGTTTCCTAATGGGGTCTCAGAGTTCTGCAGATTTTCTGAAGTCCCATTGATATTTGATGCATTAGTAACTGGTTAATATCTTATTTTAGCTTCAAGAACCATAGCAATCTATCACCTCCATCCCACTGTATAAATATAGTTCTTCTAGCATTAAAAAAAAAAAACAGGTAATCACAGAACTGTCAACTGTCCTTTTGTTCAGGTCACTGACAGCTAACTTCTGACAGAGTGTTTTCAAGTGCACCTGTGCCACGACCATGGACATTATAGTATTTACGTATTTGTACTATGTGAGAAAGCATTAAGACCAGCCATTTCTGATCTCTTTAGATGTATGTAATGTGAAGTTATTCATTCTTAAAGTTTTTTGAATCTCTCAACATAGACCCCAAAGTCTAATTTTGGTCAGTTTCTAACAACATCTGCTATGTTGGAAGGTTGACATGCTGACAAGATTTTGCTGAAATATAAAGTAAATTGCAAAGATGTTATGATTAGAGTTGAGCGAACCCGAACTGTAAAGTTCGGGTCCGTACCGAACTTTCTGGTGTCCGTGTACCGAACCCGAACGTTTGAGAAAACATTCGGGTTCGGGTTCTGCGTTCTGGTATCTCATCTTGTATTACAGAATGATTTGATTACAGAACGATCTCTCATCCTGCATTACAGAACGATCTGATTACACAACGATCTCTCATCCTGCATTACAGAACGATCTGATTACACAACAATCTCTCATCCTGCATTACAGAACGATCTGATTACACAACAATCTCTCATCCTGCATTACAGAACGATCTGATTACAGAACGATCTGATACTGGACTAGGTAGAGATTACTACTGCTTTGAGGGACAGATTGCAGATCTAATAACATCTCCAATTTTTCTTCCTTTTGCAGCCCTCTAGCACTTTCCAGGACTTTTTTACAGTCATTTTTGTGCCAAAAAGTTTGGGTCCCCATTGACTTCAATAGGGTTCGGGGTAAAGTTCGGATAACATTCGGTACCAAAGCCGAACGTTTCCGTGAAGTTCGGCCGAACCCGCCGAACCCAAACATGTTGTGAAGTTTCAGGGTAATTTATCTACAATGCCTAATCCTACAAAGGGAATGAGGGCTTGTTTTAAAGTGATTTCAATGCTTCAGAATTCATCAAAGCTTTGATATGCATTGCCTAGGTACAGGTTCAGGTAAATTATTACAGATATAAATAGACCAGTATGTGTTGACAATTAATATTAGTGATAAGGAGATCAGTTTACTCAAACTAGGATCCCTAGCAAATCAGATTGGAAATTCATAATTGGTAAATGGCTTATTTGGACCAATTCATGTGTGGGAATGGTCTATAGAGAACGAATGTGCCATAACGAATATTGGATTTCTATAAATCACATAAATCCTTGTAAGGTGATTATCAGTCTCTACTCCTCCAAATTGGTGACAGGGAGTTTGTGGTATTCTGGCATGACTAAATAAAATATAAGCTATAGTTGAACCAATCACCACATCTAAACCTAACTCAATGCTTATCCTAACAGTGTTCTTGTATTCCATCAGGCAGGATTATAGAATGTATCTTGAGAAACGATTTTATTCTTTTAGTATAGTAGCAATATTTAATATGCAGTCAGGTACAATCATATGGGACTCATTTCGGAAAAGTGATGTAAAAAAATAAAAACAAAAAGTGTAGCTGCCCCTAATGAGCTATAAGGTGTCGTATTTCAAAAGAAAATAGAAATCCTATTGGATGTTGTTGATATATCATTATTTCAATTTCATGCTATTTATGGCTGAAATAGTTCCTACATTTCTCTATAATGTATTTTTGAAGCACTCAGCATCTCAATAGACTATTTTGTTGACAATTTACGTGTGCTTACTCTGCCTTCCCAGCCTGCACATGTGTATATCTCCTTGAAAAACTGAACATAAAAATACACATTAGTCAGCAAGACTTTCATAATACAGATGCACTAAGGAGCATTAGCATATTCATTTTTAGACCCAGTAAAAGAAAATTTAAAATGAGGTAAAACACTTTAAAATTCATTTTGAGCAAGAGCTTTGCAATTACTCAGGGGAGGCTGAGAATGGAAGGAAGAAAATTAAAAAGATAAGATACAGTTTATATTCAAGTGTCTACGGAACCGGTATTGCAATAAAGGTTTGTCTTCTACAATTGCTAACAGACTGAAGGGTATTAAGGCTTTCTAAAATCTATTATGCAATATCAAAGTCAAATGTGGATCATGACTTACAAAATGTCATATGTTGCACAGTATACAACACAGAATACAAATCCAGAGGCGGCAAAACCAGCTGTCTCTTTTATTCTAACAGAAGATAACCAAATACACGCAATCGCTATGAAACTATGGCTGCATGTATTTGGTTATTTTTTTATTGCTATAAAACTAAACAAAAAGATATTCAATCAGATAAGGCTAGCCACTTATCATTTGAATGTTCTCTAGCCTTGTAGTACCCTTTTGGCTTTTATGTGAAGCTCCAAACGTCAGTTTGTTATAGTTCTAAAATAGACAATTTATGCTATAAAGAGATATTTATTGTGAGATTGCACTGAAATCAAGCACTCATCTAGTCAGGTTTGGACTGCAGCTTATGATACCCCACAAAAAAGGTTACTACTTTAGTAGAATATGGGGGGGGGGGTCTTCTAATTAAAGTGTTACTAAACCCAGTATGAAAATAGTTCATATGACCCCCACCCCCACACACACACACACACACTCACACACACACAGTGCCTACAGCTTATAAATCTTTTTACATTAAAACACTGCCACGATATACCTTTTGGGATGACCTGTATACCATGGTTTCCTGATAACTTGCACAGTTTGTCCCTAGCTGTGTGTTCAAGTAGGAGGAGATTTCCACTATAGCCTCTATACACGCCCACATGTGTGATGTCAATATCATGTGACCTGGACAGTTCAACTGAAACAGGAAATGTTCTATCCAGCATAAGAGACCAAACTGAGCATGTGCAGTTTCACCACCCTGCTGTGTATTATACAGACTTGCTCAGATAGACAGTGCAGGAAGGAAGAATCTATGCATACAGGATAAAACAGCCTTTTTAAAATAATGCTGAGGATTAACCCCTTAAGTTTCACAGTGAGTATACAAGCATGCTAGTCTGCATATACAGACTGATTTTACTGTTGTGGGTTTAGCAACACTTTAACCACCTCCCACCTGGCCACTGTACATATACGGCCGGGTGGGAGCTTCCCCGTTCTGACAGGACGTAAATATACGTCCTGCAGAATGGGAGCTCGCAGCGCGGGCACGCGCCGCGCTGCTGCTGGATCCTGTGATCATTATGATCACAGGATCCAGCTGAGTGGAGATCGGGATACGGGCGCAGTGACTGGCCCTCCCGATCATGTGACGGATGTGTCCAATCACAGCCATCACATTGTAAACAGAGACGAACGTCTCTGTGACAGTTCTCCCCCCGCCGAGCTCAGTGAGAGCTCAGTGCGGGGGGGGGGGGGAAGGAAGGGAGCTGCAGCTCTGTGACAGCTTTCTGCATGGTGAGGATTTCATGCAGAACTACAAACCCCTGACACTGTCTACAAACCCCTGACACTGTCTACAACACATACCACTGTCTACACTAACCCCTGTATGTCTACAAAACCCCCGACAAAATACCCCTGTGACTGTACATACACCTGTCCCCATAGTCACACGAACCACGTGACACACCCCCTGCTAGACACTGTCTAAAGACGTACTTTAGGAGTGGTACGTCTTTCGACAGTGTCTCGACGTCGAGGGAAGGAAGGGGGGGGGGGG
>BLSH010248974.1:1469332-1492927 GCA_018402905.1 Glandirana rugosa | reverse complement strand
ACAAAGGTTATCTTTTTTTTAATTTCGTTGACACGAACAGGTATTATTATCAGTTATTTTCAATAAATTATTGGTTACATTCACAGACATTAATAATAAAAGGTGAACACTGTTTGTGAAATAAAAAAGCAGTGTTGAACACAGAGAGACATTATAGAGAAAGTGGTACACAACACGTTTTGGGTAGTCGTTGTAAGGTTATGAGAGTGGAACACCAAACTGGGTTATTTTTAGTCCAGAATACATCACAACTCGCTTGGGCCTGACATTGCAAGCCCAGGCATGGCTTGAAAGCCCACAGGCACCGTGCCTGGGCCTGGGCCTGTAAAGTTTTTAGCAAGCCCAAGCCAAACCCGAACGATTTTTGAAATGTCCGGGTCCGGGTCCGTGCCACGGACACCCGAAAGTTCGGTACGGACCCGAACGTTACAGTCCGGGTTCGCTCAACACTACATAAGACCTGATTTTTATTGGGTCAAACCACAAGGTGAGAGTATTGGAATGTTGCTGATGGGTTTTGCACAACACATGGTGAAAGAGATATTACAGAGAGACACAAGTTGTGACGAAAAAATAAAGTGTTTGTCACAAGTGGAAAATAATAATTACAGACACTTACATTGGTTATTAAATAACTTTTATTGACTATTATTATGGACAAGCACAGTTGCTTTAATTTTTTTTCTATTGGAAACATGATTTGTGACATAAATGTGGGAAAGTATAGGTTGTATGCAGCAGTATGTGGAATATAACTATATGCACAGGTTTCTTGAGGTATTATTGTAATTGCACACTTCTGTGTGTGTGTGTGTATATATATATATATATATACACACACACAGTATCTCACAAAAGTGAGTACACCCCTCACATTTTTGTACATGTTTTAGTATATAATTTTATGTGACAACACTGAAGAAATGACACTTTGCTACAATGTAAAGTAGTGAGTGTACAGCTTGTATTACAGTGTACATTTGCTGTCCCCTCAAAATAACTCAACACACAGCCATTAAGGTCTAAACCGCTGGCAACAAAAGTGAGTAGACCCCTAAGTGAAAATGTCCAAATTGGGCCCAATTAGCCATTTCCCTCCCCAGAGTCATGTGACTTGTTAGTGTTACAAGGTCTCAGGTGTGAATGGGGAGCAGGTGTGTTAAATTTGGTGTTATCGCTCTCACTTTCTCATTGATTGATAATAAGTGGCTTCAGCCAAACACTAACCATGAGTGAAAGAAATGTTTTTGTGCTATCACTCCTGTTCTCTGAAAAATGGGCAAGAAATCATAAATTTTGCCAGGGTATGTAAACTTATGAGCACAACTGTATATGTGTGTATATATATATGAGTGCCTCTAAACCAGTTTTGGATTTACATGGATTTCTTTGTGCGTGAGCACCTGGGAATTTACTTCAAGCATAGAGTGCCATGGCTACTCTTGGAATAAATATATATATATACACACAGTATATTACCAAAAGTATTGGGACACCTGCTTTTACACACGCATGAACTTTAATGGAGTCCCAGTCTTAGTCCGTAGGGTTCAATATTGAATTGGCCCACCCTTTGCAGCTATAACAGCTTCAACTCTTATGGAAAGGTTGTTCACAAGGTTTAGGAGTGTGTCTATGGGAATGTTTGACCATTCTTCCAGAAGCACATTTTTTTTTTTTTTTACAACCTCAGAAGCACATTTATGAGGTTATGCATTGATTTAGATGAGAAGGCCAGGCTCTCAGTCTCCATACTAATTCATCCCAAAGGCATTCTGTTGGGTTGAGGTCAGGACTCTGTGCAGGCTAGTCAAGTTCCTCCACAGTTATGTTAGAACAGGAAGTGGCTATCCCCAAACTGTTACCACAAAGTTGGGAGCATGAAATTGTCCAAAATGTCTTGGTATGTTGATGCCAAGCCCAACCACTGAAAAACAACCCCACACCATAATCCCCTCACCACCAAATGATTTCGACCAGTGCACAAAGCAAGGTCCATAAAGACATGGATAAGCAAGTTTGGGGTGGAGAAACTTGACTGGCCTGCACCACAACCTGATAGAATACCTTTGGGCTGAATTAGAGTGGAGACTGCTAGCCAGGCCTTCTCTTCCACATCAGTGCCTGACCTCACAAATGTGATTCTGGAAGAATGGTCAAACATTCCAATAGACACATTCCTAAACCTTGTGGGCAGCCTTCCCAGAAGAGTTGAAATTTTTCTAGCTGCAAAGGGTGTTTGGACCATCCTTACTAATTAACATTGTTAAACAAGCCAAGGGATGTGTGTGGCCTAAGACTTTCTGTGCTTAAAGAGGCTGCTTATTAAAAGAGGTGTTGTCATAAATGTCTAACTATTCTCTATTCCCTGACTTCAGGGAAGACTTAAATTACTTTGTTCAGCTCTTTGCTCTCAGAATTATGTGAATGATCTGAGGACTATAAGAAATTAAATTGCACTGCTCCATGAGCAAAAAATAGAGGCTAAACTCTTCCTTGGAAAATTACTATAAAATGTCACGTCCTGTGCCTGCAGACTTAGAATTGTATATTTTCAGTGAAAAGGGCTAGACTCTGACTGCTAGTCTCACAAGACTTGTAGTGATATTTGGTACTGTAACTACTGTGCTGCTTACTGAAAAGAAATCTGTAAATGAATGCCTGCACTGCATGCATCTCCTCATTTCTGCTTCTGCTTCATCCATTCTGTGAATCTATCCTTCCTAAACTTCTGCTGTTTCTTGAACATTTCCCTGTTGTCTATTTTACCATCTGTCAGCTCACTATTCATCAGTGGGCAGCCATTACTAAGGGAGCCACCCATACACAGAGACACAGTGAAGAACAAAGCATGGTAAGCTGGTAAGGGAGAAAGGATCAGCTTTAGTAATCATATAAGCAATATTGGTGACTATTCATTAGTCCTATGTTTGCCATTTTTCTACACTGTGACCAGAGATTAGGTCATCTTTAACTTAATCTAATAGACAACAGGCAACTTCAGTAAACATGTGAAAAAATTTTGACTAGTGCCATGAGTACCTCTTATTTATGCATGCTTACAAAAAAAGAAATTACATAACTATTTATATTCTCAAATGTATTCACTGAGCTATTATTGAAGGACCCTTATCGTTCCACTGGTGACTCCTAAAATGTACTGCTCTGCAACTGACTATTTATGTCTTTTCTTTGAGTGGTTTTTTCTTAATCATATGTAAATGGAATAAGAAAGAAATAATGCCTTACCACTGACTTTGCTCATTCCAAGAACAATGTCTTCATACACTAGGGAGAGAAAAAACATTTATTAACACAGAAACTCAAAAGAAAAGATAAATACATATGAGCCAGAACAATATGGTGCAAACACATCTACAGAAGGGCAATTTCCTTTTTAATCAAGCACATGACTGTATGACATGGCAATAAAGTCCCACATTATTCATCATCATTCCAATCTTATGTATAAAATGCCAGATTACTTATTTGGCTTTGTTTACACAGCAGAATTATAATTGCTGCTCTAAATTGTTTAGTCAGGTAAATGTCTATAAAAAGTATAATTCTTGCTGTAGTGTATGCTTAGTAAAATGTTGCAAATATTGTTGAGATGGAAACTGCATATATAAATGAATTATTTTTATGAGATGTACTGGAATGCATAGTGATGTCAAATACTATACTAGCGTTACAATCTTTTGTTATGCACCACACATTTCATGTGTGTAAAGATTGCAATTATTGTATATACAGATAAAATACACATTGGGGTTGATTGACTAAAACTGGGGAGTGCAAAATCTGGTGCAGCTGTGCATGGTAGCCAATCAGCTTCTAACTTCAGCTTGTTCAATTACTCTGACAAAAAAAAAATGGACGCTGATTGGTTTCTATGCAGAGGTGCACCAGATTTTGCACTCTCCAGTTTTAGTAAATCAACCCCACTGTATGTATATGTTTGACAGGGTTAAATGAGTAGGGTTCACAGGTATTGTCCTGCACCAGAGATTTTCAAAAACATGCTGTAGTTTAATGAGAAATTAATTGAACATAGGACAGCCTATCAGAAGTTAGCTTTTGGAAAATGAGCACAATTAAAACAAGTTTTTAATTAAAGGAATTACAGCGTGCCAAATTTAAAGTAAAATTCTGTTATCTTGCCATGTCATGTCATCATACAATACCAAAGTAACAAAGCTATCCTGCTAGGTATGCTATAACATAATGGGAGTTATAGGGAGATACTATGCAAATTATAGACCAGAAAACCATGCATTATTCTTATCAACAGCAGCTACACATTCCCTGCTTACTACTTGCCAGAACTTGCCAAAATATGATGTAGATAGGAAACTAACTCCTGGCTTATTATAGATGTTCACATCTTGGTACCAGCGGCTCTTCAAGATCTCAAGAAGTAGGGGAAAGCATTCTCTGAATAACTAGAATTCATAATATGCTAAGCACAAGCTCCCAATCCACCTCTACAGTATATATAGGAGAAGCACTTACTTAGAGTGGGTTATACCATGTAAAATGGATCCTGCAACAACTCACCCCTTTCTGTATTGGCTACCAAAAAGTTGAACCCAAAGTTGTTTTTTTTGTTTTTATATAAATAAATTATTTATAGAATTAAAGTCTACAGATATATACAGTAGATGTTAATTGCACTGTTTACAAGCACTAACACCTGCCCCGTTTTCTCCTTTAAATCTGTGCAGCTGCTTATTGTACATATGCATAGAGATAGCACGATGGCCTTTTCTACAAAAGCTGAAGACCTTTCTTGGTAAGTTTGAAGTACCTGCATTGGGTAGCACACTGCCAACATGCATTATTCATATATTTTTTTCCCTCTTTTCATTAAGAATAAAAGAATAAATACATATTTACTTTTTCCAGACAGTTCAAGTATAGACACATCTTGGCCTCTGTCATCTTTTAGTGTTGCTTTGTATTCACCTTGATCTTTTTTTGTCAACTGTAATGAAATAGCATTTGTCAGCTGTTTTTATTTTACATGTTAGATAATCATAAAAGGAAATAGAACATCCATCTATACACTTATAGAAAAAAAACAACAGTATTGAGCTGTAAACAAGCTTATAGCCCTGTATACAGAACACAGTGAGGGTTTCATTTAAAAATACTACCTTAGGAATGCGGAATATGCACACTCCTTGCTGCAGATCTAGAGCGTCCAATGCTTCTGTTGGTATCTCATCTTTGTACCATTTAAACACAGTTTCCTTCTTTACATTCGCCACCTGCAAAATAAAAATAAAACTGCATGTATTTCATCCAGACACTACCATTTCCTTCCACGACCCAAAAACATATATGTAGATTCACATATTTTTCTTCCAGGTACTTCTGTTTCCTCCCACAACCCAAAAACGCCCCGGAAAAGTTACTGGTGCCTGATAAAAGTGTCACTATTGTGTGCGTAAGTGTGTCTAGGTGTAGTTGGTATATAAATGCAGGAAATAAATAATGTTTCCAGGTGAACTTTAAGGTGTATTTTCACATTTCATGTTCACATTGCCTGGTATTTAGTAGACCTTTTATTCTCTGTAATATTTTTGCCATTGTCATTTTTTATATAATTCTACAGTACAAAAGAGCAGAAACAGAGTGGGACATGGAGGTGTATTATGTTCAGCTGTAAGGAAATCACATAGAAAATTAAAAATGTTCTGCTTGCCTTGTACCCAATACAGTGGTAGTGCTTTGCAAGCGTAAAGTGGACCTGAACTCAAAATGTAAGTATTTGCATTACATTATATGTCACAGAGAACATCTATAAATGTGAATTTTAACTAAGCAATACCTTGAAAAACATACATTTTGTCTGGAACTCCAGTGTACTTTCAGGTATATGAAAGGGCCTAGGCCAGGGGTGCCCAACCTTTTGAAGAGCGAGAGCCACTTTAGCAACTTGGTAACCATGTCCACTCTACAATATGTAAGGCAGACACGGACACATCCCGCTCTACTCTATGGGCCCTTCAATCTGATCTGCCTAGACAGAAGGGGATTTTTTTAAGCAGATCGGATTGGAGATAGGCAGGTGTAAACAGACACAAGATTCCGATAAGCCCCCCACCCGCAGACCCCCGCAACCACAGCCCAGGGTTGTGGGAAAAAGGCTCTTGTCCTCATCAACATGGGGACAAGGTGCTTTGGGGTGGGGGGCGTAGAGCCCCCCCTGCCCCAAAGCACCCATACTCCCCATGTTGAGGGCATGTAGCCTGGTTCGGTTCAGGAGGTGGGGGCGCTCGTCTGACCCCCCCATCCTGGCCGGCCAGGTTGCATGCTCAGATAAGGGTCTGGTTTGGATTTTAGGGGGGGGCACCGCATCAATTTTTTAAAAATTTTGGCATGGAGTTCCCCTTAAAATCCAAACCAGACCCTGTGTGAATTACTATCGGGAACATCATACCCCTACTAAATCACCAAAAGTGTCAAAAAAGAAAAAAGCACAGGTGGAAATTAGGGACAAGTCCTTTATTAAAAAATAAAAAATAAAAATAAGTGTCCCTCGTTGTAATCCATCTTCAATCACAGCGCGCGACGGACCCAGAAAAAAAAAAGCTGCAACAGCTCCTCCTCCATGGGAGGGCTCCCACAGACTGAGCTTGGTTTGCTGTGACAGTTTATTTATATAGCAGGGTGGGGCCACTCAGTGATGTACGTGCGTGACCTGCCCCCTCTGACATCACATGATGTCAGAAGGGGCGGGGTCGCTTGCTTACGTTGCCGGATGGCCCCACCCTGCCATATAAATTACCTGTCAGAGCAAAAAGCATGCAGATGGCTGGAGCCCTCCCAACAGGTAAGGAGCTGTGCGCGCCTTCTGCGTGCAATACATTATGGGGCGCTCCATGGCGGCGAAGTCGCTGCGAATGCCCCATAATGTTCTAAATTGGACGAACGAGCGAACGCCCAATGTTCCGTGGGCCCATCCCTACTAAAGAGATTGGACAAAGGACTGACTCCCCCATAGCTGCTCCACAGAGACCTTCGCCAATTGCTTATTCAAAGAAGTACCTCTAAGGGGACATTGCACCATATCCTAGCCATTCTTCTAGAGCGCACTCTTTACCAGTTATAGTATTCTTAACCACAATGCGGTTATTGATTATATGTACTGTTTATTGGTGAATAATGAGTTGATTTCAGTCTAGTGATACAGCACTTTATTCTAAGTTACTTTAGCATAGTGATTATACTGTCTAGCAGACTGTGTCTCAATCTACCCTTTATCTGCTCATTTATGTTTATACCACCACTTACTCTAAACCATACCAACACATTGATTTAATTTACCACTAAATAGTCTTTAGTCTATTTCCTGGCATTAATTCACACCCGAGGTTAAGGTGCATCCAACCAGGTGTGTCAGAGGGACTGAGGTTATTCCCTGAGTCAAGGCAAAGAACAGAGAATAAGTGGCACCTGCAAGGGTAGGGATACAGTATATACACTATATTGCCAAAAGTATTGGGACACCTGCCTTTACATGCACTTGAACTTTAATGGAATCCCAGTCTTAGCCTGTATGGTTCAATATTGATTTGGCCCACCCTTTGCAGCTATAACAGCTTCAGCTCTTCTGGGAAGGCTGCCCATAAGGTTTAGGAGTGGGTCTATGGGAATGTTTGACCATTCTTCCAGAAGCGCATTTGCGAGGTCAGGCACTGATTTGGACGAGAAGGTCTGGCTCACAGTCTCCACACTTATTCATCTCAAAGGTGTGCTGGCCAGTCAAGTTACTCCACCCCAAACTTGCTCACCCATGTCTTTATGGACTGCACTGGTGCACAGTCACGTTGGAACAGGTAGGGGACCATCCCTACACTGTTCCCAGAAAGTTGGGAGCAGGAAATTTTCCAAAATGTCTCAGTATGCTGATGCTTTAAGAGTTCCCTTCACTGGAACTAAGGGGTCAAGCCCAACCCCTGAAAAACAACCCCACACCATAATCCCCCCTCCACCAAATGATTTGGACCAGTGCACAAAGCAAGGTCCATAAAGACATGGATGAGCGAGTTTGGGGTGGAGGAACTTGACTGTCCTGCATAGAGTCCTGACTTAAACCCGATAGAACACCTTTGGGATGAATTAGAGAGGAGACTGTGTGCCAGACCTTCTCATCCAACATCAGTTCCTGACCTGACAAATGCGTTTCTGGAAGAATGGTCAAACATTCCCATAGACACACTCCTAAACTTTGTGGACAGCCTTCCCAGAAGAGTTGAAGCTGTTATAGCTGCAAAGGGTGGGCCAACTCAATATTGAACCCTACACTGAATATATTTTTTTCCTTAACTACCAATGTTCGCATTACAAGACTATCTCTTTCTGGCATACAAAACATTTTTGTGGAAGGAATTGAACACAGGCTAGCTACATCAGTATAACAGAAAACAATAGATATTTTTTTTAATAGAACGGGAGCAGTTTAACCATACCTTGCAAACAAGCAGAACTTCACATTCCTCTGATACCTCCCAGTACAAATATTCCTGGAAATGGGGGCCTGTACATTAGAGAAATTACACTTCACATCAGAAACAGCTTTTGTTTGATTATTATGTATTTGTACAAGTATTTGATTGCTATTTTTCCCCTTAAATCAGATCTGTTTACTGGCTGATTATTGATACTTCTTAGTTGTATATTCCTGTTATACCTGTGTATACCTGTACCTTGGGCATAAGAGGAAAATATGGCTATAGTAAGTCAGTTTATTGTAACAACTTCTCTCTTCAGATTGCTAATAAAGAATATGTATGGGGAGAATCATTTAATGTAAGTTTAATATGTGAGCCGTATGCTGAAATCACAGATGTTGAACCCAGCATGTTGGAGGGAGGGTGGACGGAGGCCCAATATATGTAGATGTCAGGTAGAAGAAGCAGTGTGCTTCTGATTTAGAAAACCCAATACAATGCATGAATCCCCAAATGCCTATCCAAATATGAACGGTAAAACAGTGTCTAGTTAAAGCAGAAATACTGTTACCACTGTCACTGCAAGGAATAGTCATGAGTTCCTCCATATTGTATGGATATATCAACCAGGTAGATTGTTCCCAGTAGTGGCAAATGGGATTACTAAGCCTCTCTGACCCCTATACACCCCAACATACATAATATCTGATCAAATCCTGCATACTGATATTCCAAAAATGTGGCTATAGTCCTGTCTGCAACAAAACAATGGGAAATAATGGTACATCAGGAAGTTCAGTAGTGGCTTTTACATTTTTTGAGATAGTCTCTTTAAGCTTTTTTTTTTTTTGTTTCAATCTTTTCCATTGAAATTCACAGCAATAAACGAACATATAAGTACAGACATTCTGCGGGGAAAGTTCCCATCCTTATGTGTAAAAGGATGATAATACAGAAATACAAAAATAGGGAAATATAGACTTAGTTGTGCATATAGAGGGTTGTACCGTATGCTAAAAGACACTCCCTAATCCCTGCAATCAAATATATTGTAATATTAATAATAACTGGAGGTCATTAGAGAACATTTAGTACAAGCCTTTAGTTGCAAGACCTGAGGTGGGGAGGAATGTGTATATTGGTCACATGGCGTATTTCTAGGCCTTTGGGCCGACGGACGGACCAGCCGTGGAACCGTCCCCCACCCCAAATGGGAACAGTCTGTGGGATGGCGGGGGCACGTCCGCCCAGTGCCCCAAGGCCCCGACCTAGTTTCCGAAGGACTCCCGAACCTCAGTCCTGGGACCATTAGAATGTTTAGTCTTGATCAATAGCGCTAGTCTATATTTTAATATGGGCGAACCGGAGGGGGGCCTCTTTAAGCTTTAACTGTTCATGATATGTACTTATTATTTTAAAGTTCTCAGTATCGGTTTGCTCCCACTTAAATTGAATGATCTAGTTGCTCAACACAGATAAGTTGTACAGCATCTGAAGTTAAACCCCTGCATCAGCACCTAACTTTTTAGAGCCACTAGTAAACATAACATATTGCATAATAACAGCATCACATCAAAATGATGAACTATGTCACATTAATTCTGTGAAATATATGAATGATTACATTCTATAAAATGCCATGAAACTAATTTTAAAATGTTGGATATGATGAGGGTGTATGAAGCACTTTCATAAGCGCTATTACCATAAGGGAATGAATAGACAGTACTTTTCCACTTTACGTTAAGTGTAATGGTGTGTGTTCAAATTCCATTTTAAATGATAAATTTCAGCAATTACTGAAGGAGAACTCATAGCATAATTTTTTTTACGATTTACTGCAGTTGTGCCACTCTAATGAACCTGCCTCTTTAACGCAGGTGTGATATGGATAACACTTTAACCCCTGCAACTAAAAGGCAGTATGTCATTTCATACTATTTTCTGTTTATCATGTTTCAGTATTGACAAGCTCTGTTGAATGCATGTTAATTAGAGAAGCGCTTGTTGAACTGTAAAAACACAGCAATTTTTATTAATGTAGGTCATTTAATTGATGCAATACTTATTATTATTCCATTATACCTTGCTTTCTGATGTATTCCTTCCTCTGGAACTCAGCTTCAGCTAGTACCGCCTTGAAGGCTGAATGTAAAGATAAAATGCATTAGGACTAAGCAATGTGAATAGATAAAAATGACAATTTAAATATACGACAAGTGAAATAATTCTTAAATTTTAGTTTTATTCTCAGAGAATGATAGCCAAGGCATTTTTGTATTACTAACGATTTGCATTAACTCGTTGATATTGGGGGACATTCCCATTTTTTAACGTTCTTTAAAAAATTATGCTGTAAACTCTAAATTCTACTAGAAAGAACAAAAAAATGTACACATTTATTAGAGGTATTTATCATGCCTACAATTTTATGCAGCACTTTACATACAGTATCTAACAAAAGTGAGTACACTGTATGGTCTTGGCCACCATGCTGCAGCTCATTTTCAGGGTCTTGGCAATTCTTCTTTCTCTAAACTAGGCCATTATTATGTAGAGCAACAATTCTTTTTTTCAGATCCTCAGAGAGTTCTTTGCCTTGAGGTGCCATGTTGAACCTCCAGTGACCAGTATGAGAAAGTGAGAGCAATAACACCAAATTTAACACACCTGCTCCCCATTCACACCTGAGGCCATTTAACACTAACAAGTCACATGACACCGGGGAGGGAAAATGGCTAATTGGGCCCAATTTGTACATTTTCACTTAGGGGTGTACTCACTTTTGTTGCTAGCGGTTTAGACATTAATGACTGTGTGTTGAGTTATTTTGAGGGAACAGAAAATCTACACTGTTATACAAGCTGTACATTCACTACTTTACATTGTAGCAAAGTCTCATTTCTTCAGTGTTGTCACATGAAAAGATAGAATAAAATATTTACAAAAATGTGAGGGGTGTACTCACTTTTGTGACATACTGTATATTTTACTATTCATATCAGTCCCTGCCTTCAAGAAGCTTACAATCTATGTTTTCTACCTCACATGCATACATACACAATTTACTATGCAATCAAAAGCCAATTTACCTACCAGCATGTTTTGGAGTGTGGAAGTAAACCCACACAAAGCACAAGGAGAACATGCAAACTCTATGCAGCTTGCATCGTCATGGTTGGGAATCAAACCAATGACCATAGTGCTGCAAGGCAGGAGTATTAACCACTCTGTTCGTTTTAAGCCCGGTTCACACTGGTGCGACATAAGCTCCGACTTTGGGAGCACATGTCCCATGACGTGTATAAATCAATGGTTCCCTATGAGAGCCATCTTATCTGGTCCAACACAAGACGGTCCGATTTTGAGAAAGGTTCCGGCACTACTTTGGTCTGACTTGGGCACAATTTCAGCCCATTGATTTGAATGTAGGACACATCCAAGTTGGAGCATCATCTTAACTGATCCAATTTGTGGCATGCGACTTGTAATCTGAGGATCTTGAGGGGGAACCCCACACCAAAATTTTAAAAAATGGCATGGGGCCCCCCAAAATAAATACCAGGACCTTATCCGAGCACACGGCCTGGCAGGTCAAGAAAGGTTGGGGGAATGAGTGTGCACTCCCCCTGGACCATACTAGGCCATATGCCCTAAACGTGGGGGGGTGTGTGCTTTGGGGCAGGGGGCTGTGCGTCCCCACCCCACAGCACCTTGTTGATGGGGAAAAGGGCCTCATCCTAACCACCGTGTGCAGTGGTTGTGGGGGTCTGCGGGCAGGGGGCTTATCAGAATATGAAAGCCCTCTTTAACCATTTCCCGCACGTACAACATCATATGATGTTGCAGAATTTGAGTGGGGATATCTGAATGATGCCTGCAGCTACATGCATCATCCAGATATCATCTTTTAGCTCTGACGATTGCCTGCACCATAAGAACAATTATAGCGGCTGTTCAGCTGCTTGATCGTTCTTACAGGCAGCGGGAGGAGACATCCCCCCTCCGCTGCCCTATGGTGCTTCTCCCGGGTGGCCTGTATGATCGGCAAAAGGGAGAAGGATGTTGATAATAGAGATTTCTGGGGGCCAAATGGTCCCCGGAGTCTCTATGATCTTTCGGAGGCCGGCACGATGTTATGGCGTCATGACCGGCCTCTGCATTTGAAAAAATGCCGCCGCTTCAGCTGGGAAGCCTGGATCATTTTTTTTTTCAGGCTTCCCAGCCTAGAGGCGAGATGTGGGGACTTATTGACCTCAGATCTTGCTGTAAAGAGGACCTGTCACGCACTATTCCTATTACAAGAGATTTTCACATTCCTTGTAATAGGAATAAAAGTGATAAAAAAGTAAAAAAGTGTCAAAATAGAAAAATGAAAGTAAAATAAACAATTAAAAAACATTTTAGAGCATCTCCGTCATTCCCACATATGTAAATGACATTCAAACCACACATGTGAGGTATCACGGCGAACATTAGAGCAAGAGCAATAATTCTAGTGCTAGACCTCCTCTGTAACTCTAAACAGGTAACCTGTAAACATTTTTAAAGAGTCGCCTATGGGGATTTTTAAGTACTGAAGTTTGGCATTCCACGAGTGTGCGCATTTTCAAAGCGTGGCATGTTCGGTATCTATTTACTCGGCATAACATCATCTTTCACATTGCAAATAATTGAGCTAACTTTACTGTTTTGTTTTTTTTTTAATGCATGAAACTGATTTTTTTCCAAAAAAGTGTTTGAAAAATTACTACGCAAATACTGTGCAACGAACACCATTTTATTCCCTAGGGTCTCTTCTAAAAAAAAACATATATAATGTTTGGGGGTTCTGAGTACATTTCTAGCAAAAAAATGATGATAGGAGCGAAGTGCCAGAAGTGGCCCGGTAAGGAAGTGGTTAACAAGGAGGCCCCCAGATCTTGGCCCATTAACCCTATGTGAATGAATACGGGGTAGATTGTACCCCTACTCATTCACCCAAAAAGTGTCAAAAATAAATAAAACCAGTATACAGGTTTTTGACAAAGTCCTATATTAAAGTAGCTCCAACGTACAGTATCTTCTCCCTCCAGTCATCTCCCTTCAAGTCTGCTCTCTCTGGGGGTGTCTTCTTCCTCCGGTTCTTCTCCCTCAGCTGATATCTTCTCCCTCCACTGTCTTCTTCCTCTGGTTATTCTCCCTCTGCTGTCTTCTTCCTCTTGTTCTTCTGCCAGTTCTTCTCCCTCCTGATGTCTTCTCCCGACGCTAGCTCCACCTGTTGTGTTAGCTCTGGTGTGTGCCATTACTTATATAGCCATGGGGTGTGGCCATTCGGTGATGTCACCCAGAGACACCGGAGCAGGCCAGAGGAAGAAGACAGTGGAGGGAGAAGAACCAGAGGGAGAAGACATCAGTGGAGGGAGAAGAACCAGAAGAAGACATCACCAGACAGAGAACAGCCAAAGGGAGAAGACCAGAGGCAGAATACACTTTGGAACTACTTCAATAAAGGACTTTGTCTAAAACTGTACGGTTTTATTTATTTTTGACACTTTTTGGGGTGAATGAGTAGGGGTACAATGTACCCCATACTCATTCACTTAGGGTTGTTAAAGGGGGCTTCCAGATTCTGACAAGCTCCTTGCCTGCAGACCCCCACAACCACCACCCACAGTTGTCAGGAAGAGGCCTACTACCATACTTCACAGAAAACAATAATTTCTCTGTTAAACAATTTTAAAAAGGTTACAAAATCCCAAGCTAAAATTTCAAAGAAAAGATTGATCACATATAATGTGTTCAAAAGCCTAACTAAACTCAAAAACAAAAAATGTTATATTGCAGCTTAAATGTGGGACTTTTATTTAGGCTTTTTTCTCTTTGTTTTCACCCTTGATCTGGCCAGTAACACACCTCCTGTCGTTGAGTGGCTCCATTCTATAGATGACAAATGGAGCCACCCTTGAAGATAAACACATTAAATAGATTATTAAAAACATAAAAGCTCCCTACAAATGAGGATCAATACTACTTGCCTGTTTGGGCCCCAGCTGTGCACTGTGATTCCATCAACTGGCCCTTAATTCACTACAGGACACAGTAGTGTCCAGCAGTTAGACCCACATCACACAGCAGGGAGCCAGGCATTCAAAACAAAACCAGATATTCTTTCACAGGGAGCTTTCTGTGACATATTTTTAGTGATGACAAAGAACACTAAACACCCAGTGTACATGAGACCATGTCTTAGTTTTTATTGCTGCTTTACTGATTTTTTAGTACAGAAAGTGATGGGCAATCTTCCCAACAGAGACACGAGCAGTAATAAAAGATTGTTAGGTGATTCCCCACTCTGCTAAAACCAAAGTGCTTTTTTGTTGTCTTTCCAGACAAATTTTGGGACAAGAAATAAGAATATTCTCAGAAGAGACACAGAAAAGTGAAAACATTTTGTCAGCAGTTTTAGCTCTTCCAACTGTGCTTTGTGCTTAAAGAGGAACTTTACTCCCACCTAGATATTTTTTTTTATTCTCTAGCAATTATTTCTGTATGTTTTTCCATGTGACAATGTTTTTCTCTGTCACTGTGCTCCCTTGTCACCATTTTGGCCCAAAATCCCACGCATGCACAGACACACTACATCATCTATGAGACCTAGCAGAGCCAGAACATCCCACATGTACAGACACACCAGGCTTCTCTGCCAGGTCCTATAGACTCCATGCACATGCATGAGAGTGCACTTCATATGTCATCCTCACGTAGTACATGAATTGAGGAAGTTAACCGTGTAAAAATTTAAAAAAATATATAAAAAAATCCCAATTGTGTAAGAGGGAGGAGGAGGAGGCAGAGGAGAGAGACCCATATTCATGGGTGAAGGTCTGCTTTAAGTTACATGAACAAACCTTAAAGCAGAACCTCACCCAAAATGGGACATTCTGCTTTAAGTCCTCCTCCCCCGTCCTCTGCAAAAATCTGCAAGTATTTTTTTTTGGGGGGGGGGGCAGGTACCTAGTTTTGACAGTTACCGCTCTCACCCCTAGACAATCCAATGGAAGTTCTCCTCTCCCCCTCCCTCTCCTCAGTCTTCTGTGACATGTCACAGGTCCCAGAAGACTGCAAGACCATTCAGAAGGCACAGCATGGCTCGTGCATGCACCCGGGCAGCTGGCTGTGAAGCCACAAGCAGCACAGCTGCCTGCCCACTCTTAAGATACCAGCGCTAGCAACCTGGAGGCTAGTGAAGAACTAGTCCAAGTGAGGATGGTGCTGGATCACTGTACAGGTTAGTGTCCTGTTATAAAAGTCAGCAGCTAGAGGATTTGTAGCTGCTGACTTTTGTTTTTTTTGAGTGAAGAACCTCTTTAACTGTTGTTATGCTTATAATCAACTTCAATCAGTCTTTCACGTAATTCTACAATTTCATTCAAGTTCATACAGATAACCATACCATCTCCAATGAGAACTAATGAAGACTGGTTCTTGGCTTTTCCATCCTGAATTTGTATAGTGTATGTGCCCTCATTTTCTACTGTAAATCTGTCCATGACCATCTCAATGATTCCAGCAGACTTATCGAATTTTATACGATGGTTCTATAAAATGAGATGCAGAACACAGAGCGTGACCATTCAAATTTAAATTTAGAACACAATCATAAAATGATACATTGTTAATTTCAGTCACAAGAATATATCAAGTAGGATCATACTGATTTGTGTGAAAGATCACTTCTATATTTGTTTATGTAGACTGCAGATAAAAGATAGACCCACATTCAGACCAGACATATATGAGAGGCTGTGTTCTATCTGTATGTTCTGGCATATCTAATAACAATCTTGGTGCATTGGAAAGGGCACTTAGCCCTATATATGTTGTAGGAAGCCAGAGTTCATCTCTGAAATGGTTGAAGTGTCTGCGTATATATAAAGTATCTCACAAAAGTGAGTATACCCCTGACATTTTTGTAAATATTTTATATCTTTTCATGTGACAACACTTAAGAAATTACACTTTGCTACAATGTAACACTACAGTGTACTCACTTTTGTTGCCAGCGGTTTAGACATTAATGGCTGTGTGTTGATTTATTTTGAGGGGACAGCAAATTTACACCATTATACAAGCTGTGCACTCACTACTTTACATTGTAGCAAAGTGTCATTTCTTCAGTGTTGTCACATGAAAAGATAGAATAAAATATTTACAAAAATGTGAGGGGTGTACTCACTTTTGTGAGATACTGTGTATATATATATATATATATATATATATATATAGCCATTTGCTAAAATCATTTAAGTTCATTTTTTTCCCTCATTAACGTACACACAGCACCCCATATTGACAGAAAAACACAGAATTGTTGACATTTTTGCAGATTTATTAAAAGAAAAATTGAAATATCACATGGTCCTAAGTATTCAGACCCTTTGCTGTGACACTCATATATTTAACTCAGGTGCTGTCCATTTCTTCTGATCATCCTTGAGATGGTTCTACGCCTTCATTTGAGTCCAGCTGTGTTTGATTATACTGATTGGACTTGATTAGGAAAGCCACACACCTGTCTATATAAGACCTTACAGCTCACAGTGCATGTCAGAGCAAATGAGAATCATGAGGTCAAAGGAACTGCCTGAAGAGCTCAGAGACAGAATTGTGGCAAGGCACAGATCTGGCCAAGGTTACAAAAAATTTCTGCTGCACTTAAGGTTCCTAAGAGCACAGTGGCCTCCATAATCCTTAAATGGAAGACGTTTGGGACGACCAGAACCCTTCCTAGAGTTGGCCATCCGGCCAAACTGAGCTATCAGGGGAGAAGAGCCTTGGTGAGAGAGTTAAAGAAGAACCCAAAGATCACTGTGGCTGTGCTCCAGAGATGCAGTCGGGAGATGGGAGAAAGTTGTAGAAAGTCAACCATCACTGCAGCCCTCCACCAGTCGGGGCTTTATGGCAGAGTGGCCCGACGAAAGCCTCTCCTCAGCGCAAGACACATGAAAGCCTGCATGGAGTTTTCTAAAAAACACCTGAAGGACTCCAAGATGGTGAGAAATAAGATTCTCTGGTCTGATGAGACCAAGATAGAACTTTTTGGCCTTAATTATAAGCGGTATGTGTGGAGAAAACCAGGCACTGCTCATCACCTGTCCAATACAGTCCCAACAGTGAAGCATGGTGGTGGCAGCATCATGCTGTGGGTGTGTTTTTCAGCTGCAGGGACAGGACGACTGGTTGCAATTGAGGGAGAGATGAATGCGGCCAAGTACAGGGATATCCTGGATAAAAACCTTCTACAGAGTGCTCAGGATCTCAGACTGGGCCGAAGGTTTACCTTCCAACAAGACAATGACACTAAGCACACAGCTAAAATAACGAAGGAGTGGCTTCACAACAATTTTGTGACTGTTCTTGAATGGCCCAGCCAGAGCCCTGACTCAAACCCAATTGAGCATCTCTGGAGAGACCTAAAAATGGCTGTCCACCAATGTTCACCATCCAACCTGACAGGACTGGAGGTGATCTGCAAGGAGGAATGGCAGAGGATCCCCAAATCCAGGTGTGAAAAACTTGTTGCATCTTTACCAAAAAGACTCATGGCTGTATTAGATCAAAAGGGTGCTTCTACTAAATACTGAGCAAAGGGTCTGAATACTTAGGACCATGTGATATTTCAGTTTTTCTTTTTTAATAAATCTGCAAAAATATCAACAATTCTGTGTTTTTCTGTCAATATGGGGTGCTGTGTGTACATTAATGAGGGAAAAAATGAACTTAAATGATTTTAGCAAATGGCTGCAATATAACAAACAGTAGAAAATTTAAGGGGGGTCTGAATACTTTCCGCACCCACTGTATATATATATATATATATATATATATATATATATCATAACCCTCATATAGTGCTAGTTCGCACCAGATGCAGTTCCGTGTGCTTTTTTCAGCACTAAAAATGTATGCACAGTGTTTTCCATGTATTCCAATGGCTCTAGTTTAAACCAGTGCAGTCAGTTCCACTCAGTTTCCGGTGCAGAAAAAAAGTAGAGCATGCTGCATTTTATCTGCACAGAACTGTACTGGAACATAGCAAAGTGTGTCTAAAATGCACTGGAACTGCGTGTGGTGTGAACTGTAAGCAAAACTGATCCAGAGCACATCCGGAGTGCATTTTTGTGGTGTGATCTGGCCCATAGAATAAAAATATATTTTCTATCATTATAGCATTAAGTGGTAATATTCCGGATTTTTCTATTATAACATTTTCTTTCCCTTGATCTTGCTCTTCTATATTTTAATGTGATATTTAGACAGCACATTAATATAACATTAAAATACCTTTGGTGTTCAATACAATGAAATAAACATTGGCAAGTATGAAACTTTATAGATAGTGATTAACATGGCATTGACAAACAGTATACTGATACCTGACTTGCTAAGATGGAGAGCGTCTTTCAAAAGTCAAAACTTGTTTTTTTGGGTGCACAATAAACAAAATGTATGGATCGACAGAGTTAACATCTTCTAGAAGAATCCCAACAAATTTAAGAAGCATTGTGTGAACTTAACCCACGTACCAGTCTGTCAAAAAAGACTTATATATACTGTAGGAAAAATTGTATTATGTAATAAACTTACAATTCTGTTTGAGTTTTAGTCTTAGACCTCCTGTATAGTTTTAATACTTATATATCATAATGAAGAATGTAAGAATCTTTGTAGATGGCTACTAACTATTCTCCATTTAGGAGATGTCAAACTGAGCAGTGTTGCATGCCAACACAACTACGATGATTGCATGCAGCGCACGGCATTAATTGATTCATAAAGTTAGCATTATTAGCAAGCATTTTCAAAAGGAACCATATCTCTCCTGAATTTGAATTAAAGTGATAGAGAAATGATAAGGAACTAGTCCTTGCTATCTTTCAGTTACCCAGTAGGATTCACTGTGGATGTTCTCAGTTATGTAAGATAGCCTTTATCTATCCATATTTGTGTTTGTCCAATAACTCTTACAGAGCGCACCTTGTCTCTATGCTTTAATTTGCCTTATAGTCATAAATGATTTATGTAATGCTTCCAGTAGCCATTTTAGCAGTGGTCTTTCATAATGACTATAAATTGACATAGCAATAGCATTCAAGCATGACAAAACAAACTAACTGGTTATAGAATGCTTTATTTCTAAACTGATTTCTCCATTTGTTTTGTGCCCATATTCACTATGTTGTTTCAAAGCTTTAAAAATATGGCATTGTGATTCTTTATTTAATGGATCGGGACATGGATTAATTAACTCATTCATCTTGAAATACTACCACATAAAATATTTTCCAAAGCATTCTAATATTGTATAATAATTTTGTATGGTAGGTCTTCAGACGGATGCAGCAAAGTACTCACCATCTCTATTAGTTTACAATGATCAGGCTATCTATATTTAGAGAGCTTTGTTATGCCAATAAGTTTGTGGAACCAATCTAATGAATGATGCATTTATAAGAACTCAAAGTATTATATCCTCTGAACAACAAAATAACCTTTCTAACCAAAGCACTGTATGCAAGAAATTCACATTGTGTTACAAAAAAGAGACATTGCTTTAGGGGAAAGAAAACAATAATCATATCTAATCCTTGAGGAGAAGACACAAATATATTTAGAGATTATGTAACAGATCAATATTAGCTTCAGCTTATTATACAGATCAATATCCAAATACCTGCACACTTCCTTTTGGCAAAGAAAATATTACAATAATCTTTTGCCGATACTGCTGTACATTAACTGTTTATATTGTAAGAAGACATTGGATTTTGGAAAACTGGATTCATTTGATTCTGGTACTTTGCAACTGTGTTGTGAGTCATCAGATTATCCTGAAAGCAATTGGTATAATTCTTCTTAAGGGACCTATATCCCATTCCATTGCAATAAGCTATGATATTAAGAGGAAGTAAGATATGCGCAGAGAAACAGCATTTGTTACAGTGGTATATTTTTAGTCTTTTAAAGTGATATCAGCAGGGATAACAAAGTATACACACCTCACTGTCTTTAATCTCAACATCATTCACAACAAACCGGTAGCTTGTTTCTGCAGAGAGGTGTTGGGATTCAATCCAGAAGCGTACCCTGCCTTTTTCCAATATTTCATAAGTCAATTCTGACTTAAGAGGAATAGCTAAAAGAGGAAACAAGTTGTTCTTGTTTATACATTTTCAACTGCATTCTATACACCATGGCATCTATGCATATCATTTGATCAGGCATTTTTAATCACTTTAGCGGCACATCATAACCCTCTTCCATGAGATAACCACACACAGCTAGATGCAAACAACTTTGGTTCCAACATTTAGCATATGGGACTAAATGCGGTAGATATGGGGTGATATATCTATATTGGTGGCATGAATATGTTTTACTTATGAGCAGAATAAACCCAATACTGTCAGGGCTCCCAGTAGAAGGATTCTGTTAGAAAGAAGAGAAACCCTAAAACAGACTTCTTAAAGACATGTAAGGATAGGGGTGTTTCATATGGCCTCATTTACTTTTATTTGAATTATTTCCTATAGTAGTATGAACCACCATATTTTACAGTGGTTTAAAGAAATGAGCTAACATATGATGTTCCAACCACAACCTTAAGAACATTTATTGGGATAAATCTGCAATATTATGCCATAATAATTATGTGATATACTAAAGTATTTCTAAAGTAGTTCTGACTTCATATGAGGTTCACTTCCACCCCAAATTCATGCATACATTACCTGCAGCCAGAATTCATTCATTTAGTGGCAGTATTAATATGGTCACTAAATGACAAATTCACAACATGCGTGCTGCAAGCATTTTTGGACACTAGGATGCATGAAGCCACCCTAGCAACTGATGATGTCATTGGCTGGTAGGATGCCAGTGGCCAAGGGGTCATTGATTGTTATGGTGCACTATATAATGAATAACCAATGATGCTGTGCAAACATAAAAAAATTGCTACCTCTCCAAAACAAATCCATACCAGACCCTTATCCAAGCATGTGACTTGGCTGGCTAGGAAAGGGGCGGGGCAATGAGTGTGCACCCTCATCTCCTAAACTACCTCATGCCATATGCCCGCAACATGGGAGGTTACCCTGCCAGAGGGCCCCATTTGCAGTGAGGAGTCAACGAGGAGGGATTGTTTTTGACAGATTGGTGAAAATCATTCTTCATAATTGACATGGATTGACATTGCTGGAGAACTGCTGACTGATTATGGATTTGCACTGTTGGACACAGGTTTTGTTTCTTGTTTTTTCTCGAGCATGTGGTGTGTTTACTCACATTTTAAAATCCTCAGATTCCAAAAAAGTTCCCCCACCCTGCAGACCCCCACATTCACTGGGCCAGGAAGGTGAGGAAGAGGCCTTGTTCTCATCAAAATTAATAAAAGGTTCTTTTCCAGGGAAAGGGGCCCTGGCAAGTTATCTGCCCCATGTTGAGGACAAGTGGCCCCCATGTACTGGCCAGCCATGCTACTTGCATGGGTAAGTGTCTAGTATGGGTTTTGAAGGGGGGGGGACACCTGCCCTTCATTCTCTTGTTTTTGTACCCCCTTAAAACCCATATGAAACTTGAAGGGGCTAGTATGGATTAGGGGGACACACATTTTTTTCCTTCCTTGCACAACCTCATTGGTTGCTAAGGTACACCATACCAACCAATGACCGTGTGGCCACCAGCGCCCTGGAAACCAAGGACACCAGCAGCTGCAAAGTCATTGATTGTTATGGTGCATCATAGCAACCAATGACACTGAAAAAACTGGCATGGGGTTCCCCCTGAAAGTACTTACCAGATCCTTATCCTTGTTGAGGTTTTGGTCTGGATTTTAATGAGGACCCCACATAAGGAAAAAAACAACAAAACCTCCAAAATCCATACCAGATCATTTGAGCTCCCTACAGATGCTTCATTTTATGTGCAGGTTTATGGCATCTGGCTTACAAAAATACCTAGAGCTAATTAAACATAGACATAAATACAAACACTTCCCGACATAAATGTGAAAACAGGTGCCAAGGGACAATCAATTTGTGATACTATAGTCGTCAATAATGTTAGCATTAAATCCACACAGCTTTTAGTGATAAACAGTCCTCCCAAACATGAAATTCCACCATTAAGTTCATGTAAAAGTACTCCATTGTGCGCTAAATTCTTATTCAAATCGCAATACACCCCCATGCACGTGCGTGAAACACAGCTCATTAACTTCTTATTGTTAAGTAGATCTAAATACACTCACTACTACTCAGATACAGCTCTACATTGTTGTGGCTCTGTTGTTTATGAATCCACTTTCCACTCACATGTCTAGCATAAAAAAATGCCCAGAGTGTAAATCAATAAAAACTCTTTGTTCTGTACCTGCACTAGTATCTAGGGCTTGCATATTGCCTTTGAATCATCCAAACAGAGTGGCCAAGTCCAGACTCAGCATGTTTCATCCAATTGACTTCCTCAAGAGTCGAGTGCATCAGGCTACCCAAACTACCAGTTATATCACTTCCTCATTCTGTCTCCATCAGTTTTAACACCTGCTGCTCCAGCACTGCTGAGTTTTACCATTCCTGCCCCACATTGTGCTTGACCCTTTCTGTATATAATTTCAAGCAATGTGGTTGCAACGCTCTGTACAGTGGAACAGAAAATCCAAACTGAAAGTGGTAGCCAAGGTGCCTACGCTGTGATGTGTTCCCACACACCATACAAAATAGTATTCAAAGATAAGGAAGAACAGCAGGCAACTCCATAATCCTCTGATGATTTATTCATATAGACCACATCAGTGAGTACAAAAATAGAAATGGCAGACTAGTTTCGGCAAACAAGCCTTGATCACTGCACACCGTGATCATCAAACCTAAAAGACAAGGTGACATGTCTCGCAACGTTGGTGTAACGAACTTTAATATATGTCTTTCCCAGTTCGTGTTACACCCCGTCCTTACCATTTTGAGTCGTCACGACCTCGTCGTCCACAATTTTGACTACCTCTGTCTTACTCCTTCACTATATTGACCATCAAACCCATCGGACTACGTGAGCTGAGAACTCCTTCAGTTAACCTACTTTGTACGACTCA
>BLSH010248974.1:1425551-1458075 GCA_018402905.1 Glandirana rugosa | reverse complement strand
ATATTTTTTACAGACACCGGATACTATAAGTCTCATTGAAGAAAACTAATGATGATCAGATATATATATATATATATACTATGCAGATGGCATCTCAAATTAAAGCAGACAAGGGACAATTCTGTATGCTACTGCACTAAAGTTTCAAATACTGGGATGTGCTAAATATTCTACTTTTTGAAATTACCATCCATTTAATGACTAGTAGTAATCAAAAGAAGTTACTCTGAATATCATAGGCCACAGACATTTTTTATATGCTCGTTCACCTAGGCCCCATCGATATCCCATATAATCTCTGTGCATAGGGAATATCTAAATACATTTGAAATTCACTATAACAAGGCACAACACCATGATCAAAATGCAGTAATCCATATATTCTAACTCAGGGGTGTCAAACTCAATTTCATCGAGGGCCGCATCAGTATCATGGTGCCCTCAAAGGGTCGGTTGTATCTGTAAGACTATATAAATTTATCCAGAGATTTTTTTCTCACACACCCCCCAGCCAAACTGTATCGAATGGTGGGTGTGGCCAAATTGCACTAGCAGTGGGAGGATTTTAAAGGAGCACTAAATATCAGGAGGTATGTTTATAGTGGGTTTTAGGGGTGCCCTATGCACAGAGTGAAGTTTCAGGGGTGTGCTACGTACATAGTGCAGGGTACAGGGCTGCGCTACGTACCAAGTGCAGGGTTTAGGGGTGTGCTACATACCAAGTGCAGGGTTTAAGGGTGTGCTACATACCGAGTGCAGGTTTTAGGAGTGCTCTACATACAGATTGAAGAGTTTAGGGGTGTGCTAAGCAAAGTGTGCCGGGTTCAGCTCTCTTTCACAAGATGTCCACACCTCACTTCCACCCCCTCCTCGGCTCTGACCTCTCCCCCATCTCCCACCTTTGCACACATCTCCCTCCACAGCCCTCAGAAGAAGGCTTCTGTGTTTACAAGTGACAATGGTGAGTGGGAAGTAGAGGAAAAGAGCCCGACATGGCAGAACATAGTTCCACCATTTTACAGCTTAAAAAAGCCCTGAATATGAGGGCCACATGAAATGGGGTGGCAGGCCAGATTCAGCCCGTGGGCCTTGTATTTGACACGTGTTCTAAGTCATCCAGAAATCACCTTTTTTTAACTAGAAAGAACTGATGAAAGCTGATTCCTGGTCAACTGTATCTACAGAGTAAAATGAAACTAACCATACTTCTAGCCCATAAAATGACATGAAACTGCATTAAACATTTAGTAAGCAGTTTTCAGCATTTATCATGGCTATCAATAAATATGCACATTATCAGTCCTAACTCCATATTAGTGTGCATAACAAGAAAGTTGAAAACTGATAAAAATGGCCTTGTATATGAAGGGATGGTAAAATAAAGAAAAATACATTTGAGTAGTATAGCTGTCATGGATGATATAACTATTCTGCCGCATGGGATTGTTTTCTGCTCTTGTGACATTGTGTCTTGTAATAAAATAACTTGTTTTCCCTGCATGCAGAATTGTTTTCTTATGTCTAAGTTTCAAGTTTTACTTGTGGTAAATTTTAATGATTAGAGATGCAGCTTCCTACAATTTATCTTCTAAAACTCATCAATAATGAACATATTTCAACACATTGAAGAGGGCTGATCCTTGACAATGAACTAAATATTAGCTTTTAATAGCTTATAATATGGGGAACTAGTTAAGTTTAGTCATTGATCTATCCCATAAATCTGCTTCTCTTACAACATTATGGCTAATTGTCGGGTACATCCTAACAACTGTTGATTAGTCAAGTCCACTTTAGATCAAACCAAGCACTGAATTATTCTTATTTCTTAGGAAAATGCTGAAGATCATTTGATAGAATTTTTCTAGCATGCTTCAACCCCATACACGAAGTCAAGGTTTTATCCAAGGCCTAGCAAGATTTAGAAAATTCTTACCATTTATTTATATTTTACTCGATACAATAGGTTAATGCAAGACATAGGGGCAGGACTAAAGATGTATGAACTGAATAGGTCTTACCTGGCTCTGGTGATGTCCATGCCTCACATTTAAAGTGTTCGCTTGGATCAGAGGGAAGGCCAAGCCCAGCAAGATTGGATGCAGCTATCTTAAATTCATAGAAAGCACCTTCTTCCAGATTCTCCACCTGGCAAAAGTTGAGATACAAAGTGTATACTGTTACTGTCTAAGTAAATTGCACATTACATGCATTTAAACTTAGGCATATATATCATTAAAAAAATGCACTGTTGTGCAAGCAAACACTTTACTCTTAAAGTGTATGTAAACTCTTACAATGTACCTTTCTTATTTTCTCCCTTTGATCTGTTACATATATGATTGAAAGCATTTTGTTATAGTTACATAGTTGGGAAGAATGAAAAAAGACAAGAACAAGTGCACAAACATGTAGTTCAACCAACAGAAAAAAATGAACAAATAAATTGAAAACCTCCATATACAGAACCCTATAACAGATGATCAAGAGAAAGGCAATAGAAAAAATGTACAACATGGTCCAATTTGCTCCACTGAAGAAAAATCATTCCTGATCTCCTAATACTTAGGCACACAGACCTGTACCTGCGCACAACACCTGTCATTCCCTGGGCACATGAGCGCAAACATAAGTTTGCTGATCCTCCTAGATAGAATGAACTTGGAAGCGATGTGTAAAATGTCCTTTCCAGTTTCCAGTATCACTCTCCTTTGCCTTGCAGGCAGAAGCTAATGGAGTGCATTCTGTGCTCCAATAGCTTCAATAGAAGGCAGGTGAGACATCAGAGTCTAAAAGACTCTGTCTTAAAATTATTATATAACATAGGTGACTTTTTTAATAAAGTTTTGATAAAGTAAAACGAAAAGAATCAGAAAATTTAGTTACACTCAAGCGCTTACTGTATAACCCCCCCCCCCCCACACACTTTTTTTTTTTTTTAGCACACCCCGTCCCCATGTACGTGCACACACAAACCTAAATACACCCATCAGGGGTGCCTAGATATGAAACTTTGCTTGCAATGCACGTTACATAACGCAAGTTGGAGTGAGAACAATAATTCCAAACCCTATATTCATTCTTAAACCATCGTAGTTTTGTGAGCGCACACAAATTTGACATCTTGGTTATCTATTTACTTTGTGGAACCTTATTTTTTATATCTTACAAAAAATTGGGCAATATATTGCGTTTGTGTGCCCTAAGATTAACTTTAGTGTATTTTTTTACTGAAAGTTTGCGCTTGATAAGCCATTACGCAAATATCATGTGACTTTAAAAATTGTTACCAACATTATTTTATTCTTTTGGGTGTCTGCTTTCAGAAAATATATTATGTTTAAGGGTCTCAAAGAGGAACTTCAGTTGTTTTCCTATTTTATACAAATACTGTATCTGTTGATTTTTGAAAATCAGGTACTTATTAGTGCCTAGAGTCCACCGCTAAGGCCCCCGACACTGCCACCTTGAATATTGGAGCTGGCTGTAGCTTCCTGAGGAACCACAGCTGGCTCCCCAATACATGAATCAGTACAAGGAAAAGGCGCAATCACTGTGAGTTCTGATATAACCCGGACAGGTATAGGAAGTCCATTAAAAGTCCCTGAAACATAAAGTCTCCATACACAGAGGGCTGCCACTAACAGGCAATAAAAGTAAGATTCCAGCAAAGCTGCAATTGAAACAAAGGGGAGAGGCGCCTGTAAGTGTGAGCTTGTGTGGCAATCTATGAATGGTCCTGTAGCCTCTGTGGACATGTGACAGGTCCCAAGATGATGCGAGAGAGAAGAGGAGAGGACGGGGTAAGGTGTGTCATCCTTGCCTAGGAAACGTTTGTGGAAGCGGGAGCGGGTACCAATATAAATTGGTGCCTGTCCCCCCTCCTCCAAAAAAATATGTAACACAGTCACAGGCTGAAGGGAGTGAACCAACAGTAATGTTCTGTTTTACCTAATCTTCAGGTCCAAAATGATCTTTTAACCATGTAAGAAAAACATGCTAATATGGCTCTGGCAGTGAAAGGGGTAACCCCTTACATTAGCATGTAAAGTGCCTTAGCTGATAGACAGTGATGAAGCAAATCCTCCCACGTGAGCTGTACCTGTTTATCTGCAGCCCTCGCCAATGCCTTTCAAAGTACATCATTTATATGGCATTTTTCAGTTTTCAGAAGGCATGGGTTGGGGATGTCATGTCATACACTTTACAGCACAAAGCTGATTTTAATCTGATACCTGAGTGGAAGGGATGGACACACGCCCTCTACACAGTCTTATTGGGAAAGATGCACATCTAAGGCTGTCGATCATTTGTTGCATCCCACAGGGGGCACACCATGGATTGCCTGGTGTCAGAGAAAACTGTCAGAAGTGACAGATGCAGATTACAGGGGAAAGAGAGATCAATCAGGATCCACACTAGGTGCTATTGATTAAGGCATTGATTAAGGCAAGTAGACTTTATCTGGGGATATGCATTGTTAAATTTTTCATTACAAAGGTTTACAATCACTTTAAATCATTAATTATTTACTATGCCTAAGAAATTGCCAATATGTTTTCTAGTGCACCATGCCACTCCATGCTTGATGTAATCTGTGCCTGTAGCACAATTACCCAAAAAAGAACAATAAGGTAACTTTCACACTGCACACCCGTGCAGCGCGGCCGCTGTAAAACTCTGCTTGTTTTAACGGTGTTTTACCGGTGCTGCAGTGCCGCTTTTGAGTGTGGAGAGCAACACTTTCAACCCCCCCGAGGGGGTTAAAAAGGGGTTAAAAGCGCTGGTTAGCACCGCTGCTGAAGCATGTGCTGGCATTTCAGCAGTGGTGCCCACTCATTTCAATGGGCAGGGTGGTGTAGGAGCAGTATATACACTGCTCCCACACCGCCCATAAGATGCTGCTTGCAGGACTTCTGTGAACGTCCTGTAAGCGCACCGCCCCAGTGTGAAAAGTCACACTGAGAAGAATGGGCAGGATTTTTGAGGAGGTTTTCAGGCATGATTTAGAGGCTATTTCTAGCGCTAAAACACCTGAAAACCGCCTCAGTGTGAAAGTGGCCTAAGAGAGGATCTACTAAAATGTTAGTGTGAAAAATCTGGTACAGCTCTGCACAGAAACCAATCAGCTTCCAGGTTTGTTGTCAAAGCTTAAATGAACAAGCTGAGGTTAGAAGCTGATTGGCTATCATGCACAGCAGTACCAGTTTTAGTTGATATTACCCTAAAGGTTAAGCGTGTCTATGTTTTGGTTTTGCACAGCATCTAAAGTCCTTGCCTTTAGTCCCTTTAAGGCAAGTAAGCTGCACAACTTAGGCATCATCATGTCTGCACCACAAGTTGCTCTTCCTCTCTGGTGGTGATGGACAGGCTAAGGGGAAAAGAGGGAGCTAACTGGCTGTATTGGTGGCCAAGAACCTGAGATCTGCCCAGAGAACATGGAAGGAGGGTTGATATGCCAGACGAGAGTGCTGAAAATCTTTGTTCGGTCAAGGAACCCTTTACAATTTTTAAGGCACCCTATTCTAAAATGTAAAAAACAAAACAAATAGTTTTACATAACGCAGCCACATCCACACACGTAGGACACCCAACATTAGAGGGGATTTGATGTCTGATGTCCTCCTTGTCAACCAATGATGTCATTAGTTGTTAGGATGCTGGCAGCTAGAAGGTTGCGTAACCAAAAGGCAGGCTTCATCTATCCGCTGGCTTGTATACAATTTTTGGCCATTTTTTTAAGGCACGCCTGAAGAACCTGAAGGCACCCTGATTGAAAAAGCTGACCTAAACCAAAGTAGCTCCTGCATCAGGATAGGTGCTGTGTAGACCAGGAGAGGGAGATGTTTCAGGGCAGGCCTGTTAAAATCATTGTGGCCTACCTCTATTCCACCTCCAACCAGCCCACACAGTGGCCATCAGAGGATAGATGCTATCCAGGTAGACATAGTTACATAGTAGTTAAGGCTGAAAACCTGTGTAGGTGTACTCTTGTCAGTACCCATATGCCTGTATTTTGTACATATACAATGTTGAGATATACATCCAAGAGTTTTTTTAAATATATCCATACTCCCCGCAGTCACCACTAGTTGTGGGAGAGAGTTCCACATCCTTATTGACCTGACAGTGAAGAACCCCTTACGAATTCTAAGATTAAACCTTTTCTCTTCTAGTTTCAATGTGTGTCCCCTTGTCCTTCTACATTCCCTGAGACTGAACAGTTTATCTTTTATGCTTGGATCCCCATTGAGATATTTATAGATCGCAATCATGTCCCCTCTCAAGCGTCGCCTCTCCAAAGAGAATAAGTTTAGCGCTTGCAAGCGTTCCTCATAAGTAAGGTCTTCCACTCCCCTTATCAGTTTGGTTGCCCTCCTTTGGACTCTCTCCAGCTCCAGCATATCCTTTCTGAGGACTGGTGACCAGAACTGGACAGAATACTCCAGATGTGGCCTAACCAGGCTTTTATAAAGTGGCAGAATTATAGTTTTATCCCTGGAGCACATCCCCTTATTTATGCATGCTAATATTCTACCTGCTCTGGCTCCTGCAGCTTGACATTGCATGCTATTGCTCAGTCTGTCATCTACTAGGACCCCCAGATCCTTCTCCATTCTTGATTCCCCCAGAGGCTCTCCCCCTAGTGCGTACTTTGCATTTATGTTTTTTGCCCCAAGTGCATTACCTTACATTCCTCTACATTAAACCTCATTTGCCATTTTTCTGCCCACTCCGTTAATTTGTTCAGGTCATTCTGTAAAATGTCAATATCCTGTTGTGATGTTATCGCCCTGCTTATCTTTGTATCATCAGCAAAAACCGAGATTGAGCTATTATTCCCTTCCCCCAGATCATTAATGAATAAATTGAATAGAATTGGTCCCAAGACAGATCCTTGGGGTACCCCACTCTTCACTCCAGACCAGCCTGAGTACACATTATTAATTACCACCCTTTGGACACGCCCCTGTGACCAGTTCTCTACCCAAAAACAGACCTTCTGGTCCATGCCTGCAGACCTCAGCTTGTAAATCAAGCGTTTATGGGGAACGGTGTCAAAAGCTTTTGCAAAATCCAGGTACACTACATCCACTGACCTCCCCCTATTTAGATGGCCACTCACTTCCTCGTAGAATGTTAGCAGGTTTGTCTGGCAGGAACAACCCCTCATAAACCCATGCTGATTACTGCTAATGATGTTACCTTCCTCAGTTACTTTTTTGGATATAGTCTCTAATTATCCCCTCCAATAACTTACCCACTAATGATGTTAGGCTGACTGGCCTGTAATTCCCAGGAATATGTCTCTGCCCTTTTTTAAATATTGGCACCACATTGGCTTTCCTCCAATCGGCTGGTACCAATGCCGTCATTATACTATCCACAAAGATTAGGAACAATGGCCTGGCTATAACCTGACTAAGTTCCCTGATGACTCTCGGGTATAAGCCATCTGGTCCTGGTGATTTATTTGTATTAAGTTTCTCTAATCTTTCTTTTACTCCAGCCTCTGTTAGCCACGAGGGTATGTCCTGTGCTGTGACACTAACATTATAGTTGCGGTCGGTAAACCCCTCCTTTTCCTGCGTAAAAACCGAGGAGAAGAAGGTATTTAATATAGTTGCCTTTTTTTTGTGTCATCTGTGGTCATCCTCCCATCATCATCTTTTAAGTGTGCAATGTGCTCTGGTTTTGCCTTTTTATTATCAATATATTTAAAGAATTTCTTTGGGTCTTTTTCCTCTGCTATGTGTTTCTCATAATCCTTTTTAGCCGCCCTGATTGCATTTTTGCACTTCTTATTACATTCCTTGTAGTTTTGGTAATCAGAAGGTGACCCACCCCCTCTATATTTTTTAAAGGCCAAGACATTTTATCAGCTGTTGGATTTGGCCTTTGGCCACCTTCCTCTAAAGAGGACCTCCTCGCCCACTCATTGTCAGTTGTTTTGGGATACTTTGTAAAGATAGTATTACTCTTTTGGATTTCAGATACCTTTATTTGACAGTTAGGTGCTCCCTCATTGAGTTTAACCGGTTGCCGACCGGCTCACGTACTTATACTGTGGCAATGTAGCTCCCCTGCGCGAACCACTGTACCTGTATGTCGGCTCTCGCAGGCGCAGTCGCGGGCGGGAGCATGGCGGCGGCTTGCGCCCGCTGCACGCTCCGTGAGTATGCCCGCGGTTCGGGCGGACTCGATGTCCGCCAGTGACCCGCGATCGCCTGTTAGAGAGGAAGAACGGGGAACCACCGATGTAAACACGGCGGTTCCCTATTCTGACAGGCAGCATGACAATGATCTACTGATCCCTGTGATCGGGATCAGTTAGACCTGTCATTAACCTGCCAGCCCAGCCCCCATACAGTTAGGAGACACACAGGGAACACAGTTAACCCCTTCATTGGCCACTGCAGATTAACCCTTTCCCTGCCAATGACATTTATTTTTTACTACCTGGACATTTATACAGTAATGAGTGTTTTTTTTTTTTTAGCTGTGATCGCTGTATAAATGTCATTGGTCCAAAAAAAGTGTCAAAAATAACCAATCTGTCTGTCTGCTGCAATATTGCAGTCCCGATAACAATCATAGATCACCGTCATTACTAGTAAAAAAAAAAAATAGTGAAAAGCCATAAATCAATTCTCATAGTTTGTAAACGCGGCAACGTTTGCGCAAACCAATCAATATACGCCTATTGCAATTTTTTTTTACCAAAAATATGAGGAAGTATATATATTGGCCTAAACTGATGAATAATTATGTTTTTTTATATGTATTATAGCAAAAAGTAAAAAATATTGTTTTTTTTTTTCAAAATTGTTGCTCTTTTTTTGTTTATAGCGGTGATCAGAAGTGATGTAGAGGTGATAAAATACCACCAAAAGAAAGCTCTATTTGTGGGGAAAAAAGGACGTCAATTTTGTTTGGGCACAACATCGCATGACCACACAATTGTCAGTTAAAGCGACGCAGTGCCGAATTGCAAAAAGTGCTCTGGTCAGGAAGGGGGTAAATCCTTCCGGGGCTGAAATGGTTAAAAGGTACCTTCACCAGAAGACTTACCCACAGGGAAGTTATTAACTAGCCACTTAAGGACCGGAATGATTTCCCACTGTAGGACCAGAGCACTTTTTGCGATTCGGCACTGTGTCGCTTTAACTGACAATTGCGCTGTCATGTGATGTTGCACCCAAACAAAATTGACGTCCTTTTTTACCCACAAATAGAGCTTTCTTTTGTTGTTATTTGATCACCTCTGCGTCATTTCTGGTCACCGCTACAAACAAATAAAGAGTGACAATTTTGAAAAAAATCCCAATATTTCTTGCTTTTTGCTATAATACATATCCAAAAAAAATATAAAAAAACGAATTTATTCTTCAGTTTTGCCCGATATATATACTTCCTCATATTTTTGATAAAAAAAAAAATTGCAATCGGCGCTTATTGATTGGTTTGTGCAAACAAACCATGAGAATTCATTTATGGAGTTTTTATTTTTTACATTTTTCTATTTTTTTACTAGCAATGGTGGCGATCTGCGATTTTTAGCGGTGCTGCGACATTGCAGTGGACATGTCGGACACTTTTGACACTTTTTGAGACCATTGGCATTTATACAGCGATCAGTGCTATGAAAATGCACTGATTACTGTGTAAATGTCACTGACAGGGAAGGGGTTAATACTAGGGGCAATCAAAGAGTTAACTGAGTTCCCTGGGAAGTGTTACTAACTGTATGGGGGCTGGGCTGACTGGGGGAGGAGAGTGATCACTGCTCCCATATAGAGGAAGCATACAATCACACTCCTTCCCCCCTGTCAGAACGGAGATTTGTGTGTTTACACACACGGATCCCCTTTCTGTCACTGCGGGGGAGCGATCGTGAGTAGCTGGTGTACACCACTCCCTGGCTCCCCTCTACACAGTGAGCATGCGAGCGTGAGCGTTCACGATACGCGATCTCGCAGCCGCCGGCAGGTGACGGTGATATCGAGCCATGTTGCCACCGTCAATCCACGGTGGGCAGTCAGCAACTGGTTAGGCTCACTTTCTTATTTGTACGTAAATATTGACATCTATATAATTGGCTGTTAATAGGCAGCAACTATGCTATCCTTTGCATCCCTAAAGATCAGGTTTAATAAATGAACCCTATTAAAACCAACCACTGTTTAATTATTTTTCCTTTTTTTAATATTGCGGCTGAAGCTGTATGTATAGTCCTGTTTTTAAATCATTAAAATAAATGAACAAATGCAAATTCAACAGAGTATAATCAATAAGAACATGCTGGTTCTGTGGTATTTCTCTGACTGATCCTGTAATGAGCTTGTGAACGACGAGCCTGTAAACAATTGCAGTAATTATAAACAAACAACATTAAGGAAATACATTTATTGCCGGTACTATCATACAGCTCTAAAGGATATGCTTTGTGTAAATTGAATGTCTTAATAATCATAACAAAATCAGCATAATATTCTAAGGATTAGAGTTGATTTTCATTTAGAGCTTCATGTCATTTTAACTGTTGTGGCAATGAGAACAAGTTATATTCACCTTATCTCCAATTCTTTAACTCAGAAAGCTCTATACTTACAAATAAAGAGTTAGAAGAAAACTTACTTGATGAGCTGAAAATTGCATACGCTATATCTTGGAAGCTTTTAGAGAATGATCATTTTAATTTGCTAGTATTAAACTTTTTTAATGTATAAAAACAATGTTACCCTAATGTGTTCTTTCCTGTTTGTGTACAGTTATTTATTTTGCCTCAGGGATTCTCTTATTATAAAACTGCCTGTTTATAGCTTCACTTCCCTTATGGTCTTCCACTCGCCTATTATTTTATTATTATTGATCCTGTTCTGCACTGCAACATACTTTTTGTACATAACAATACTTAAAATATTTGGGATACTCTGTAATTACTAGAGGCTTGTGTAAACTACTACCATCATTTCACTGACCTTTTGCTTGTTCTTAATGGTGCAGTATGGGAAAATTCAGGAATAGAAATAGAAAGTTGAAGTGATAGAAAATAAAAGCTCTGCCCCAATAAACCAATAGTAGATGTCCCTTCACAGCCTTAAAGTGGAAGTAAAGGCTACATATGAGTTGTTGAATCGGGAAATTGGAGATGGGAGATAGTGGGCTGCACGCCCCAAGGTTTTTGAGTTCAGGATGTTCCCCCTAGGGGCTTTCAGGCAACATCCAAAATGATAAATTAGAAATTAGTTTCTTTTATTAAAAGTTTTTATTTGTATCAAAAAATGTCAAAGGTAAAATATATAAATGTGGATAAAAACATGAGCTTTGGTCAAGAATGCATTTTCTCCATTGCACAGAGCTCATGTTTTTATCCACATTTATATATTTTACAACCTTTGAAATGTTTTGATACAAATAAAAACTTTTAATAAAAGAAACAAATTTCTCATTAATCATTTTGGATGCTGCCTGAAAGCCCCTAGGGGGAACATCCTGAACTCAAAAAACTTGGGGCGTGCAGCCCACTATCTCCCATCTCCAATTTCCAGATTTGTAAAGGCTACATATAAGTATACTTATAAAATGACTGCTCCATTGTCCCTCCTCCCTCCTCCTACCTATGCTGTATGGTGCCGATAAAAAAGATCTGTGAAAATACCTTAATTCATATCCACCCCAATCCAGTCAAGTGATGCAGAAGCTCTGGCTCCCTTGTATCATGGAGCACTCAAAAAAGGGCTGAATTCCGGGAGCCGTGATGTCACTCAACAGCTTCCATTACCCATCCATTTTTGGTGTACCCTCCTCTACCCTACCCTGCAAAAGAAGCCGTATTTCCTGCATAACGTGACTGGACCGTGACTAAGCATGTGACTAGAATGTGACTAAGCATATTTATATGTAGCCTTTACTTCCACGTTAGGTTTTAATCATGGTGCTGCAATGATTAAGATAAAATAAAATCAGATACAGTCTTCTAATGATCGAAAAGCAGGGTGAGCCCAGGCAAGAAATTGTGGCGATAACCGCAAAGTTTGCTAAAACAAATTACCAGATGAGGTGAAAAATCAGGAACCTTTTAGAGACAGTCTGACCGTAAAACATTCCAGTTTTCCAGAAAGGAAAATGATCAAGTCATGTTCTCCCTGTGCTTGTGTGGGTTTCCTCCGGGTACTACGGTTTCCTCCCATAGTCCAAAGCTATGCTGGTAGGTTAATTGGCTTCTGTCTAAACTTGCCCTAGTATGTGTATATGTGCGTCAAGAACCTTAGAGTGTAAGTTTATTGAGGGTAGGGACTGATGTGTATATATAATATATATGTAAAGCGCTGCGTAAATTGACAGTGCTATATAAGTACCTGTAATAAAATAAATAAAGTCAACATCCTGCATATCATTATCACTCTTAGCTTCAGATATTGGGGAGAAATTGTAATAAGGTTAGGTTTAGTTTAGACCATAATTGACATTTAACCCCCCTGTCGGTATTCCCGAGTGTGGCTCGGGGTGAATTTTCTGTACCAAGAGCGGTAACCCCGAGCCACCAATCACATTGCTGGATCCAGGCAGCGTTACGTACCTTGTCCCCTGGATCCAGCGATGTCCCCCCGCTGTGTCCGCGGGCTGTGTCCTCTGCCTGTGTGCCGGGCTCCGTTCCCTGTAAGCATCACGTCGCACGGGGGTGTAAACTGGCGGCAAATTCAAAAAGTGAAACACACAGTATACATACAGCACACTGTAATCTGTAAGATTACATTACTGTATGAAGTCATTTCACATCCCCTTTATCCCGAGTGCTTTGTCCAGTGCCCTGCATGCACTTTTATATTATATATGTCAATCTTTCTGCCTGGAAACTTGAGAATGTCCATGGCAACCAAAAAGTGTCCCTTTACGTCAAAAGTGGTTTTTGATCAGCTAGAAAACAGCAAAAGTAAATAAGAATCATTTGCAGAATTGAGTGATACTGATTTTTGGGGAAATTTATCATCAGACACTGAAAGTGACATTTGCAGACAATTCTGCAAATGAGCAAATTTCAGTGTTTTTGATTTAATTACATTATTGAATAAATTTTATTACGATTATATTATTATTTTTGATAATTATTTATAGTTATTTATTATATTATAATTTATGATTTCTTGTTTCAAACTTTATCATACCCGGGATGTCTACTAGACTCTTGTTTGGACAGATTTAAGTGAGTTATTCCTAATAATTACAGGCCCACAATATAAAACACCAAATTTCTATGAAAAACAATGCACCGCTTTTAGATGCAAAAATCTGACATAATCATACCGCCAGGGAGGTTAACACAATGAGGCTAATTTACTAAAGTATGTGGGAATGTTTACTTAAAGGAGTTGTAAACCCTCAAGGTTTTTCACTTTAACCACTTGCCGACCGTGTATAGTATATATACGGTGGCAAAGTGGCACCGCTGTGCGGATCACTGCTTACAAACGGCGATCGGCACAATGCGTGAATTGAGCATGCCCGCGGGTCGGGCGGACTCGATGTCTGCCTGCGACCTGTGATTGCCTGTGAGAGAGGAAGAACAGGAACCCGCCAAGGTAATCACAGCGGTTTCCTGTTCTGACAGGCGGCATGACACTGATCTACTGATCCCTGTGATTGGGATCAGTTAGATCTATTATGCCCCTGCCAGCCCAGCCCCCATACAGTTAGAACACAGTGAGGGAACACATTTAACCCCTTGATCGCCCCCTTAGTGTTAACCCCTTCCTTGGCAATGCCATTTATACAGTAATCAGTGGCTATTTTTAGCTCTGATCGCTGTATAAAATGTTATTGGTCCCAAAGTAGTGTTAAAAATTTCCAATCTGTCCGCCGCAATGTCAAAGTCTCAATAAAAATTGCAGACCATGCCATTACTAGTAAAAAAAAAAAAAATAGTGAAAACGCCATAAATAAATTCTCATAGCTTGTAAATGTGGCAACTTTTGCGCAAACCAATCAATATACGCCAATTGAGATTTTTTTTTAACAAAAATATGTAGCAGAATACATTTTGGCCTAAACTGATGAATACATTTTATATATATATATATATATATATATATATATATTATATCTATTATAGCAAAAAGAAAAACATATTGGGTTTATCTTCAAAATTGTCACTCTTTTTTTTATAGCGGTGATCAGAAGTGATGCAGACGTGATCAAATACCACCAAAAGAAAGCTCTATTTGTGGGAAAAAAAGGACATCAATTTAATTTGGGTACAACGTTGCATGACCGTGCAATTCTGAGTTAAAGCGACGCAGTGCCGAATCCCAAAATGTGCTCTGGTCAGGAAGGGGGTAAATCCTTCCGGGGCTGAAGTGTTAATGCAATCTATGCATTAATGTGAAAAGCCTTCTGTGCTGCAGCTGCTCCCCTTTTTCTTACCTGAACCCAATCGTTCCAGTGACGAGCATAAGCTCAGCAGCTCCAGCCGCTGTCTTGGGTCCTCATTGGATAGATTGATAGCAGCAGGAGCTGTCAATAAAATCCAGTGACACGGAAGTCTGGGGCGGGGACAAGTCCTGCTGTCTGTGTCAATGAACGCAGTAGCAGGACTTGGGAGCGTGCCTACATGAGTACCCCCATGGAAACATGGAAAGCGTCTCTCCGTGGGGGCACCCGATGAAGAGGAGGGGCCAGGAGCGCCACCAGGTCACCCCAGAATAGAGGAGGATCGCGGCCGCTCTGTGCAAAACCTTTGCACGGAGCAGGTAAGTATAACATGTTTGTTATTTTACAAAAAAACAAACCTTTACAATCGCTTTTAACAAAGAGTGAAGTTTCACTTCCACAGTCCAATCATATTCAAGTAACATATAAAGACAGGGTTTTTCTTTTCATATGTTTGTATAAATTAAGTGAATCTTGTGTTAATCTTTGAAAATCTTTAGTAGATCAGTCTCATGAATACTAACTTTGCTTAAACATTTACCTTTGTCCTACTTTAGTTGTTAAAGTGAACCTATATGCAAATGTCACCATGAAGCTATGTTACCCATACAAGCTGGCATTGATAACAGAATAATGAACAAAACTTCTACCCTTTTCTAGAGAAACAATGTTCCTTTCCGTAGACTAAAATACTTAAGTTGTAGGTGTAGCCAAAACATTAATTTTTAGTTTCAGATATTATAGATACCAAGATGTAAACCTTTTTCATGTGACCTGGTTTGTTCACCATTATTAATAACCCTTAGTACCTGACATTTTACATATTGTATGTGTATTATGAGTGGGCAAACTGTATAGCCTAGGCAGCCTATGCTGCAGTATAGGAGTCAAAAAGTGAAAAACCAGATCCACCAAGCCTGGGAGGAAGTATGATATTTATGGAGGGCTGGGTGGAAAAGACATAGTAGAGTATGTTTAGACCATCTGAGACCCTCTATAAAATGAACAGTCTTTAAAAATGATACTTAACTGTTTAAGCCCGGTGTCACACTTGTGCAATCTCAGAGATCGCATGTGATTCGCACCCGCACTGCAGGTGCCGATCACATGCGATCTCTGAGCAGTGCGAGTTCAGCCATATAGTTGTATGGCTGAACTCACATTAGATTTGCAAAAAAAGGTGCATGTACCTTTTTTTTCCTGCACTAGAATCACATTGCATGGGTGTTCTCACCCATGCGATCCGATTCATGTGCCAGTTCACAGTTCGCACTGCGATCTGTGAACAAAACTGGGGGGTTTCATTAACTTTGTAGTGACACCTGCAGCAGATCGCAGAAAGCAATGTGAACTGCCTGCAGGAAGACTGCGATGCGGGAACCGGCTCTGTAGTTGCACTGGTTCGCACATGTGTGAACCCGGGCTAAATGATGGGTCAAGTTGTTGGCGGTTATATTACTGCAAGACATGGAACTGGTGCTTGTGATGACAAGGGAGCAGCTGAACTAAATAGAGTAGTATATGGTAAGATGTGGCTGGGAACAGATAAAATAAATAATATGCACTAAGTAAGAAATCTTGTTTACCTCATTTCTCACAATTTTGATTTGCTAAAAGATTAGTCTGTTCACTTAGAAAGGTAAAGTAGTCACTTCACAGTGTATGTTCACATAGTTTAGTAAATAAGGTGTAAGGGCTGTGTTTCCCTGAATGTCCAGCCGCATGCTGGACATTCAGGGTCTTTTTGCTTGAAAATGATTGGATCACTGATGGGGAAACAGCTTTACCTTATTAAGCTAGGGGAACATTCACCTTGCATTTTGCAATAGACACTTTCAAAGTGAACAGCCTTTCCTTTAGTAAATCAGACCTATCAAAGAAGCCAGCCATGGCAGCTTACATATTTCTCTCAATACTGGTTTCATTGAAGATCATAGGGGTGCGCAGCCTATTGCATTGCATTACACCCCAAAGCTCAAATGCTGCTGCATGTGTGTATGTATATATATATATATATATATATATATGTATATATATGTATGCATATATAGTAGTAGGGCAATGGGCAGTGTCAGTAGAGCAGTGGCCGATGTCAGCAGGGCAAAGGTTTGTGTCAGTAGTTTATTTTTTATTCTTTCTTTATTATTACTTACCATATTTTTTTTTTTTTTTACAATAATTATTTATTTATTTTTACATTTTTAGGAGCCCCATTGCGGGGCTTTGGTGAAATATTAGGGATCTAAACATACCCCTGATGTCTCACTATTGAGCCAGAGAAAGGGATGGAGAACAGAGATTCCTCGGTCCCTTTCAGCCAAGCAACAATGGGAATCTGCACAGCACAGGGTGATTAGGGTGTGCCCAGGCACACCTGGCACAGCCTGTGCGCACACCTATGTTAAAGATATTCCTACTTCACCCCGCATATAAATATTTTTTCCTAATTTATGCACAGGTTTATTTAGTCCCTGTTGACTTTCTCGGTAGTTAAAATATAAAGGTTTCAATGCAGACCCTCACACTGTAGCTTATCATAAATAATTCCCATCACGTTCAATAATTTGTTTATGTTACTGGTGGATGGTTAATTTGAGCCTGGTATGTCATGGGTGTCTTTAACAATATTACTTGCTGAAGTCAGCAAAACATTGTATAAAAAACCTTCTGTCTATTTTATTTCCCCTTTAATACTATAATCATATTTGCCACAAAATGAATTGTGGAAATGCAAAATTAACCTGCACCCTTGGAATTTATTACATATACTATTACAATAATACATAATTACAGAAAAAAGGATTCAAAGGATTAAAAACGAAGGAAACCATTAGATTGGCAAAGAGCTGCTCAAGAGATAAAGATTCATCACTGGGAGACAGAGTAAGCTCTAAAATAATTGTGCGAAAGTACTATTAGATCTGCTTTGTCCAAATTACTTGCAGATGTAATTTGTTTCATGAGGGTACAATGGTATATTATCTCATTGAATTCTGACAGATTGATGACTGCTAAAATCTACTAGTTGCTGTGTTCCTGGCATATGAACTCTAAATGCATCAGTCTGTCATCTAAAAAGAGTGCCACAATTGTGTTAAATCCCATTTAACTTAAAGTGCTCTTTCAAGTTGCCTTCAGCTCAGCATCGTACAAAATTGCTTGAATGTGGAATTTGCTTTATTTGAAACATCACACATGGTACACCGAATTCTATTTCACCAAGAAATCAGTTTCTACGTACTTTGACCAATGAAGGAACCTGCAGACATATTGATGGGCAGTCAAAGAGATAAGACAGATGAGAGTATGCTAACATTAAGTGGAAAGCGTATGTCTTGATTAATGAGTGCTAATAAGCCCAAAGGCACTTATCACTGGTCATAGTGATCTTCAAAAATGAATAAAGTTTGGTAGATTTTAGGGCCTCATACACACGGGCGTATCTCAAAAAATAAACAACACGTCGGGCCCGACGTCAGGGAAAAAAATCAGCATTTTTCGGTGTTATACATCGGCGTTAGTGAGCGTTAGTGAGCGTCGGCGTCAATAAGCGTCTTTAAAAAAAAAAATCCTCTGCTATAACGCCAAAGCGTTACAGCCTCAGAACGCGCTGGCCGTGGGTTCTAGTTTCAGCTCACTAATGCCGACGCCCTCTACAGCTCAAAAACGTTGGCATTTTTATGGGGCCATTGACTAACATGGAGAGCTGCAAAAAATGCCAGAAAACGTCGGCGTCAAAAAACGTCCGTGTGTATGAGGCCTAAAGTGGTTGTAAAGGCTGTGTGCAGCTCCCCCAGCCCCTCTAATACTTACCTGAGCCCCATCTTTATCAAGCGGTGTGCACGAGAGCCTCCGCTTTCCAGGGTCTCTTCCTCCTCATCAGCTGAGACAGCAACGGGAGCCATTGGCTTCCACTAATGTCAATCACAGCCAGTGAGCCGCTGAGGAGAGAGCAGGAGTGGGCCAGAGCCGCTCTCTGTATCTGAATGGACAGACAGAGCAGCAGCTCAGGGGCAAGCCTGCTCAGGTGCCCTAGGGGTACTCGGCTAGAGAGAGGGGCCAGGAGCGCTGGCAGGGGGCCTGAGAAGAGGAGGATCGGGGCTGCTCTATGGAAAGAGCAGGTAAGTATGACATGTTTGTTATTTAGAAAAGAAAGTCAGCCTTTAATATTACTTTAAAGGCTAATTTCAACTTTAGCAAACTAAATAATAAATGCACAGTATTTTTGAGGGTAAAAAAATGTGCTTTTGTTATTTTATTCTACAGGAGCCTGCAACATATTGCACCTGCATCTACTGATGTAATGTCAGGCTACTATAGACATATCCCACAGCCCTCCAGCCCTCCGGCTGTCTGTCCATACCTCTGTATGGGCTTTCAGTATGAAAGCCGGAAGAAGAGTGAATAGACTACTAGCGTCCTGATCAGCACATGTGCAGTCCTTTGAAACTTATTCCTTGAAGTCCGTCTGCCACCACAGTGTGACTTGTAGTTTATGCACAAATCTCTGTGAATGAATGATGCGGCTGTGTGGGTGGGCCATGCCAATTTTAAACATGACAGTGGACGCGGGGGAGAAGAACCCCTACCCGCTGTTCCAGACTGGAAAAGGAGGGGAGTGCTGGAGCATGTTGCATATTACACCCTAAACACGAATGTAACATGTAACATGTTCAAAAGGTAAACGTATCCTGCATACTGACCACAGGGGGTCACTTGTTCAGTACTGCCACTATTCGTTTTATGCCTTGTATTTTTTTAATGAATACAAGGTGCTGTATGATAGGACAAGGTGGAGAGGATGGGGAGCGATGTCACAATTACTCATACTTGTTGTGCTGCTGCTAACTACTACCTTAATTTCTAGCTTCCCCAGCAGTCTATAAGGTATGAGTAATGCCTACTCACATTGTACCAATGTACGTATACAATACAGATAATTCCAGGAGTTGAACTTTATACAGTTTTGAATCACTCCCATTCCTTTAAATTGATATATCAGTACAGTGGAACTGTAAGTCCTTCATAGGGAAGTGATTGGACAACACCCTCCTTCTTGGTTCAGTCCTGGTAGTAAAGCCACAAGTTCACACACTGGCATATACCGAAATAACTGTACTAGTATTTCTACTATGCATGCCTAAGAAAGTGAAAGCAGTGTTAGTACCTTGATAAGCTCTGGTATTAGTTCTAGTAATTCCCTATACAGCAGAGCTCAGACAGGGAGAAGAAGAAGCTGAACAAAGAGCCAGTCCGTTTTACTGCAGAGCTCATTTGCTAACAATGAACATGTTGATTAGAGGGAAGAACAAAGTAACAGAGCATCAGTATGCTGCCTCTCTTTTCACTGCCTAGCCACGTGCTGGGAAAGGACAATACCAGTAAGTGTTACTTAAGTGCTGAAGACAAAACTCAGGTCTTATGTCCTGCCAGACAGAGCTGTGGTATGTGGCAGAGCTATGTAAATCTCAAAACTAGATGGATAGAATTGGATAGAATTGCTCCTTTATACATTGCAAGTCTTGAATTTCTTCTTTAACCACTTGACCTCTGGAAGATTTTACCCCCTTCATGACCAGGCCATTTTTTACTATTCACCACTGGGCTACTTTAACTGGCAATTGTATTGTCATGCAACTCTGTATCTGAACAAAATAGATTTTTTTTTTCACACAAATAGAGCTTTTTTTGCTGGTATTTGATCACCACTGGGTTTTTTTACTTTTTGCGATATAAATGAAAACAGACCGAAAGAAAAACATATAAAACATAGCCAATAAAGAAATCAAACAAATCTAATTTCTTCATAAATTTTGGCCAAAATGTATTCTGCTACATGTTTTTAATAAAACAATTCCAATAAGTATACATTGATTGGTTTGTGGCTTGCGTGAAAGTTATAGCAATTACAAACTATGGTATATCTACTGGAATTGTCATTTTTAATTTTTTTTATACTACTAATGGCGGTGATCAGCAACTTATAATGGGACTGCGATAGTGTGATGGGCAATTTGACGCTAACTGATGCTGAGGGGAACTGACTAACTGCCATTAACATCAGCAGTGGCATTAATACCGTGATCAGTGATAATACTATAAACCGTCACTGAACTAATGACACTGGCTCAAAAGGGGTTTACATCTAGGGCAATCACAGGGTTAAATGTGTACCTAGCTATGTGTAATGTGTGTAAAGTGTGCTTCTTTTACTACTAGATCTCTCCATTTTTCATTCCTGTTTTTCAGGGGTGAGAAAATGATAGATCACTGCTTCTGTACAGAGCTCTGTGCTGTCTACCAACACAGAGCTCTGGGCTGTGATTGTGCACAGCCGATCAGCAAGTCCCAGCCCTGAATCATTGGCCAGGACTTGTTGACAGGCTCCTGCTGTGTACAATCAGTGCAATAAACCTGTAAGTAGACAGCAGCGTACAGGTACATTGCTTTGCCTACAGCGGCTGTTCACCCACAGTACATTGCAGGCGGGCGGTCGCCAAGTGGTTAAAATGTGGTAATTGCTTTGATTTACCAACACTGTGTTTTTGAAGCCTAAGTTCACCTTTGGAACATGTTACATGTCTCTCCGGTTTTTAGGGTGGAACATGTAACATCCCCACTCTCTGTGACAGTTTGAAAACAGTTCCACCTACATGACTGCATCATTCATTCACAGTTTCCTGTGAATTAATCCCTACAAGCACCATAACCATTGCAGCTGACAGCTTGTAGTTCTAAATGAACTACAAGGACTCTGGTGGGTGCTTTTGTAGTCTATTGATCTTCCTGCACTGAGGTAACTGCCTGCCCATATATGAGCAGACAGTTATGCTGAGAGCCTGCATGGACCTAAGGGTCCTAAGACCCTAATCTACTGATCATGGGTGCAATGCTCTCAAGGATTCTTTAGAAAAAAGTAAATGCAATTTTTTTACCTACCAAAAAAAAGGGCATTTATTTATTTATTTATTTAAAGGTGAACTTATCCTTTAACCAATTTGCATCAACAGTGTCAACTTCATGGTAACCTCCTAGTGGTATTCCCAAGTGTGGCTCGGGGTGAATTTTCACTGCCAAAAGCGGTAACCCCGAGCCACCCTGGAGATCGCATTGCAAGATCCAGGCAAAGTTACTTATCTTGTCCCCAAGATCCTGCAATGTCCTCCTGCTGTGTCTGCAGACTGTGTCCTCCCCTCGATGTACTGTGTGCCGGGCTCCTTTCCCTGCAAGAGTCACGATGCATGGGGGCGGAGCAATTCAAAAAGTGAAAAGCACAAAACACATACAGTACACTGTAATCTGTAAGATTACATTACTGTATCAAATCATTTCACATTCCTTTTATCCCTAGTGCTTTGTCCAGTGACCTGCATGCAATTTTATATTATATATGCCATTCTTTCTGCCTGGAAACTTGAGAATGTCCATGGCATCCAAAAAGCGTCCCTTTACGTCAAAAGCGGTTTTGGACCAGCTAGAAAACAGCGATAGTAAATAAGGATTTGGCAGTAACCTATAGGAACGTGGGTATCATTATTTAATAGCGGTGGAGACAGGCAGCCTTCATGCTCCGGAAGAAGTCCATTAGGACGAAATCGATCAAAATGCTCCGGAAGAAGTCCGTTAGGACGAAATCGATCGGATTACAATATTGAATAAATTGTATTATTATTATATTATTATTTTTGATAATTATTTATAGTTATTTATTGTATAATAATTTATGATTTCGTGTTTCAAACTTTTTCATGCCAAAGATGTCTATTAGACTCTTGTTTGGACAGAATTAAGTGAGTTATTCCTAAGAATTACAGGCCTACAATATAAAACGGCAAATTTCTATGTGAAACAATGTACCGCTTTTAGACGCAAAAAAACTGACATAATCATACCGCCAGGGAAGTTAATGTAAAAACCAACTTGTATTACTTTGTGTATGCATGTTTTGTGTTAAACAGCAACATTTGAAAATTGGAACACTCAAGATATCCAATTGCATTATATGAATATAATTTATGAATGCATAAATTATATTACTTTATTGGCAAACACAGTTGGCATAGCACAATTGTTAATACTGAGTTTGTCTTTATTGCCCTTAGTTTATATCTTTGAGCAGGAGTAAGTGGGACAAGTGAAGACTGAAAATTTAGCTTTGAGAACAAATGTCTTTCTAGCACACTATATGGAAGCTAAAATGCCATATATTTCTTCTAAACTGAATGTGCTTAAAGCATTTAGAAGACAGGACAAAAGCTGTAAACTCTCACAATAACCAATCTCTGGATTGTAAATATGTAATTTTAACATTTTTTATTTGTTTTAAGATGTTCTTAAAGTGTATTTTCGATAGGTAAGGTAAAGGGTACTGGCAACGTTCAATAAAAATAATAATATTTTTAACATGAAATTAATGTTAAATATTAAAGCCTAGCTTCAGTCAAAACTTGTTTTTTAGTGCTGGATAGTGGAAAGTGTTAGAGCTTTCTTCTCTAAGGTTCTAAGCCTTACGATACAAAAAAAAGATTTGGCTGGAGTTGAAATTTAGCATTCACAGTTAACAGGTTGAAGCTAATTATAAGCTTTAAAATGGTTCTAAAGCCTTAAGGTTTTTACCTTAATGCATCCTATGTATTAAGGTAAAAAACATTCTGTGCTGCAGGATCCCCCCAGCCCCCCCCCCCTTAGACTGGGTTCACACCGGTGCGAATTGGATGCGGATTAAACCGCATCCAATTCGCAGGACACTTGAAAACACATTGTTTTCAATGTGTCCAGTTCACATATGTGCGGTACATTCGCACTCCGCATTGCATAAAAAACGTGTGACTTTTCTGTGCAGTGCGGTGCGAATTCCCAGCACTTTGAGTTCAATGGCAGCGCATCTAACACGGAGATGCACTCCACACTGAACGGGGATATTTCCCCTGCTCGTGGCTCCTCCCCATCTCTACCCCCCAGCAGCTGCACTGTGCCGCCGAATGGTGGCTCCGCCCCTTGCCGGCAACAGACAGGCTGGAATTCGCACCGGACAGTTGTGAATCCAGCCTTATACTTACCTGACCCCAATCCTGGGATGTGCATCTTCACTGGGCAGATTGATAGCAGTGGGATCTGCTGTGAATCAAATGCTGTGACAAGGGAGCGGGGCAGGGCCGAGCCGCCTGGTCTGTGTCAATGGATGCAGACAGGGTGGCTTGGGAGTGACTTTTTATGGACTTTTTACACTCGTTGAAGAGGAGGAACCTGGAGCAATGGGGAGGACCCATTAAGAGAAGGATTGGGCCTGTTCTGTGCAAAACTATTGGCAGGTAACTATAACATGTTTATTATTTAAATTGAAAAAAAAACAGAAGGTTTAATGTTACTTAAATTGAAATCTCTCTTTCAGTCTTTATAACTATAAGGACCTATGTGATGGACTCTTGTAAAGTTCAATGCTCTTATGAATTGAATGTTCAGTAAAAAATGCCTTGACATACAATTTAAAATGAGACGGACAGCTCAGAAACCTATTGTAGCTTTCCTAGACTTAGGTACAACAGTGTTCAAAGAATGAATATGTAATCATGCTCAGAAGAAGAGAGAATCGGCAATGTAAGGGATGGATATGTTGTTCATTGTTCACAGCAGATGGTACCAGAAGTTGAAAAAAGCACTGTGACAATTTTATCTTAGGCCTTGGTTGCATCAGCTGTTCCTTGGCAAGTCTTTTAAGGAGCACTATGAAAGCATAACTTTACAATGACTGGTATTTACAAAGCATTGCAAAGCTCCAGGTCTATGTCCAGGTCTTTAAATAAAAACACCACTTTTGTTTCACTAACCTTGTAGATTCTTTCAGTAATTAGGCTGGTATTCACTTCATGCCAGTTGAGGTGATTCGCTTCCCGTTTGTCAATGTAGTATCCAGTGATATGAGATCCTCCAGTGAATTTGGGTAACTTCCAGCCCAGTGTCATTGAATGACCATCACAGTTCAGTAGTGTAATACCGTAAGGGTGAGATGGAGCAGCTGAAAAATTACACATAGATGTTGACAATGCCACCTGAGATGAACATTTCTTATATGTTCATGTACAGAGTAGCTGAAACAATCAAATTTTCCAAAAAAAATAATTTAATCAGCTTCTGAACTATGAACAATCTAATATGGTAAATATGTTTGCAATACTAGACTAACATAGTGGTGATGATGCAATAAATAGTAGTACTTCTGAGTACAGGAAGGGAAATTCACTCCTATAAGAGTTATTATGGGGAAAAGGGTGTCTTCACTGATGCTTTATCATCAATCCTTGTTTCTACCACAACCCAAAATTTTCAAAATCCAATTATCATTGGGACAGGAAGTGAAAACAAACATTATGGGGGTGTTAACCCTTCCCTATGCTATCCAAAAAGTTTAAAAATATTTTTTTTGGCTGAAGCTACACTTAAAAAATGTACCTGTTCCGACTTACAAATAAATTAAACTTAAGAACCAACCTACAGTCCCTATCTTGTTTGGAACCCAGGGACCGCCTGTACATGCAAATAAAATTCGGAATGCCTGAGGAAGGAGCACAAATGCTCCAAACGCGAGCACCTCCCACTCCACTCTGCACCCGGAAGTGAAGCCAGAGGCAGCTCCTGAGCCCCATCTGAGTCTCTGAAAGTGCTGAAAGCCACCAGCTAAGCCGGAAACCAGCAGCCACCAGTGTTCCCTGACAACAGCCCGTCCTCCTGAAGAAGTGGATGAAATATGTTTTTATACTGCTGCACTTAGATTGGCGCTGCTCCTTTTCTGTTCTATGTCCGCACAGAGTTCCTTCAAGCTCTTTTAGAGCCTGCAGCCGTCTAAAGCCAGCATTTTACCTTCTGAGACCTCAATACACACCTTGGACTTTCCACTCATGGTCCATGGATGACAGACTGATCCAGTGCCCCTACATTCTCTCCATCCAGCTCCCAGGGTGCACATGAGGTTACATGTTTGGCTTAAGTAAAATTCAGAAGTACTGTAAGCTGTTATAGTGTGTAATCCTGCCACCTATTCATTACACCTTGTGTGACATATTACACTCTCAGCCTCACCATGTACAGAAATATTTTATCTAGCGGGACCACAATCTAAGCACCAGTAGATTCAAAGTGATTATCACTGGGGCAGGATAATGCTGCAGATAACACTTTACACACGAGCGTCCACCACCTGTTTTATTGGAAACATGCACCATTCACACCATATGCAATTCTGACCTTTAAGAAACGTCTGTGACACTAGTTGCCTTGCCCAGACAGGAATGAAACAGAGTTTTAAAATGCAGAAGCCTTTACAGAGGGAAACATTCTTTAATTTCTGATTTGAGCATTCAGAGATTCAGCTTAATGTTTTAAATGATTAAATATAATTTTGAAAAAAAGAAAAACCGTGCAAGAAATATTTAGAGAAAAGGTTACACAACAGTCAATAAGCAACAGTAAAATAAATTAGATTACAAATGAACAGTAGTAAAGTTTGCCTGGTTTTGGTTCTGTGCAGACTAAGTCCAATCTGATATATCAGACTTGCTGGCTCTCATAAATAACACTGTACATTCCTTTATAGTTTCAATGATAAGAGACTGTTGCAGCTGCCAAATGCAGGTCCCAGAAAATGCCATTTACAGAATCAACATAATCAATTAAAGGGTCTGAGGGGTGACCTAAGAGGCTGGAATGTATTTTATGATTCTCAGCAGACACACCCAATGCCAATTTTTTTGATTATATCTATATTTCCAGATAACAAGGTTTCACATGAAAATGAAATTACAATTTGTTAGCGGGCCCAGATATGATGTGGATTTTGTACTATAGTAATATAATATACTTTTGGTGTGTAGCCACTTTTTATGATGGTGATGTAGCCACTTTTTATGATGGTAACTCTATCACAGCAGAAATCTTGGATCATGAATAAAGCCTGAGATGTACTAAAGTTCAGTCTCAGGTTATTCACAATCGGGCTGCACATATTGGGGAGGGTGAAGGTAGCACTGTGTGTAATTCAACTTTCCCATTCTTGTCACACAGTTTAGGGTCATCAAACCTCATTATCATGTCTAATTTAAATGGCAGTAATGGCAAATAAATTGATTCAAAAGTGGGCGTTTCAATGACCAAGCCCTGAGCTCTGTCACTTGGGCATGGGAAAAGCCCCGATATAGACTAACCTGGAATTTACACAACTTTTTCTCAGGCTTATGCAGGTTAATAGGAAGCATGGGAGTGAAGAAAAGCAGCATATCAATAGCAGAAGAGGGGGATTCTAAAGTAAACTTGTTAAATGTACCTGAATGGACAAAGTACAGGTTCACTTAATGGTCCTATAAGCTGGCTGAGAACTTGAACACTCACAGCCCTCTCTTAATGTAATATCAGTCAATGTACCTGGTATGCTGGCCTATCATTACTGAGGAGGGAAGGACTCCTTTATTTGTGGGGGAAAAAATTGTAAAAATATCTGTACAGTGCCAATCTGGCAAAAACACAGGTTCAGCTTGGGTAAGTGTAATGCCCCTGCTCAGTGTTCATTTTAAGTCAAGCCTAGCCAAAACGTGCCGTTTACTGTACACTTGGATACAGGATAAGTACCACTTATATTATTACTCACTACCATACCTTATTTTTCCTTTCTGCCTTTTTTAAGAAAAACCTTTCCAAAGAAAAATATGGGGGCTAAATTCCTTGACTTCTCATTCTGTTTGTGCTAATTATTTGGCTGTCATGGTGGCCCTCTGCTTTAATACAATCTGTGATTGACCTGAAAAAAGTAATCAGATCGGGAAAGTGAGAGAAAACGAAGAACTTCTTTGTACATACTTGTTTTAAGTCAGCAACCCAGAATAATTAAGCAGGAATGTCAATATCGCAGCCAGGAAACTAGAATTTGCAGAAACAGATGTCTGCAATGACAGCCTTATTGGTTCTCTCAGAAAAGGTTTCTTTTAACAAATCAAGAACTAATCTGCATGTGAAGTTTGACATAATTACAATCACTAGTGTCACTCAGTGTCCCAGCATTTGATGAATTAATCTTTTAGACTCCAGTCAGGATAATGCTATTTTCGTGATCAGTTGACATCTTATAAACAAATCAATCACTAAAATACTGTATTTAAAACAGGTTGTGAATTCCATTTTTAGCAGAAAATGCAAAAATGTTTAAAATGTATACTTATTTCTGTTTAGTTTGTCCCCTTACATTTTTGTCAGCTTGCACATATCAGACACCCAGAAAAGCATTGTTTTAAAATTGCAATGAAGAGTAACATATATGGCATACATCAACTTTGAATAGTGATAAAGGTGTCTTAGTAAAAGCCTGGTGGAAATCATTTTAATAAAAGTGAATTCACCAAAAATCAAACCACTGACATTAGAAAAACCATAATAAAACAACATTATCACATATCTAAATATCTAAAGCCATTTCTTTTTCTTTATTTTGAATAGAGTTGGAGATAGTTAAAACTGCTGCCAGTTTTTTTTTTCTTTTTTTTCAGTATACTACCCACACGTATCACCAGAATCAAGACAGAAACTATGGCCAGTCCCAAAAAGGCTGCAATATAAAACAAGATGGCAGTATTCTCTCTACTGATCATCCTGAACATACAAATTACTAAAAACTTCTTGCATGATCAACTTTACTTGAAATGCCACTAAACTCACATAAAAAAAAATCAATAAAGTCTGGATTACACGCCATTCTTGCTCACTCAGTCACCATGAGATTATTTTTCTGTATTCAAAAAAATATATTTGTAAGCCAATTTAAAGCAGTTTATTGATATTAATTATTTACTTTTACTCTGTATTCCAAAGGCTGATTTTTTTCAACATGTGACCAGCAGCAGAGGACTAGAAGCTCCTCCTGCTTATGTTTCCCTGCAGACAGGCTGGGAGATAGCTAGGTCATGAGACAGCTGTATTTAAATTATGACAAAGGTATTTAGATTTTTTTTTTTTAATAATTACAGTGCCATCATCCATATATGTAAATTAAACAGTGTGTGTTTAGTATCATGTTAAGGTCAATTAAATTTGGTGACAGGGTGCTTTGTGAAATAAAAGTGATTACAAATTGAAAATGTAAAAGTGAACAGTGTGACATGTGTAACATGTGACGTAATTTCTAGTACAACCTACCATGTGGAATACCTCCTCCTAAAATAGTGGAATTGAAAGAAAATGCAAAATATATGAGAACATGCAAGAATAACAGAATATGTCACTTTACTACATACAGCACGCACAGTGGGGTTGATTTACTAAAACTGGAGAGTTCAAAACCAGGTACAGCTTTCCAGGGTAGCCAATCAGCTTCTAACTTCAGCCTGTTCAAATAAGCTTTGACCATAGGGGTGTGCCGGGGTACCATATAATCCAGTGTGCAGGAGTTCTACGGGGCAAACTGGGCCCTTTCACACCCTACACCCCCCTGAGTAATCCACCCTACCCTTTCATTGCCGACTGGGGCATTTCTGCCTATGAGCTGGGGGCAGGTGCACTGTGCTGTGCTGATGCTGTAATATCACACTCACAGGAATGAGTGAGCTATTGAGACACACGATCAACAGTGCCAGAAGAGGCTAAATCTGCTCTGTCTCCCACCCCATCTCTGCTGTGTCTGCCTCCGCCCCAGACCTCCACCCCCCAACTTGCACACACTGCTGTGAAAGGGCTTGCTATGGAGGTGGCAGATTTAAATATAGAGCACACAATACCTAGGGGAGACTAGCCTGCGGCCATAATTGGTAAAAGCAGGTATGATCTTACTTTCTCTCCACCCCACCACTTTCTCACCCCCTCTCTCTCTCACACCCCTCTTTCTCTCCTCATCTCTCCCCCCATCTCTCTCATGCCCTCACTTCCTCACTCCCCCCCCCATACTTTCCCTGATTGTGTATTCGTAAATATATATATTTGAATATGTATTTATTAAGAGTTTTTAAAACAATATAAATATTTAAAGGCATAAACACAAAATTCAACAGGGATGTATACATAATATATATATATATAGTATACATGTAAACACACATCCATGTGTGTTTGAGCTTTGAGATGCACACCTTAATGCAATAGGCTGCTCATACCTATGGTTTTGACAAAAAAAAAACTATAAGCTGATTGGCTTTTGTGCAGAGCTGCACCAGATTTTGCACCCTCTACTTTTAGTAAATCAACCCCAGAGTGTCTACCAAGTGCTAAGGGCTAGTGTTTTTTGCTTCTAGCCTGCATTTGTGCATTTGTTTTGGAACACTTAGAAACTTGATGAGGAGCGGTGTTTACCTACATATATTAACACATTTGCTTTTGGTTGAAAACAGCATGTCTTATGCGGCAACACCTTAAAAGAGAAGGGTTTTTTTATTTTTTTTATTCATACTTAGCTAGGTGGATGCAGCATCAGTCCGATGCTGCATCTGTCTCTACACTGAGAACCGAGCGATCGAACACCGCTGATCACTCTGTTTTCAGAGCTCCTTGAGCAGAGGGCTGCAAACTGTCAGTCACAGCTCTCTGCTCTTCTCCCCCAAGCTCACTGGAGCGCTGAGCTGTGGAGGGTCCGAGCGGCCATCTCAGGCTTTCAGCGGCTTGCTGAGAGGCTGAGACTGGTGTCAGTCCAGGCACCTGGTGGATCCAGAGTCCAATGTCGCAAAGACGCGGTGCCTGACCTGACATTGTTGACGTCAGCAGAGAGTGGACTTCAGCCCGCTCTCTCCTGAAAACGAGTCACAGGAGTGCAAAACAAACTGCACTCCTGTGATCCATAGGAGAAGTACAGCCAAACGAGCTTTAGGCTATATTTCTTCTTTAACTACTTTTTTTCCTCATACAAGTCAGTGTCAAAGCAGAAAAAGCAAGTCAGTTGCAGCTGAAAAGTAATTCAGACTTATCTCGTATAAAAGCTTTTCACATCTTGTAACTGACTTGCCTCTGAGTCAGCAAGTCATGTACACAAACTCTTATGTTGTTTTGAGGGTGGGGCCAAATACAGAATGGCTCCCAATGACTCCCACTGACCTTAAAACAGTTACGGCACAAACAGTACTTTGGCTATGTATAGCATATTCAAATTATAAAATTAAATCGTAGCTAGCACGAGGTGTTTTGTTATAAATATGTATAGCATATTACAGTACACATATAGTACATTAACTTACAGGTGTATATGAGCATGAACTAGTACACTCTTAAATGGCTACTAAGCAGAAATTATATTTTTAAACTGCCTTATGTCAAATATATTTAAAAAAAATAATGGGTAAACAAGTCATACATTCAAATCGTTATTGAAACAGATGATAACGAAACCTAATATCTAGGATGTGGAACTCTCTTCCACAATTGGTGGTGTCAGTGGGGTGTGTTGAGACTCTTGGATGTGCATCTTAAAGAACACTTAAAGTAACCCTTTCACTGTTTTTAAAATCTGAAACAAAAGCCTCCCTACAAACATCTTCAGCATCTCCCACAATACCTGCTGTCTAATATCTGATCCCCTGCTGTTTGTTGTGGTTCTTACACCATGAACATATTTGCCAGCTCACCATGGATCTTGAGTCCAAACTTTTTTTATTCAAGCATGATCACATCACAAGCAAGAGAGTGCAACATTTCGGAGTTACGCAGGACCCCTTCGTCAGGAGTGTGATGTGATGGTTCTTACACCAAACCCTGTGCCCTGTAGGGATGTAGGGGTCAGCTGAGGAAAGCACAGAGCAGGGTGGGTGGGCAGCATCTGACACTCCCGGAAGTATTTCATGCAGAAGATCTCTTTTCAACGCCATGGAGTTCAACACAGCATGCAGAATAGCAGTAAGTACACATTGCTAGCTTTGCATTTGTTTCAGGTTTTAAAAATAGAGACATAGTTACTTGGCCTGAACCAGAAAAAGTATTCAGCAAGTGAATACAGAACCCCTGATCTGCATTTGTGTCCTGAGTTGGTGATGTCTTGGAAGCCAATGAAACCAGAGAGTAAGCATAGCAGAGAATCAGCTACCATTTCAGGGATGTTACCAATGACGGCCTGCATATTTCTAACATGACAAGTTTTTAATAAATGCACAGCTGAGACAGCCAACTTCCTGTCTAGTAATCACTTCCTGACTCTTTTAAGTAACTAACCAATAAACATAAATCAATAGTCTGCACAGAAACATCAAATGATTCAATATCTATATAGTACCAACATATAAAGAGGCCAATACACTGAAATTTACAGCACACAATATTATTTTCTAATTTTACCATGGAAAATCCTGCTGATGACTTCAATGCATTGCATGTTCTTTATATTAATATTTTTTGTGTTTTTTTTTTATGAAAAGACAATTCACCAAACCAATTACACAGGTTTTTACTTTTTGAAGTACTTCTAATTTCTGACTGCCATTAATTGTGAGTCAGCTAATCTTCAGCAATTAATCTATGAGATATTAATTGGGGAAAGCAGAACACAGAGCCTTTGTGGTAGAGATAAAATGATGATCCATTATAAAAAACACTGATGTATGAGAAATAAAGGCTTAAGATAATCAAATTACTGTTTTCATGCCAAAAATAACACCTGCACACTTATTAGAGCGTTATGTATGTTAATTAACAATTTCATTAGAAACTCTACTAAGATAAGCATTAGCCCAGTTAAAACTCAAAATACTTTTTGATCTGAACCCATTGTTATAAATGTTGCTAGTAACTCTTTCAGTTTTCTTTTTGATATAGTGATCTATTTACAAGCTATATTTGCATTTTGCTTCTGATCTTTTTTTTTATCACTGCTTAGTTAGCTGGACTGATGTGATTAGAAAACTGCTTATGAAAATAACATTAATATCTTAACAGACAAAAGCACGTCACTGGATACTTACTAAGGGCAGCTTTAACCGTTATTGCCTCTGATTCCTGTGAATTCTCACTGACACCGACTGCATTTACTGCCTTTACACGGAAAATGTACTTTTCTCCAAATGTTAAGTCATCTCAAAGATTACTTTAACAATTAATTGTATGTATTGCGAGATTATTCACACGTCCACAATAAAAACCGTACTTT